>CM050165.1:261664024-262207030 GCA_027410445.1 Discoglossus pictus | reverse complement strand
AAGTAAGCACACATTCCCATACACATCTTAAGTACTGACGGTTATAAACATCAATGGCATAGATAATTTGAGTGGATTATATATCCCACTATGTCAATGTATATATGCCACACGTTACATTGTTATCTAGTAATTTAGATTGAAAAAAGACTTGAGTCCATCAAGTTCAACCTCTATAGATCTATGATCTGCAATATGCAGATTTATTGTTAATTGATCCAGAGGAAGGCAAACAGAAAAACAAAAAGTGAAACTTTGCCAATTGTCTACACAGGAAAGAAAAATATAACATTCCTTCCTGACCCCAGATACTGGTGATCGTATTCATCCCTGGATCAATACTCCCTCTCTATTTATCCAGGATAGCCCCTAATGCCTGTTTGTTTTTTAATGTAAAAATAAACCCAATCCCTTTTTAAAGTCACCTACAACCACTACGGACCAGTATTGTTCACATTGTATGATCCTGCCAAACCACATGAAATGGGATCAATATGTTGTAGATAAATACCATACACACATACTTTGGAGATCAGTCACGATAACACAAAACAGAGTCCTCTGGTTATTTCCTCATGATTCGAGTTTATTCAGTTGGATCAAATATGGATCACCAGCCAAACCCAACATGGTGGCTGCTGCTGACTGGCTGGAGAAGTGACTACTACTGAAATATATCCAGACACAGCTTTTTAGACTTGTTTACATGAGACCATGCCGAAATCCAGATTTTTTTACCCTGTAGCAACATGGTATAACTCACTAACCGGCAATTACTTCTTATTAATAAGAGATATCCAATACGAATAGAACACATACTTTGTCTAATTTGTGACTGTAATCCTCACATCATATTAACCTTACAGAGCTGCTGTCGTGTGTCAACTCTTCTTTCAACAACCTAGACATGGAAAGACATGACCAGCAAAAGAACTGCTACATCGATGTGAACTACATAGTGAGTATTTGTGTAATAATATGGCCACGTATGCTGAAGGACACAAATAACACATCAATCACTTTATTAATATCGGCCTATCTCTTTCCAGAATACATCAGATAGGTAAGCGGTGATAACTAATGATGATCCACAGCGCACGTGTCCTGGTGAAACAAATCACCTCGTGGATGAGCTTGGGACTGCGTCCAAGGTCAAACACCACATTTGGCTCTCCAAAGATGCATTAATGTGTAATCTATGTGATATTCCTACATCATTAGCCAGATGAGTAGCTTGTTTCATATCTAGGGAAAGAACAGTGAAGACGTTTGTATGAAATGAGCAACATATATTGGTACAGTGGATTGAAAAAGTCTACACACCCCTGTTAAAATGTCAGGTTTCTGTGCTGTAAAAAAATGAGACAAAGATAAATAATTTCAGAACTTTTTCCACCTTTTAATGTGACCTATAAACTGTACAATTTAATTGAAAAACAAACTGAAATCTTTTAGGTAGGGGGAAGAAAAAATAAAAAAATAAAATAACGTGGTTGCATAAGTATGCACACTCCTAAACTAATACTTTGTTGAAGCACCTTTTGATTTTATTACAGCACTCAGTCTTTTTGGGGATGAGTCTATCCGCATGGCACATTTTGACTTGGCAAGATTTGCCCACTCTTCTTTGCAAAAACACTCCAAATCTGTCAAATTGTGAGGACATCTCCTGTGCACAGCCCTCTTCAGATCACCCCCACAGATTTTCAATCTGATTGAGTTCTGGGCTCTGGCTGGGCCATTCCAAAACTTTAATCTTCTTCTAGTGAAGCCATTCCTTTGTTGATTTGGATGTATGCTTTGGGTCGTTGTCATGCTGAAAGATGAAGTTCCTCTTCATGTTCAGCTTTCTAGCAGAAGCCTGAAGGTTTTGTGCCAATATTGACTGTTATTTGGAACTGAAAAATAATTCCCTCTCTCTTATTTAATTGAAGGCCCCAGTTCCAGCTGCAGAAAAATAGCCCCAAAGCATGATGCTGCCACCACCATGCTTCACTGTGGGTATTGTGTTCTTTTGGTGATGTGCAGTGTTTTTGCGCCAAACATATCTTTTGGAATTATGGCCAAAAAGTTCAACCTTGGTTTCATCAGACCATAACACCTTTTCCCACATGCTTTTGGGAGACTTCAGATGTGTTTTTGCAAAATGCAGCCTGGCTTGGATGTTTTTCTTTGTAAGAAAAGGCTTTTGTCTTGCCACTCTACCCCATAGCCCAGACATATGAAGAATACGGGAGAATGTTGTCACATGTGCCACACAGCCAGTACTTGCCAGATATTCCTGCAGCTCCTTTAATGTTGCTGTAGGCCTCTTGGTAGCCTCCCAGACCAGTTTTCTTTTCATCTTTTCATCAATTTTGGAGGGAGCTCCAGTTCTCGGCAATGTCACTGTTGTGCCATATTTTCTCCACTTGATGACTGTCTTCACTGTGTTCCATGGTATATCTAATGCTTTTGAAATTCTTTTGTACCCTTCTCCTGACTGATACCTTTTAAAAATGAGATCCCTCTGATGCTTTGGAAGCTCTCTGTGGACCATGGCTTTTGCTGTGGGATGCGACTAAGAACATTTCAG
The DNA here is from genome assembly GCA_027410445.1 of Discoglossus pictus. Lineage (NCBI taxonomy): Eukaryota > Metazoa > Chordata > Amphibia > Anura > Alytidae > Discoglossus > Discoglossus pictus. The sequence goes on along the minus strand of CM050165.1, from coordinate 262,204,455 downwards.
GAAAGACCAACTAAAGCAGCTGAACTTAATTTGGGGTTAATCAGAGGCACTTTAAATGATGGCCGGTGTATGCTGACTCCTATTTAACATGATTTGGAATGTGATTGCTTAATTCTGAACACAGCTACATCCCCAGTTATAAGAGAGTGTGCAGACTTATGCAACCACATTAGTTTTCTTTGTTTTTTTCTCCCCTCCACCTAAAAGATTTCAGTTTGTTTTTCAATTGAGTTGTACAGTTTATAGGTCACATTAAAGGTGGAAAAAGTTCTGAAATTATTTTTCTTTGGCTAATTTTTTTACAGCCCAAAAACCTGACATTTTAACAGGGGTGTGTAGACTTTTTATATCCACTGTATGTGATGAAGTAAGCGCTCTGGGAGCATGTGCAATGTAAATATTGACATGTTCCTTGTATGTTTCAGATCGCAAAGATGAGTCCCTTTCCACGGTCAGAACAAGGAATGATGAGCATTCCCACGTTCCAGGACTATGCTATTGTCACATTGCATCATGTATGTGCATATGTCAGTCATCATGTGTTGCATCGGGTGTGATATCACATCCTCTACATAGATTTATATGTACCTATTGCTTTAGATATGCCATTCTCTCCTCTACTTGGACTATTGTGAAGCCTGTATCATACTTCCTTCCAGATCCCTTCCTCAGTTCTGATGTGATCCTCCCTGTACATATGGGGAAGAGTAACTCTAGCCTTGGAACATAACTGTTAATGAGGTTCCGTTTACCTTCAGTTATGCATATGCAACAGCAGATAATAGAGATGCTCATTCACAGAACAGAATACACCTCAAACTGGCCAGTTTGTTGTGAGTTCTGCTAACACATGAAATTAGTTTGAACACACTGATATGGTCCTGGTCAGGTTCCCATCTGAGTGTCCAAACTTAGGTATGTAGAGTCTTCTCTCATAGTGCCATTTCCAGTGACATGACCTATGGGGGTTCTAACATTGACTGATTGAGCACTTCTACCTCTGCAGTTGCATAGGAGTGTTTGTGTTGCGCTCACACACAAGACTACAGATTACTTCTCCCCATGAGCACATCTCCTTCTGTATTGTTGGGTTTGAATATTGAATGTTATCCTGATATATTTAATAATATAACTGATATTGCCTCATGTTGGATGATGCACTGTATATCCCCCCCTCAACTGATCATCTATACCAATGTCATCCCCCCTGCCTGCATTCTGTCCCCATGTCCCTATTTCCGTGTGTTACTGGAACTCTGTATCCTACCCACCTCCACCATGATACTGAGCAGGCCTGTGGTAATTTGTCACTGTGTGGCTTTGTGAACAATTAAACCTGTTTTTTTCACTCAATGTTTGTGTAATCCTGGATATTTACCATGTAACAAGTAAATTACCCTGAAAGTCAGATGTGCTCATCACCATCAGTTATTGGTGTAACTATTCTTTTCAATCTGCGTTTACATTACTACATAATCATGAATGTAGATTCATATCATTCAAGTTGAGCCCTTCAAGTCATTATATACAACCCTGCATGTCTATAGACATGATTTCAGAATTCACACCCCTCGGGCTTGCACCTACATCTATATTGGCAAGGTACAGATTAATGTAGCATATGTATCTCTGTAAACACACACAGATATATGTATTTAACAATGACACTTCATTCTATCTGTATTCTCTCAACTAGAAAGCATGATATGGTACAAACACACAGAAACAGTGATAACAGTATAACACAATCATACTTTATTTCATACACAGAGCACAAATAGAAATGGACAAGACTGTGCATTAATATCATGTGTGGGTTGTGAATAGATCCTAGTATGGCAAGGGGCTGTGGCAAATCTGAGGACATCTGAAGAGGAAACAGACAACATCATGAGGGTAATGCATAGCATCTACTAGGGTCACATGTGGTCAGGACCCCACAGTAACCAACAGCATATAACACGACATTTAATCAACATAACCATTAATGCGCATACAACAACCATATGGTTGCCAGAATAAACAGACACTATAAAACATGGATCATGTGATACTAAGCGATTCCACACACAGTGTGTTCGCATACATTACTGATGATTGGTCAATAGATGATGTGAATCTGGAAAACAGAGATAGGAGGTGTTAGAACAATCATAAGCTGTTATTTGAGTACATTGTTTTTGCTCTTGACACTACTATAAACCAACTAACATGAACATCATCTCCGAGCTGTAATAACCATATTGATTCTATCCTGTTCAGTCAGCCTTCCAGGAATATGCTTAGTATGTGGAATACTACAAGGCATGCTTCACTGTGAACACAATCCTTCAGCAAAATGTACTATCACTATCTATATGGAATAGTTGTGCCATGCTGATATCACATCTCACTTCTAAATGGGTGGTACCAAGGCCAGACAGATTACACTGTTCACATTACCCCTAAACATATGCACATTGATCATGATGTCAAACCAAGGAAATTGGCAGTTTGGTTTGGATGACATGAAATAAATGAATCCAATTTCATAATGTTAACGGGATGGAATGCTACAAAAACGTATGTGGAATTGCTGGTTTGGATTAGCAGATAGTAATGGGACTTTGCAACTCTACAGCTGGGACACTGATCATTATAATGTAAAATCTCACAGTCATGTTCCTTAGTGAAAAGATATGTAGTCATATATTGCATTTCCAAGCCATCTGCAGTGGTGAATAACCCTGATAGAATGCCCGTTGTGAACTGGGTTGAGTGTTTACTCACATGATGGTATTGTACTGCTCGAAGATGAAGAAAATGCCTTCATAGTTGTGAGATTTGGCTATGAACACCTACAAAGACAAAAACAATGTATCAATCAGAACAATATTATGATTAAATACAGCATTTAAGCTCAAGGTCAATCCACATTGAACATCAATTGTTGAAATGTTAAACATAACCAGACATGTACACACTCTGTAGTCAGACAATACTATGTCAACATCTATAACAATCAATATTCTGTGAGGAGTGGTCAGGAGGCCTTCTCGGATGGTCCTAACACCTCCTACTCCGAGTTAGCGGGCCCCCACCGTCCGTCCCGCGGACCGTCTCCCTCTTCCACGACGTGGTGTGGGAGCAGCGGGTGCCACTACAGCAGGTGGCTGGGGTTCATGGGTGGGTGATGTCTGAGATGAGGAGGCAGACATCTCAGGCTGCAATTGTACAACCGAAGGCTGGAGAGGTATGGGCTGGCGTCTGAGTTGACGCAATAACGTGCGTCTCTCTGAGCTTGCGCGTTCCTCATATCTCTCCATCCTTCGGTTGTGCCTCCTCATCTCAGCATATATACCACGGGTGGTTGCCTGGATCACCCGGTTGCCAGCCAGGATGGCACTACTTATGGCTCACTGTCTCTCACTGATTTTGAGCATTCTCTCTGCTCTCTGGCATTGTGCCTGGTCCTCCTGTCGAACGTGCTCCATTATATTGCACAATTGGGCATAGAGCGGTGGCAGAGGGCCTGGAGGTGTTTGTCTTGCAGATGGCAACTCAGCGGCTGCGACTCCGTGGCCGGCGACTCCGCGGCCGGTCACTCTGCGGCCGGCGCACTTTCTCCCGACGCCCAGGGTGGAGCCCAGGCTCTGGGTGGAGCCCAGGCTGAGGTTGGTGCCCAGGATGAGGGTGGAGCCCAGGATGAGTGTGGAGCCCAGGATGAGGGTGGTGCCCAGGATGAGGGTGGAGCTGCTGAGATTGGAGCTGCTGAGGGAGGCACAGCATGGTGTGGCTGGTGCAGGCCCTGAGGTGGCCACGACGAATGGCAGGGGGCAGCATAGGATGAGGGCCCGGGCATCACTTCCCGCTCCTCATGAGCCAGTGATGTAGATGGTCCCGGGCCCTCCTGAATGTCCTGGCCCACTTCATGCACTCCTGCCTCCTCCTCTTCTGAATCTGTGGATACTGCAATGGAATAAACATATATTTCAGTTGGTTGCCATACACAATTGACAGCTATGCATTTACATATCATTGACATCATGGTCACCTGTGAGTGACTGTGGTGCTTGTGTTACACAGATGAGCCACGGGCTGCATAATGAGCATTGTGGATCATGGCTCATATGAATGTGTACTGCATGTGCCTCAGACACGTGCTCTGCTGCATCTGCTGTGCAGTGTGTGAGACTGACCAATCTGACAAGTTTCCAGCAATGGTTGTTAATATGCAGCTGAGACATAGGCCAGGGTAGGACAGTATATGACACACATGCAGTGCTACAGAGTCTGTATCCACATATGCCGCACAGCCAGATCTTTACTCTATTGCAGTGGAGGCCAAAGTCAGGCCTGCATTTGTGGATAGCCATGCTGCTACCAGCTGAGAATATCATTCTTCAAGTCATTAAGTCTAATTGACTCATCTGTGCACATAAAGGAAATTCACATATCCAGGCCTGTGCGCAGCCCAGCAATTTGACTTTGGACAACCTGCTCCATTGCAATCAATCTGGATATAATTAGAAATTGACATATCAGGGATACAAATTATGAACATGATAGGTTTGCTACCAGGACTGAAATGGTTATTGTCGCCCCATATATCTTTAGTCAACCATAGGGCTTACAGTGCTATTGTATGTGAATTATCCCTGTGTGTGGGCAGGGGTGTAGGAGGACATATAATTCTTGAGCAAGGGTGGGCAGGTTCGGTCCTGGAGGGCCACACAGGTGAGCCAATCGCCTTTTCAGTCATCTTGATTGACTCACCTGTGCCCAAAAAGGATATCTTGAAAGGCCGGCATGTATGTCGCCCTCCTTACCCACCCCTGTTCTAGAGGGATACAGCTCATTATATATAACAGCCAGAACACAAGCATATTTATACATACATACATACAGCATGTTATCTGCAGGATTTTGGACAGCCCATCCCCCCACAATCTCATACAACCATGTGTGTAATATGATACTCACGTTGCAGGGTGTTAAGGCGATCTGTGTCCATCTGGCCTGGTATGCCCACCACAGATTCAGAAGGGATAAATCTCATCACGGTCCTCTCCCATTGCTTATATATAACAAGGACAGCGGGCCCACCACCAGTCCTACGTGCTGCTGCTGCCTCCTTAACCATCTTCCTTTTGACAGCCATCTTTAGATCATCAAACTTTTGACGCACTGACCTCCAGTCCCTATGGGTGACCCCTACTGCAGACACAGCTCTGCCAATTTGGGACCAGGCCTGCTCCCTCTGGCTGGCATTTATGTCTCTCCCACCACATATGATCCCCTGGCGGGCACAGATTTTCCTGAGGAGAACCTGGATCACCTCTGGCTATAATTGGGGGCCCTGGGCCTTGCCACAACCCGTTGCCTTACAGACGGTGCCTGCTCTTCCTCTTCTATCCCTGGGGCCGCTCCCTCATCCCCACTACCTCCCACCAGGGGATCAGGCCCCTGACCTTCTGCCCCTTCAACTGGTATTCCTACCTCAGGGGGCACTTCCCTCCCCCCTGCTCTCCTCCTTGCTCTCCTCCTCCTCCTCCTCTCCATCCTCCTCTCCCTCCTCCTCTCCCTCCTCCTCCTCCACCTCATCCTCCTCCTCTCCTCAGATGTTCTCCTCACTCCCCTCTGCGCCTCTCTTGCCTTACCGCCTCCCCTCCTCTACCCTCCTCTTAAAATAAACTAACGATAAATAAATATAATATATATGTGTGTAGGTTTAGGAGGTAAAAAAAGATGCAAGTATTATGTGTAGTTCAGTAATTGTATGGGGGGGGTGACGGTCTTGGGGGGGGGGGGGTGGTGTAGGTTTGCAGTGGCCTACCACTAGGTGTAGCTAAGTGTACGTATTAATCTATGTGTGTGAATTATGTGATATCAGTAATTATGTGTGTTATAAACAAAGGGTTAAATTATCTGATAGGTCAAAAGATCAAAACTTGCAATGCTCTCTTCTCTCTCGCTCACTCTCCTTGCTCACCAAAAACCCACCAACGCCTAGACCTACGTGTCTACTTGCAAAAGGTCCAGCACAGTCAATTATTTTCGGTTTTGGCTCCCTTTTAAAGGCATACTGCCGTCTGGTTAAGTGTTACGTATCACGTATTTCGCGCTCTTTTCCTACTCAAACCTTCATTGATTAATTGATACGCGCGGCCACAGAAATCAAAGTTACCCGAGATAGCGTCCCTCATGCGCAAATCCTAACGTGTCCGAAATCGCATCCATCGCTCGTATCTCGCAGCACTTGGAATTTAATAGCGTTGTAAACTGTCTCATTTTTCAACTTCGTAGGCCTTGCATTTTCACCTATTATTTACGCAGCTCGAATTTAATAGGGCCCATAGTGTTAATTAGGTAGCAGTACATTTCCACAAAGTCAGACAAAAAACAGGATAGGTCCTTCCATTTTATATGTGTAAATAGCAGTATTTTATTTTTTGTTTAACTTGTACTACTGTACCTCTTTCCTTGAAATCTGTTGTGTGGAAATTGCTGTAGCGATGCAGAGAGTCTTCAGGCAGTGTTTGTTGAGAATGAAAGAGAGAGATGCAAATGTTGAAGTAAAATGTAAATCAATTTTGTTTGTACTAAGAGCATGTAAAACAGGATATATACTTTGATTTTGCATGTATTCAGCGAGGTTTAGGTTATGGGGCTAGGCTTAGAGAGTGGTGCATATTTAAGAGGATAGATGGATGCATGTGTTATGTTTTAAGAACATTTGTTGTAGTATCCTGTTTTGTGTGCAGTGCTGTTGGCATTAGAGGTTCTGGTTATGAGGTTAGACTTATAGGTTAGGGCACAGAAAACATGATTTATTCTTCCATTTTGTATGTGTTAAAAATATTTGTTGTACTATCCTGTTTTGTGCACACCACTGTTGTCAGAGGTTTAGGTTATTGGTTAGGCTTAGAGTTGGTGCAGACAAAACAGGATTAATTCTTCTATTTTGTATGTGTTAACAATATTTGTTGTACTATTGTGTTTTGTGTATGCCACTGTTGCCATTAGAGGTTTAGGTTATGGGTTAGGCTTAGAGGTTGGTGCAGACAAAACATGATTCATTCTTTCATTTTGTATGTGTTAACAGCATTTGTTGGAGTATCCTGTTTTGTGTGCACCATTATTGGCATTAGGGGCTTCCAATTTATTTTTGTTTTTCATTTTGACATTGGCGCACATCAAACAGGATAGAGTTTTTTTTTTACTTGTTATACTATACCTTTGTTGAATTCTTAGTTGTGTATAAATGACAGAGGGTCCCCTGCTGCCAATCTTCCTGCGACAGTCTTTAGGCAGTGTCTGTTGAAAAAGAGAAAGAGAAATTGGTTATTTTTTTATTATATTTTTTTTATTTTTTTTATTCTTTGAGCATATTATTTTTTTCAAGCAAATGTATTTTTTTATATTACCTGTTCTTTGTTGTGTGTAAAATGCTGCAGATTTGACCATGTGAAACCGTGCAGTGCTGCAAATTATTCAGTGACACTGTTGAGGCAGAGTCTGTTTAAAATGACAAAAAAAGTTAAATGTTGAAATGCAGCATAAATATATATGTGTATATATTTTTTTGCTAAAAGCATAAATTATGTTGTAAAATATATATGAATAAAAGCTATGTTCTTGTTGAAATTTGTCCTTTTTTTTTAAAATTGAGATTATTTTTGGGCACGTACACATGTATCTGTGTTTGAAATGTTACTATACATGAATACGGTTGTTGTTGGCAATATTTTAAAGCATATTTTTTTATTATGCATTTATTAATTAATTAATGTATTATAGCTTACCTATTTGGTGTAATTTGCAGATTTGAAACTATCACCTGAGGAGAAATGTAGAAATTTCTGGAAAGTGTGCAGTATTTGATCTGGAGTAGAAACCGTTAGAACGCAATACGCATGCGCTATTTGAGTTCCAGACGTCAATTTGCACTAAGTAGTTACTTGTTGCATGTAAAATGGTTGTTGCATGTAAAATGGTTGTTGATTATTCATCTGGATTACTGGACATTCACGGCTACCTCACTCTTCATATATTTGGACAAAATTCAACTATATTCAGACATGGAAGAATTCTTCAGGAGACTGAGACTCACAGAATACTTTCACAACAAAGAGGATACCACACCCGGATTGGATTACAATAGCAAGAAAAAGAACACAAAGTTTACCCCAACACCTGGACGCAACCCTTAACTCGACAGTTACATAGAAAGCGTTTACCTGGAGCAGGAAGGGGCGTGGCCGGAAATGGGTTGGTTTTCCGCGTGATGCGGCTCTAGGCTGATGGGGACAATGCTGCTCCTGTGGGCTCTGTGCATTAATAGCCTCATAATAGATTCTTAACACGAGAGAGACGCCGCACTGTGCCCCGCGAGTTGGAGCTGGAGCTGGTGCTGGAGCAAGCTGGAGTGTTTGGAGGCTTGCTAACTCGTGTTCCTGGACACATGGAGGAACTCTGTCTGTGTTGTTGGCAGCGTTTTCTGCTATGAGAGCAGTTGTATGTGTAAGTCTGTACAAAGGAGTTCTGAGGGGGCGCTATACTCGGATTTAAGGCGGCAATGATCATTCCAGCGCTGTACCCCTGAAAACTGTGAGTAACTGTGAGCAATATAAAATTTTCCTGGATAAATTGTAAGTTTACAAAGCTTCTCTCACTCATATTAAGATGAACAAAGAATGTTGTGAAGCAACTTTGGTATTTACAGGCCCACTGTAAAGAAATATAAATATATTATCAACTGTATTGTACTGTGGAGCTGACAAGCTTGGTGGAATAATTTACCTTTAAACGTCTTCTTTTGGTTTTACCTGAATCTATAAGAAAGTGATATTTTACTCTAAGACATTTAGAGAGGTACAAGAAATAACATCATAGTGTTCAATTTACACATATGCAACGCTTTCTGCATGATAACCAACTTTAACCTTCAGCCTCTTTTCCTATAGTGGTGAAGTGTCTTTAATGTCTATAAGTCCACTAGGGAAAGGTATTCCACTTTTAAGTAGTGTGATGCTGAGCTGAAAATCCATGTAAAAATTACTTTTTGCTCAAGCCGTTTGGCAAACAAAAAAAAAGTTAATGAAGGGAGCATATTGCGAGCATTTTGAAAAAAACACTATTAACATATATGGTGAATGGCCTATATGAATTTGTACCAAATAAAGAGCCTTAATCCAGCATTTAAAAATCACTTTTGGGCACAGTATTGGTGCACTTGACCTATAACAAGGCTATTTATTCAGTCCAATTATGCCAAGTAAAAGGAAACCCAAGGACAAGAAAGGTCATTCCACTAAAGCTGTGGAATTTTTTTCTCCTAAACATAAAGAGAAGATCCAACTTCCACCTTTTGCAGACTCTCCCTTGCAGGCAGACAAACTTACACACAAAGCTCTCAGAAAGTATGTCTAGCAAAGACTCAGAATTGCATGATGATGAATTGCTGACTCCATCAAAAATGAGGAATATTTTGCACGACTTTCAAGTTAATCTCCTAGCAGATATTAAACAGCAAATTATGGACAATGCTAAAGCAATAAGAGATGTTAACAACAGAACCTTGGAACTGGAGTTGAAGTTGGAGAATTTAACCCTGAACTACCACTCATTGTCAACTTCGAATATTAAGTTAGAAGAAAAGGTTAAAGAGTTAAACAACCAAATTATTAAACTTGAAGATCTCTCAAGACGCTCTAATTTACGTTTAAGGGGTAAACCTGAAACAGTCATAAATTCTGATCTATCTGATTTTGTGTCTAATTTTTTGTTTCTTTGGTTCCCTCTTTTGCTAAGCTGGAAAACAAATTTGATGTGATATATCGTATCCCTCTTCCATCAAATTTACAAAACAAGGGAGCCAGAGATGCTATTGCTAAATTTAATTTTTTTTCCACGAAAGAGAATATTGTAAAAGCCAGTTATAAGGTTAAATCTTTTGACTCTCCATATGAATCTATTAAAATATTTGCAGATCTCTCTCCAGTGACTTTAAGCAGAAGACGTGAATATGCTCAACTAACCCAAATCCTGAGGAAAGGTTTGATTTACAAATTGACTTTTCCAACTGGCTTATCAATCCAAAGAGACTCTGTTGGTCACAAAATTAACTCTCCAAAAGAAGGATTTGCTCTACTGTCATACTGGCTTATATCCACATGAACTACTGGAGCGATTTTTTCAGATTTATTTATCTTGTTTTTTGTTTTACTTTGTTTAGAAACACCCAATGACAAAGTATTAATCACAAGTAGATTAGCTATTATTATTTGATTAAGATATAAAATAATTTCACTAAATAAGAAGATTAATGTAAAGATTATTTTGCACCTTTTGTGAAAGGATTTTTTTCCCCCTTCTCTTCTCAACACTGTGTGCTTTATATTTTATAATTCTCAGAACTAATATGAATAGAAGTAGATATTTGATTAACTCTTTTTTCTTTATCTAGCAATGTATCCCTGTTGCTTTTTTTTTTTTTTTTTTTGTGCTTTAATCTGAAAAATGTTTTGGCTGCCAAGTCGATAGCTCAACTGATTTAGATTTTTCGATTTCTCGTTTAATTGTTTTTTGCACGTATTTACTTTTTTTGTATTTAAATATTCCCACGGGAGTAGATATTTCCCATTATAATAGGCCTTCCATTTCCTCTATTCTGTGAGGCAACCTAGGTGTGTTTCTGTTTGGTTGTGTTTGCAGTTTGTTAGTATGAGATCTAAAGTAACTTTATTTCTTCCTAGCACTTGGACTGGGATAAAGTATCTTGGATATGGTATGCTTGTGACCAGATTGGTTGTCCCTCAAGTATGTTTTGTGATGACAAAGTTGAGTATACTTCATCTTTTGATTTTTTTTTTATGATGTTAAAAATATTGAGCTTTAACATGAACGGCTTAAATTCCCCGGGCAAAAGGCATACGCTATTTAGATTTTGTAAGAAACAAAAAGCAGATAATGTCTTTTTGCAGGAGCCCATTGGGCTCATTCCAAAACTCCATTCTTGGGGGACTCCCTTTTTGGTCTCAAGCATATCGCCACCTTTAACAAGAAAACACGGGGTGTTGCAATTTTGTTTTACAGTAATTTACCTCTAGTAGAGGAATTTTGTATTCTAGACCCCCACGGTCGTTATATTCTGTGGGGGGGGGGGGGGGTGATAAATGACCATAAAGTCACTAGTTAACTTATACGCCCCCAACAACAATCAACTATCCTTTCTTAAACGTCTTGGGGCTTCTATCAAACATTTTTCTAATGGTTCTTTGATTGTGGCAGGAGATTTCAATGTTATTCCCAACTTTGAAAAAGACAGAAAATCCCAAACCATTTGTAAAAACGCAAATAGAATCCAGAATGTAGCATTTAAATTTTCGAATTGGTTTAATGGACTCAACTTACTTGATGCTTGGCGCGTCTTAAATCCAAATCAACGAGACTTCACCTTTTTTTCTAATGTTTATAAGTTATAGTTATAGATTTGTTTTTGGTGGATAGCAACACTATGAACAATATAACAACGGTCAATATTGACTCAATAACCCTTTCAGGTCATGCTTGTATCTCTATGGAGGTTAATTTTAACTTGTATAAAATTGGTCGTCCACGGTGGAAATTAGATGATTATTTAATTAAGGAGGAATTCAGAAAACAGTTTTTAATCGAAGAGTCAACCAAATTTTTTGAATTAAATAAAGATACAGTCTCCTCTAAGGGTGTTCTTTGGAATGCTTATAAGGCTTACATCAGGGGAGTTTTGATAAAGCTCAGGTCCTAGGTTATGAAACAAAGAGGAGAGTCCCTTAGAAAACTATATATTAACTTAAATAAATTGGAAACCATGAATAAAAAGGTCCCTAGAGATTCCACAATGGCTGAAATTAAAAAGGTCCAGAACAAAATAAATAAAATTAACCAACTTGTGTCAGACAAAAAGATTTGGCGTATGCATCAACTTTATTACCATCACGATAATAGAACTAGTAAATTACTGGCTTACAAAATTAAACAGAAATCCTTGGGGAGAAGAATTGACTATATAATGAACAATGGTCAACCTACGATGTGCCCTAAGGAGATCGCCAATCTGTTTGCCAATTATTATGAAAATGTGTATAATTTATCTAAAGACAATGAGTTCCATAAACCGTCAGCGTCGCAAATTCAATCCTTTCTGGATCAGTTTAAACTCCCCGTTGTATCACAAGAGGAATTAGAGGAACTGACCACCCCCATTTCTGTTCAGGAAGTGAGGGAGGTAATTTCTATGCTAAAATCTTATACTACTCCTGGCCCTGATGGATTTAGCAATTATTTTTATAAAAATTTTTCCTCATCATTATGTATTCATCTTATGAATACGTTTAATGAAATCAAGACGGAAGGGGTCATCTCTCCAGAAATGGTTAATGCTAGTATAATTATGATTCCCAAACCTAAACAAGAATCACATTTCTGTTTTAGCTATAGACCTATATCTTTATTAAATGCAGATGTTAAGTTATACTCGAAAATCTTGTCAATTAGGCTTCAAAAGATTATTCACAAATTGATAGACATTGATCAGTTGGGTTTTATTTCCGGCCGATCTGGTTCGGATAATGTTAGAAAATTATCTAATTTGATCTGTTTTTCAAAAGCGACAAAGATTCCTACCCTATTGCTCTCACTAGACGCTGAAAAAGCTTTTGATAGGGTAGGGTGGGATTACATGGATCTTACTTTGAGAAAATTTCGTCTGGGAAACTTTGGTTCTCACGCTATAGGGGCTCTATATAAATCCCCTTCTGCGTCAGTATCTAATTTCGGTTGTCACTCTCGACCCTTTGGGATATCAAATGGAACCCTACAAGGGTGTCCTCTCTCCCCCATCCTTTTTGCTTTATTGATAGAGCCATTGGCAGTAGCCATCAGATCTAATCCTGACATTAGTGGCATTAGGCTCGGCGGGAGAGAACACAAAATTTCTCTTTTTGCTGATGACATAGTGTTATCTATTACAAGCCCTGGTGAATCCTTGAAAGTCTTGATGTTACTGTTTAAAGAGTACAGTTTAATATAAAATTACAAACTAAATCAGATACTTTAGCGATAAATCTCTCCTCAAACATCAGTAAATTTTTAAGGGAATCATACCCATTTAATTGGAACTCCAACTCTTTTACACATCTGGGTATTATTTTTTCAGTAGAGCTTAAAAATATGATTAAAATAAACTACAACGACCTCTACAGTAAATAGTAAAAAATTGTAAGTGGTTGGAAAGGAGTTAAAGCATCCTTTAGTGGTAAAATATCCATTATTAAAATGGCGCTTCTGCCTAGATTCAATTATCTCACTAGCTGTATTCCGATTAGAATTTCTCAATATCAAGTGAAAAAATTTCAAATTATTATAGATAAATTCATCCATTCTTCAAAACATATCTTAAGAGATTAACTCTCACTAGAGCATTCTCTCAAGGAGGATTGTCTTACCCTATGCTACAATTATATCAAGATACCAGTATGTTGACTCATGCTTTAAAATGGCTTAATTTAAATGGGTCCTATGTGTGGTCTCAAATTGAAAGGGGCCTTGGTTCCTTCTATAGACCTCAAACTGTTATTTTTGGACCATAAGGTACCTATGGTTTTTTTAAATGGCCCTCAAATTGTTAAGAACATTTATAATTTGTGGAGATTGATAAATAATAAATACCAGCTAATTCTCGTCAATAGCATTTTAATTCAAAACCTCCCAGCCCTTACATTTCAAAAGTTTGGTTTATGTTCTGAGAGAGAACTAGTAACACTGTTTATAAAAGATCTTTATTATGAGGGCCGCCTCCTTTCTTTAGACCAACTTTTTTCTAACTATGGGCTTCCTTCTAGTTGTTGGCTAAAAGTCAAGCAACTATCTACGCTTTTATCCGTATCTTATTCAACTAACACGGCAGAAGGTTGTTTGACATCATTAGAAAAACGTATTAACTCTAACAACTATAGCCGCTTACGAACTAAATGCTATAATATTATAGGGAGACCCTTAGCTCTTATTAAGACATCGGGTATGGAAAACTGGGAAAGATATCTTGGTATCTCTTTCCCTTGGCAGATATGGGAATCCTCACTCTATGGGACAAACAGGATTATTAAACACCCTTCGGATAGAGAACTCCACATTAAACTTGTAAATAGGTGGCACATGGGGCCCTCTCAAATTTATAAATTTTCACATAAGACAGTATGTGTTGGAGACTATGTGGTATATATGGTGATTTTCTTCACACATTTTGGGAATGCCCATTAATTAAACCCTTGTGGCTTGAAGGTTTTGAGTTAATTGAACGCTCTATAGAATCTAAACTTCCCTTTCTACCTCAGTATAGTTTATTGCATATTTTTCCAAAATCGTTAAATTTAGATAAGAAAGCTTTCATTATTTTAATTTGTATGGCAAAAAAAGATCAATTATTTCCCGATGGAAATCTAATAAAATTCCTACTTGGAATGAAATCTTAGTAATGATTCAGCGAGTAAGAGATCTTCAAGCCAATTGGGAAATTACAGGCACTTCCCGCAACAACTCCCTTAAGTGGAAATTATGGGATTCTATACATAAAAGGGTTTCTTAAATCTGTAAACAACAATAGCTGCTTCCTCTTGCCTAATGGAAATGCTTGCTGTTCCCGGCTTGGTTTCTTATAGTAATATTTTTGCTGTTTCTCTCTCATTGATACCGGATCTTTTTCTTTTAGTTTTTTTTTCTTTTGCTGTTTGTTTTTTGTTTTTTTATTACTATTCATCTTTGTCAATTTAAAACTTACTATCATGATCATTTAAATGAAAGTGTATGCATGACAAGTGAATGTTCTTTTTTAAATGTTTTACCTTATGTATTGTATGCTTTTCCTTTTTTGTTGTTTATTTCAATGTACTGTGTTATTAACTGTATTTATGATATATATGATATTTATATGGTACATTGTTATATTTTTGTAAAAACAATAAATACTATAAAAAAAAAAAAAAAAAAAGAAGCGTTTACCTGAGAACGGCTTCCTTAGTAACAAATCAGCAAACAAGACAATTATACAATATCTCCCCATTAGAAAGAGCTGCCATAAAGGGCTTAAACCCCCCCAACATCACCATCAAACCAGCAGATAAAGGAAGCACAGTTGTGATTTTGAACACTCCGGATTACATACAAGAAGCTAACAGACAATTGACAGACCGCACCTATTACAATAAACTGGAACAGAATCCTACAGAGGATTATACCAGCCAACTCAGGGAACTTATCCGAACGTTCCCCAAGATCGTGCAGCACGAATTGGAGCAGCTCATACCCACCCATCCTACAACTGGGACTTTCTACCTTCTGCCCAAGATCCACAAGCCAGGCAACCCAGGGAGACCTATTGTTACAGGTATGGACACACTGACTGAACAGTTATCTGGTCTTGTTGAAAACATCCTGAAGCCACTAGTTAAAAACACTGACAGCTATATACAAGACACCACTGACTTTCTTAACAAACTCAGTCAGATTAAAGAACTACCTGCTGACACACTACTCGTAACCATGGACGTTGAATCGCTTTACAGCAACATCCCTCACAAAGATGGTACTGAGGCATGCCTCAAATTCCTCTCAACACACACTCCGAACTGCAAATATAACCCTGATACCATTGCCAAAATACTAGAATATATCTTGACCCACAATTACTTCACCTTCAATGAACAGGTTTACCTGCAAATAATGGGGACTGCAAAGGGGACTAAAATGGCACCACAATATGCCAATTTATTTATGGCTGACCTTGAACAGAGATTCCTGTCCACATATATCCACAAACCTTACAGATACTACCGTTATATAGATGACCTGTTCATCATATGGACAGAGGGAGAAAAAAAGCTGAGAGACTTCCACACTGCCTTTAATACCTTCCACCCATCTATTAAATTTAAAATAGATTACTCTGCAGAACAGGTGAACTTTCTGGACACCACCATATCCATCACCAATGGTAAACTTAACTCATCGGTATACAGGAAACCTACAGACAGATGCAGTTATCTCCACAGCTCTAGCTTCCATCCCTCACATACTAAAAAAGCGATTATCTATAGTCAAGCCATCCAATACCACCGCATATGTTCTAACAATGAGGACCGTGATAAACATTTAAAAACCCTGTCTGACTCCTTCAGGAGAAAGGGCTACAAACCTAATGTCATAACACATTAAAACACCCCGGGAACACCTGCTGCAATACAAAACGAAAGAAATGACCTCACGTACACCTCTGGTAACCACATACCATCCGGATCTAGAAGGAATCCGCAAAATATTTAAGGATCTACAACCACTGCTAACAGAGGACACTGAATTCAAACATATATTCCCCAAACCCCCCATTCTTGCATTTAGGCAGCCACCAAATCTCAGACAAACATTGGTGAACAGTAGATTGGCCAATGAAGAGCTTAACACAGAAAATGGCACAAAACCTTCCAATAAAAATCGGTGTAAATTGTGTCAACACATCTGCAAAGAGGACACAGCCACACACAACAAGAAGACCTATAACATCAGAGGATCATATTCTTGTACGTCATCCAATGTAGTCTACATGATACAATGTACTGCATGCGAGAGAGGCTGCTACATTGGAGAAACTAGCCAGAAATTACATATGAGGATGAATCTACACAGACATTCCATCAATAAGCACAATGAGGAGACTTACTGTACTCCAGTTGGACACCATTTCACCCAGAATAAGCACTCCATGAAAAATCTCAAAATCAAAATACTCAAAGTTTTTTTTAAAAACACTAAGGAAAGAAAGACATTTGAAATTAAAATGATTATGTTCTTCAACAGTAATAAGTCGGGACTTAATGTTGACATTGAATTCTTATCTCATTATCAAAATTTCTTATAACCTCCAACATTCATGCTTGTAAATATATATGTGTGTTTATTGATTTTTTGATTTTTTAACTTTTTGTTCTCTGCCTTCATCCTGAGTTTGGTTACAGCCCTATGGTTCCTTAGATGTAAAACTATTTACGACCCCAATTTATTTACTCTGGTCTGCACCCCCACACACTTGCACGGCTGGCTGATCAGAACATTATTTGTTAATCCTGGAATTTTTTGCTGTATTTGTGAATCTATAATCAGTATTGACTCTGACTCGACAAAGAGAGGAACGCTCTCGAAAGCTCGTCATGAAACCTATGAATATGTTTGTCCAATAAAAAAGGTATCACTATATACTGCAATACTCTGATTATTCATCTGGATTACTGGACATTCACGGCTACCTCACTCTTCATATATATATCACATATATAGTTGTGAGCGTACGAGTCGTTGCTCACGCTTGCGGGCTCGCGTAGCGAGCCCGCAAGAACTGCGTCCCTCGCGAAGCGAGGGACGCAGTTCGCCGCAAATGCGGGTCCTCGCGAAGCGAGGGCCCGCATTTGCGGTTGTCGAGGCTCAACGTCGGCTGTGTTAACACACACATACACACACACGACTTTTTTAACAGAATAAACCCAACCGCCCAGCCAACAAAAACCCAAGTCGTTGCTCACGCTTGCGGGCTCGCGTAGCGAGCCCGCAAGAAACTGCGTCCCTCGCGAAGCGAGGGACGCAGTTCGCCGCAAATGCGGGTCCTCGCGAAGCGAGGGCCCGCATTTGCGGTTGTGGAGGCTCAACGTCGGCTGTGTTAACACACACATACACACACACGACTTTTTTAACAGAATAAACCCAACCGCCCAGCCAACAAAAAACAAACAACGTCCCCGCAAATGCGGATCCTCGCGAAGCGAGGGTCCGCATTTGCGGTGGTGGGAGCATCCCAACATCGGCTGTGTTAACACACACATACACACACACACAACTTCATAACAAAAAAAAACTCAAAGTCGCCTCACACCCGCTTACACCCAGACACACAGACGCAAGACTTAACAAAAAAACAGTAAAAAAGGCCCCTCACACGCTCTTAACACACATACGCACGACTTAGAAACAAATACACTGCGTCGTACACGTAAAAGCTAACTGCGTATATCGCAACAAAATACGGTCGCATCGGAAAAAAATACGGCCGCGAAAGACCCATTCCAACCGCCGCGCATCAAAACATCACAAACACAAGAAATAAACACAACAAACACATAAAAAGCTTACTTACAGCACGGGGGGGCATCCGGCACCTCCAAAAGTTCATTTACACGTCCATTTAAGTGAAAACAAACAGTTTAAACGACCGAAAATCGGCTAAGCGAGAGAAAAAATGGCCGCCGAACAAAACGAAAACGAGGCTCCAGACGTAACTACACTACACTTACTCGCAACAAAATACGGCCGCATCGGAAAAAAATACGGCCGCGAAAGACCCATTCCAACCGCCGCGCATCAAAACATCACAAACACAAGAAATAAACACAACAAACACATAAAAAGCTTACTTACAGCACGGGGGGGCATCCGGCACCTCCAAAAGTTCATTTACACGTCCATTTAAGTGAAAACAAACAGTTTAAACGACCGAAAATCGGCTAAGCGAGAGAAAAAATGGCCGCCGAACAAAACGAAAACGAGGCTCCAGACGTAACTACACTACACTTACTCGCAATAATGAAACACATACTATGCGGAACGGATCACACTCATATTAAACACCATTTTAAACACTACTACGCACAAAATGGCGGATGGAACGCAAATTGTAAGCTGGAACGCAAATAGCGCATGCGTATTACGTTCTAACGGTCTAACTTTCCAGAATGTTCTACAAGTTTATAAATACTGTCTATTTGACAGAGAAAAATACATTTCTCCTCAGGTGATGAACAGAGTGACTTCAGACATAACTGCTGCTCAAACTTGAGAAGATAATTCTTTCCTAATTTACTACTTTACATTGTGCAAATTACAACTGAGAGGTAAGCTATAATATATTACATATTTTCAAGACAGGACATCAAAAAAAATAATTAAAGGAGACAAAGAGGTTTATGTATACTGACAAGTGACACGCACATATATGCGTATAATGTATACTGACATGTGACACGCACATTTATGCGTATAATGTATACTGACAAGTGACACGCACATTTATGCGTATAATGTATACTGACAAGTGACACGCACATATATGCACCGTACACTGTGAAGCACAATCCCTTTTAAAGAACACCAACAAAGAACAAGAGGTAAGATACAAAAATACTTTAAATGCTGAAAAGGCCATGGTTTGTTAAATACTAATAAAAAATTCTATAATTCACTATTTCACTTTATTTTTCAAACAGACACTACAAGAAGACCGGCGGATTAAGATTGGCAGGAGGGGACCCTCTGTCATTCCACACTTCAATCAAGGTAAAGTATTTAAGTATAAAAAAGAACCGAACCATGAGCCTTATTCAATTGTGAGTTGGCTAATTGAATAGGGCTTTATATAAGCACATAATAGGTCTTCACTAACTAAAAACTTCTGTCAAAAAATATTTTATGTGCTTATATAGAGCCCTATTCAATTGGTCAAAACGCAATTGATTCAGGACCTAAATATGTTTAATGGCCGAGGGCCTCATTCAAATGTGATTGTTTAACAATGTATAACCATTAGAAAAAACACTACATAAGTATAACAAAAGTGGTGCCCATCAAACAGGATTTACATTTACATTCTTATTTTAATGTTTAACAATCTATAAGCCTTAGAAAGAAGCCTAAATAAGCATACCAACATTGGTGCCCACCAAACAGGATTGTATGAAAACTCACACAAACACATAACAAACTACATTTACATTCTTATTTTATGTTTAACAACCTATTAGCATTACAAAACTACATTAATAAGCATACCAACAGTGGTGCGCATCAAACAGGATTGTATGAAAACTCACACAAACACATAGCAAACTACATTTAGATTCTTATTTAATGTTTAACAACCTATAAGCCTTAGAAAGAAGCCTAAATAAGCATACCAACATTGGTGCCCAACAAACAGGATTGTATGAAAACTCACACAAACACATAGCAAACTACATTTAGATTCTTATTTAATGTTTAACAACCTATAAGCCTTAGAAAGAAGCCTAAATAAGCATACCAACATTGGTGCCCACCAAACAGGATTGTATGAAAACTCACACAAACACATAGCAAACTACATTTAGATGTTTATTTAATGTTTAACAACCTATAAGCCTTAGAAAGAAACATAAATAAGCATACCAACATTGGTGCCCACCAAACAGGATTGTATGAAAACTCACACAAACACATAGCAAACTACATTTAGATTCTTATTTTATGTTTAACAACCTATTAGCATTACAAAACTACATTAATAAGCATACCAACAGTGGTGCGCATCAAACAGGATTGTATGAAAACTCAGACAAACACATAGCAAACTACATTTACATTCTTATTTAATGTTTAACAACCTATAAGCCTTAGAAAGAAGCCTAAATAAGCATACCAACATTGGTGCCCACCAAACAGGATTGTATGAAAACTCACACAAACACATAGCAAACTACATTTTGATTCTTATTTTATGTTTAACAACCTATTAGCATTACAAAACAACATTAATAAGCATACCATCAGCGGTGCGCATCAAACAGGATTGTATGAAAACTCACACAAACACATAGCAAACTACTTTTACATTCTTATTTTATGTTTAACAACCTATAAGCCTTAGAAAGAAGCCTAAATAAGCATACCAACAGTGGTGCGCACCAAACAGGATTGTATGAAAACTCACACAAACACATAGCAAACTACATTTACATTCTTATTTAATGTTTAACAACCTATAAGCCTTAGAAAGAAGCCTAAATAAGTATACCAACAGTGGTGCGCACCAAACAGGATTGTATGAAAACTCACACAAACACATAGCAAACTACTTTTACATTCTTATTTTATGTTTAACAACCTATAAGCCTTAGAAAGAAGCCTAAATAAGCATACCAACAGTGGTGCGCACCAAACAGGATTGTATGAAAACTCACACAAACACATACCAAAGTACATTTAGATACTTATTTTATGTTTAACAATCTATAAGCCTTAGAAAAAGGCCTAAATAAGCATACCAAAAGTGGTGGACACCAAACGGGATTGTAGAAAAACAAAGAAATAATGTCATTTTTTACTTCATACAAATACATTAAAATAATATTACATTTTCATTTTTATTTTATATCAGATACTGCGTCAAGAACATCGGACCAGGAGTTTCAACTGAGGACCACACCAGCGGACGAGGACTTTCAACAGAGGACCAGACCATTGGACGAGGACTTTCAACAGAGGACTACACCATCGGACGAGGACTTTCAACAGAGGACCAGACGATTGGACGAGGACTTTCAACACAGGACCAGACCATCAGACGAAGGCTTTCAACACAGGACCAACAAAGATTCTGCTTCAAATCAAACTTCAACCAAGGTACAGTATAACAAGTAAAAAAAGAGAAAAATTAATTTATATTCTTCTTTAATGTTTAACCACCTATAAGCCTTAGAAAATAGCCTACAGAAGCATACCAAAATTGTGGCGCACCAAAAAGGATTGTAGAAAAACACAGACATAATGCCATTTTTTCATTCATACAAAGACATTCAAATAACATAACATTTTCATTTTTATTTTATAACATATACTGCGTCAAGAACATCGGAACAGGAGTTGGAACTGAGGACCACACCAGAGGACGAGGACTTTCAACAGAGGACTACACCATCGGACGAGGACTTTCAACACAGGACCAGACCATCGGACGAAGGCTTTCAACACAGGACCAACAAAGAATTTTGCTTGAAATCAAACTTCAACCAAGGTACAGTATAAAAAGTAATATCTATCATCTATCTCTTATTTGCCTTTTAGGGCCAATAATCTTTAACAGTAAATACAAACTTCAATGTCAACTTAAAAAATAAATTGCCATAGTCCAAAAAAGTCTAAAAACACAGAATCTATATAATTTGTCATTGTAACATTCCAGTCCTAAACCCTAATTTAATTGCCATTTGACAAATTGAATAGTGCTGTAAATAAGGACATAACATCTTTTTTAAAATACCTTTTTAGTTACTGAAACACTTGCTTTTGGATACATGTTTAATAAATAAAAATGTCTTTAAATAATTATCTCATGCCCTTATTTAGACTTTTATTCAATTGAACGCATTGAAATTGATTAACTATAAAATGTTAACACACTATTGATAACTATATGTCATGAAAAACAACTTAACATCTCAAAATAAACTAATGGTACATTATTTTATTTTTACAGATTAACATGGCTGATAATGAGAGTAAACAAGAAAAGAAAAGACGCCAAGCTAGAGAACGACGACAGAGAGCAGACAGCCAGCAGACACCGGAGAAGAAGGAAATTCGACGAGAAAAAGAACGCAAAAGAATTGCAAGCAAAAGACTGTCACTTGCAGAAATTAAAGATATGTCAAAAAAAACTACAAAGAAAATAAAGCATTTACAACCTGTTGCTCAAACATCAGATGACATTTTGCCAGAAAAAAGACAAGAGATACCAAAAAAAGCAACAAAGAAAACAAAGCATTTAGAACCGTTTCATGAAACATTAGATGACATTTTACCTCAAACAATACAACATATACCAAGAAAAGCAACGAAAAAAACAAAACATTTAGAACCTGTTGTTGAAACATTATATGACATTTCACCTGATGAATATGAAAGGCAAAATCCTATATGCTTTGCAAATTGTCCTCTACTCAAGTCTTTAGCAGTAGAGGTTCATAGTTGTGGGGACATGACTACTCAATGTCAGTTTTGTGAGGCTTATTATTTTAAACAGGAGAGACCCAGAGATGGACAATTTATTAGTTGTTGTCAAAAAGGCAAGTTCAAACTTCCAGAAAGGAAAGAATTTCCAATTTATTTACAAAATATTATGACTGAACCTACTTTTCCAAACTACAAAAATTTTAAGACAAACATAAGATCCTACAATAGTGCCATATCCTTTGCATCCATGGGGGCAACATTAGCTGCTAATGTACCAGGACATGGTCCTTACTGTTTTAAAGTCCAAGGACAAATTTATCATCGCACTTCCCATTTACATCCAGAGGAAGGAAATAAAAGAAAATTCGCTCAACTATATGTCCTAGATACAATGGAAGCTGTTGACCAACGTATGCAGATGGAAGAAAATAAAAAATGCTTACCCACTGTTTTCATAGAGCTAAATAACATTATGGACAACAATCCCTACAGTAAAGCTTATAAAAAATTGGCAGAAGTAGAAAATGAACAACTACTTCATTCACAAACACATCAATTACCAATGCCGAAGGTTAATATGGTGCTTAAAAGAGACAGACATACTGATAAACGTCGTTATAACTTGCCAACAACAAATGAGGTTGCAATGGTGTTTCACAATGATGAAGGAGAACCACCATTTCAAAGAGACATACGAATATATCCTAGAAATGAGGACCAACCGTTTATTAATATGAGTATCTTAAGTCCAAATTTAGATCCAATGACATATCCCATCTTTTTCCCACACGGAGAAGCAGGTTGGCAACCAAAATTAACTCTTCCCAGTTACCCAAATGCTAAAGCCAGAATCCGAAATAATGTTTCTATGCTTGAATTTAAAGTAGCTCAAATTGCCATTCGCAATGTATTTAATCCAATTTTATGTGGTGGGAAACTAACACAACAATGGATTATTGATTCATATTTGCAAGTTGAGGCAAATAATTTAAACTTTATCAAATATCAACAAGATAAACTCCGTGTAGAACAATATTCTGGACTCATGGACTATGTTGCTGACGTGGCTACAAGCAGAGACATGACAGCTGGCAAAGCCATCATTTTACCATCTTCCTTTCAAGGATCTCCTCGGAATATGAGAGAAAGATACAATGATGCTATGGCTATTGTGACAAAATTTGGCAAACCCGATTTATTTGTGACATTTACATGTAATCCACAATGGCCAGAAATTACACTAAATCTACTTCTTGGACAAACTGCTTCAGATCGACCAGATTTAGTAGCCAGAGTTTTTAAGATTAAATTAAATGAATTAATACGTGACTTCACTATAAATCAGTTATTTGGCAAATGTCTTGCTTATGTATATACCATTGAATTTCAAAAAAGAGGCCTTCCACATGCACATCTTCTAATAATACTTCAAGAAAAAGATAAATTAGATACTTCAGACAAAGTGGATGCAGTCATTGTTGCTGAACTACCAGATCCAGAACTATATGGTAGACTATATGAGATTGTTACTCATCGCATGATTCATGGACCCTGTGGTGACCTTAATCCACAATCACCATGTATGGAAAATAATAAATGTTCCAAAGAATTTCCCAAAGATTATAGAGACAAAACCTATGCCAATTGTGATGGATATCCACTTTATAAAAGAAGAGAAGGAGATAGTGCCATTATTCGTGGGAAAAAAGTGGACAATAGATATGTAGTACCCTACAATCCACATTTACTCATGAAGTACAACGCCCACATCAACGTAGAAGCCTGCACTTCCATCAAATCAATTAAATATGTCTATAAATATATTTACAAAGGTTACGATGCAGCTACTGTAGTCGTCAAAAGTGCAGACAACCCTGAAAGTAGTGAGTTAGTACATGATGAACTTGCATCTCATGTAGATGCTCGCTATGTCAGTGCGCCAGAAGCTATGTGGCGGCTTTTAAAATTTGAAATGCATGATAGATCACATGCAGTATATAGGTTAGCAGTACATTTGCCACGACGACATTTAGTCTATTTCCATGCTGGAAATGAAATGAATGCATTGGCCCAAAGTGAAGATCGTCACACTACACTAACTGCATGGTTTGCATTAAATTCCACTGATGCTGAAGCAACACAATACTTATATATTGAAATTCCATATCACTATGTTTTTGTGAATGGATTATGGAGACCAAGAAAAACCAGAGGCAATAAAATTATTCCAAGAATTTACACAGTCAGTCCAAGAGATGTTGAACGTTTTTGCTTACGGATATTACTTTTAAATGTTCCTGGAGCACAAAGTTTTGAACACTTAAGAACTGTTAATGACATTGTATATGAATCCTTCCATTTAGCTGCAAGACATAGAAACTTACTCGCTGATGATACAGAGTGGGAAAGATGCTTAGAAGAAGCAGCACAATGTCAAATGCCACGACAGATGAGAGAACAATTTGCTTTTATTTGTATCTTCTCAAATGCTCCAAATGCATTAGCTTTGTGGGAGACTTTTAAAAGTAATATGGCTGAAGACTTTATGCGACGATACAATGAACCCATTGCACACTTAAAAGCGTTAATGGAAATCCAAGAAGTCTTTTTAACTCATGGATTAAGTTGTGCAAGTTTTAATTTGCCTGATCCAGGTCTTATAGATGACATTAACTTTGAAGACTATGACATTCAACTACAAGCAGAAAGAACAGAAGAAAGACTTGCAACTTTAAATACACTACAATTGCAAGCATTTCATGCCATTAAAAATGCTATAGATGATGACATGGTGACAGAGCGTTATTTCTATCTTGATGGACCTGGCGGATCAGGAAAAACATATTTGTACAATTTATTAATGAGTTCAGTACGAGCACAAGGAAAAATAGCAATGGCGTTTGCCACTACTGGAATTGCTGCACTTTTATTAGAAGGTGGAAGAACTGTTCATAGTGGATTTAAACTGCCAGTGCCTATTTTAGAAAATTCTGTGTCAGATATTCGCATGACATCCTTACAAGCAAAGAAATTGAAGAAATGTAAATTAATTATAATAGATGAGGCCACAATGATGTCATGCTATGCCCTCCAATGTATTGACCGTTTGCTTCGTGAAGTCATGGATAATATTTTTCCATTTGGTGGAAAGGTAATGTTGTTGGGTGGCGATTTTAGACAAACATTACCTGTTGTTGTACATGGAAATCGAACTGACATTATCGAAACATGTATAAAGTCAAGTACAGTATGGAAACATTTTACCCATCTTCAACTGCAACAAAATATGAGATCAGAAGGCCAAACTGATTTCAATGATTGGCTTATTAAAATTGGAGAAGGCAGAACAGAAAAAATACTAAATTTACCTGACGACACTGTAGAGATCCCACCTCATATGATTTGTCAACAAGATATTATATCGGCTATATTTGAAGGGAGCATAAATAACGACGAATATTCCGAGCTTGCCAACCAAGTCATACTGACGTGTAAAAATAAAGATGCATTAATACTCAATAATAAAATCTTTAAAAAAAATTATGCACCACAAAGAAATTATCACAGTGCTGATTCTGTACTTGCTGATGACAATGAAAGTCAGGCTAACTTTTCCACTGAATTCATAAACTCTTTAACTCCTTCTGGAATGCCACCACATATTTTGCAGCTAAAGAAAGGTGCAATTATCATGTTACTGCGAAATATGAACCCCAAAAAAGGCCTATGCAATGGCACAAGATTAATTGTTCAACAATTAAAGGACCATTTTATAGATGCTGAAATTTTAACTGGGACCCATAGAGGAGAGAGAGTTTTCATACCAAGAATAGATTTAGCACCAAGTGAAAGTAGTCTCCCTTTTATACTTCAAAGAAGACAATTTCCCATTATTATGGCATTTGCCATGACCATTAATAAATCACAAGGTCAAACTTTCAAATCTGTGGGTATTTTCTTGGAAGAACCAGTTTTTTGCACATGGTCAATTGTACGTTGCGTTGTCAAGGTGCAAAAATCCACAGGCAATTAAAGTTTACATTGAAAACAATGAAAGTCAAGGTGATTTATTAGAAGATGGACGTATTTTTACTAAAAACATTGTCTACTATGAAGTACTATAACTTTGAAGGATACTAATTAAAGGTGCCAAGATTTTTTAAAAGCATTGCAAAATACATAACAATTGGTTGTTTAATTCAGTCATAATTAATGGAAGTCATGTTTATGAATGATTCGCCTCACAAAATACTTGCCTTGCATTGTTAGTAAAAATTATGTTAAAATGTTAAGTCACTATGTTAATGTTTCTAATGTTACAAGTTTAAAAAATATATTTTCAAGTTATTTCATTCAACAGATTACAAAGTGGATGTTAAGAGGTCAAGCACCTTTTAAGTCACAATTTAAATATTGTCTGTTATCTTAAGATTACTACCTACATTAATGTTTATCGCCAGTTTATGTGCTCAGTAATAAATTACTTTAATTACGTACGTTTTAAGAAGAGTTTTACTGTATGCCTTCCTCTACATTCAATGTATATTCAAGTTAACAATTATTGTGATAGAAATTGCATTTTAATACTGATTAATTTAAATGTCAATTGTTTTTACATTCAAATGTTAATACTTTTAATAAAAAATTAGGTTACAAAATGTATTCACTATGTTCCTGTTTATAATGTTCAAAATGATACCAATGTTTTGTCAACTTCTAAACTTACATAAAAAATAAAGTTCAAGTTTAAAAATATATACTTTGATGGTTATTGCTTACATATATTTTAAACTTCATGTTAAAATTTGCGACGTTTAAAGAAGGCTTTTTACTTTTTGCTTTCCTATTCATTCAATGTATATTAAAGTTAACAATTCTTCAGATACTAATTACATTTTAAAAAACCATTACATCAACATTTTACAAAAATACACGTTCATATTAAAATACTTACAAGTGTCAAAAATATATGTTAATAACTAAACAACTTGACAAACATATACATCACATTGCCGTCATTTTTTGACGGGCAAGTCGCTAGTATATATATATATATATGTATATATATACACACACACATATACATATATATATATATGTATATATATCTGTAGCTGTATAGAAGTCTATATATATATATATATATATATATATATATATATACACACACACACATACACATACAGTATATATATATATATATATATATATATATATATATGTATATATATATATATATATATATATATATATATATATATATATGTATTTATATATATATATATATATATATATATATATATATATATATATATATATATATATATATATATATATACATATACATATACACACACTTCTGGCTCATATATTATATACTTAAGTATAATACCCACACCCGGGCCATGAAAAAATGTTCTTCAGTGGAAACGGTCCCCGGTGCCAAAAAGGTTGGGGACCACTGGTCTAAAAGACAAAACTTATAAGGACATATGTTATAACCTGAAAATATACAGCTTACAGGACAGAAAGATAAGGGTAATATGATTGGAAGGTGGAAGATTTAGAAGCAATAAGAGAAAATACTTCTTTACAGAAAGAATAGTAGATAAGTGGAACAGTGGAAGTAGGGAAGTCAAACACATTCTTTTATTCAAATACTGACAGCGGCTCACTTTAAAATTACTTTTAATAAAATGGAAAAACATAGTGAAAACCCTTTGGTGTAATTGTTAAGTAGGGTAGGTATACAAATATTTCACTCCTTTGGCGATCATTGCAGCCCCCTCAACTACGTACCTTGCTTTGCAAAAGTGACCAACATTCGTAAGATCCATAATTATATACTATATGTGATTACTTAAGTCACTTATGGGACAAAGGATAGTTTATGACCTATTGGAATGTTGGTTCTGACAGAGTGGGCACCTCTGGGTTTGTAAAACATATCAGGTCAGATATCTCACGGGAAGGACATTTGGGAGGTTGGTAACCATAGTTACAGGGTGGGGGAATGTGTTATTTTTATTGTTTTGGTTTAAAAATGTATCTGAAGCAAGAATAAAGTCTGTTTGAGTTGGACATTCTAACAATCGGAATGCCTGTCTGTGTCTGATGTTATGATTTATTCCTTATTAATGGGATGTAAAAGAGTATTTTTTTTTAATGAGCGATAACTTTTTGACTTGGTTTGCAAGCTGGACGGTCCTGGGTTCTCCTAAGAGGTGTTTTTGTTGGTTGCTGAAATCTTGAACACAAATAAAGGCATGTCCTAGAGTGAGATAATTGAGATGAATGTGGCCCCTCAAATCTTGGTTGTAAAAATGCGCTTTAATAAGGTGAATAATATCATAAACACTGCATATTTCAATACGGAATCACTAGTAATGGGATCTGTGGTTCAACCAATAAAATGACACCTTTAACGATGACAGCAAAAAAAAATCTTGGTGTTTTAGTTTTTAGGCCTTTTCCTGGGGTCATGTGGGGCACTGATCCAGAAAATTGCATTGGATAGACTGCATTAACTCTAGTTTCTTAGATATAGATATGGGATAGTAGAGCCAAACATAAACATTGAGCAAGAAAAGATTAGCCTTCGAGGGAATTGCGTTGTTAGGACGAGATAGAATCATACTGTCACCCCTACATATAAAGCTAGACCTGATTAAACAATTTGCAAAGGCTTTGAATAAAGATGGTTCGTGCACTGAATACTTAACACATAAATAACCTGGACTTACCATGGAAAAACTGAAGGCAGGAATGTTCGATGGTCCACAGATCAGACAACTTATAAATGACCCACATTTCATAGCATCAATGAATCAAATCAAATCATGTGCCTGGTCTTCAATTGTTCTTTTTGTGAAACATTTTCTAGGCAACAAGAAGGCGGACAACTGCACACAATTAGTAGAGGACTAGTGAATTGCCCGTCAAAAAATGACGGCAATGAAATTGTAAGGTAGCTAATGCTGTTTGGTTTATAATAATGAAATCTATAATACATTAATAAATGAATATACTTTACGTATTTTGAAGCATTGTGTTGAACAGCTGCAATCTGTTTTGATGTTGCTGCAGCATTAGTGGTGTGGAGCTGCTGTGTAAGCGTGATGAATGTGTGCAGTGTTGTGGTGTTTTGCGAGTTTAGAGTGCTGTAGCCTCGTTTTCGTTTTGTTCGGTGGCCATTGTTCTCTCGCTTAGAGAATTTTGTGCAGTATAATACTGTGCGTGCGCGAGACCAAACCGTTAGCGTAGTTGTGTACTTCTGCATTGTCGTAAAATGGCGGGTAATGTGTGGTATGGATCTTAGCGGAATATCCGTAGGTGTTTTGCGAGTTTCTTGTGGTGTTTTGCGTGTTTAGAGTGCTGTAGCCTCGTTTTCGTTTTGTTCGGGGGACATTTTTTCTGTTGCTTAGAGAATTTTTTGCAGTCCTGGATGCTCCCTCTTGCTGTAGGTAAGCTTTTTATGTATGTGCTGTGTGTATTTATTGTGTTTTGATTTTTTTCATGTTCGCGAGTTGCGGACATTTTTTGCGAGGTCGTAATGAGTGTTAATGTGTCTCGTATGTTGTTTGTGTTGCGAGGTAAAGTGTGTGAGGGTCACGGTGTGTCGTGTTGTTTGCGTTACAACATAAAGTTTGCAAGGGTCGCAGTTGCTGGCAAGGAGTGCCTTCGGCGCTCCATGCCAGCAACTGAAGCCCTCGCAAGAGAGCTGGGCAGGTGGTATGTATTGTGTACAATATAATGTGTGGGGTCATGTAATGATTATATATAGAGAGAGAGTTGGGCATGTGGCATGTACAATGTACAGTTTAATGTGTGGGGTCATCCAATGATTATATATATAGAGAGAGCTGGGCATGTGGCATGTATAATGTGGGGTCATGTAATGATTATATATAGAGAGAGCATGGCATGTGGTATGTATAATGTACAGTATAATGTGTGGGGTCATGTAATGCAGCTCTCTCTCTCCCTCTATATATATATAATCATTGGATGAACCCACACATTATACTGTACACAATACATACCACATGGCCAGCTCTCTCTCTGTTACTCTGGCTCAGCCTGGCAGGCTTTAGATGTCCCTAATCACGGTTTCCATGGTTACAACCCAAGCTGTCTGACGCTTCCCTGCCTCCCAGTAATCCCCCCCGCACACACCTCTGCACCCTCACGCCGCTGCTCCGGTTTGTGTAATAGACAAATGGGTCCGGGGACCCGGCCTCACCAGGTCCCTGCATGTCTCCCAGGAACCGGTGTCACTATCTCACAGCTTCAGCCAAGCGGCAGTGGCGTCACCATGGTGACCTGTGCAGCAGTGCCCGGATGTTCCCATCCCTGTACAGGACACTATGTGACCCGCACTGGGCACTGTGTCAGGGTCAAGTTTGCGAGGGTCGCACCTCGACCGCAAATGCGGCCCATCGCTTCGCGAGGACCTGCATTTGTGGAGACGTTGGGATGCTCCAACAACGCAAAAGTCCCTGTGCAGCAGTGCCCGGATGTTCCCATCCCTGTACAGGACACTGTGTGACCCACACTGGGCACCGTGTCAGGGTCAAGTTTGCGATGGGTCGCAGTTGCTGGCAAGGAGCGCCTTCAGCTCTCGATGCCAGCAACTGAGGCCGACGCTTTCCCGCCTCCCAGTAATCCCCCCCGCACACACCTCTGCACCCTCACGCCGCTGCTCCGGTTTGTGTAATAGACAAATGGGTCCGGGGACCCGGTCTCACTAGGTCCCTGCGTGTCTCCAGGGAACCGGTGTCACTATCTCCCAGCTTCAGCCAAGCGGCAGTGGTGTCACCATGGTGACCTGTGCATGCTGATAACTTGCAGTCCCTGTGCAGCAGTGCCCGGATGTTCCGATCCCTGTACAGGACACTGTGTGACCCGCACTGGGCACCGTGTCAGGGTCAAGTTTGCGAGGGCACTCCATGCCAGCAACTGAGGCCGACGCTTTCCCGTCTCCCAGTAATCCCCCCCGCACACACCTCTGCACCCTCACGCCGCTGCTCCGGTTTGTGTAATAGACAAATGGGTCCGGGGACCCGGCCTCACCAGGTCCCTGCATGTCTCCCAGGAACCGGTGTCACTATCTCACAGCTTCAGCCAAGCGGCAGTGGCGTCACCATGGTGACCTGTGCAGCAGTGCCCGGATGTTCCCATCCCTGTACAGGACACTATGTGACCCGCACTGGGCACTGTGTCAGGGTCAAGTTTGCGAGGGTCGCACCTCGACCGCAAATGCGGCCCATCGCTTCGCGAGGACCTGCATTTGTGGAGACGTTGGGATGCTCCAACAACGCAAATGCGGGTCCTCGCAAAGCGAGGGCCTCAGTTGCGTGCATGGAGTGCCTTTGGAGCTCCATGCCAGCGACTGAGGCCCTTGCCCTCGGCCCTCGCTTCGCTAGCCCGCAAGCGTGAGCAACGGCTCTGGCTGGCTCGCATGCTCACAACTATATATGTGATATGTTCTTTTGTGTGTCGAATGACTGGAAAGATTGCATCATAAACCATAAAGTAGTATTTGACATATGTTCTGTATCTCAAAAACTAGAACTGATGGGGGAAACAGTTTTTTGGAATCAGCAGGTAAAATATACTTAGAAACAGGTCTAACATTTGATGCTTCAAAATGTGTGTAGGACTGTGTAATGTGTGTAACAATAACGTGTGTATAATACAAAAACAAAAATATATACCGAAGATGGTGGTTGATTACCAAAATAAATAGAAGATACAGTGCCTTGCAAAAGTATTCACCCCCCTTGACTTTTTACCTATTTTGTTACATTACAGCCTTAAGTTCAATGTTTTGGTAATCTGAATTTTATGTGATGGATCAGAACATGATAGTCTAAGTTGGTGAAGTGAAATTAGAAAAATACATACATAAAACAATTTTTTAGAAAAAGAAAACAGAAAGATAGCATGTGCGTATGTATTCACCCCCTTTGTTATGAAGCGCATAAAAAGCTCTGGTGCAACCAATTACCTTCAGAAGTCACATAATTTGTGAAATGATGTCCACCTGTGTGCAATCTAAGTGTCACATGACCTGTCATTACATATACACACCTTTTTTGAAAGGCTCCAGAGGCTGCAACAGTAACCAAACAATGCTATAAAAACCAAGGAACTCTCCAAACAAGTAAGGGACAATGTTGTTGAGAAGTACAAGTCAGGGTTAGGTTCTAAGAAAAATATCCAATTCTTTGATGATCCCCAGGAGCACCATCAAATCTATCATAACCAAATGGAAAGAACATGGCACAACAGCAAACCTGCCAAGAGATGACCGCCCACCAAAACTCATGGACCGGGCAAGGAGGGCATTAATCAGAAAGGCAGCACAGAGACCTAAGGTAACCCTGGAGGAGCTGCAGAGTTCCACAGCAGAGACTGGAGTATCTGTACATAGGACGACAATAAGCTATACGCTCCATAGAGTTGGGCTTTATGGCCAGAAGAAGCCATTACTTTCAGCAAAAAACAAAATGGCACATTTTGAGTTTGCGAAAAGGCATGTGGGAGACTCCCAACATGTATGGAGGAAGGTGCTCTGGTCTGATAAAATTAAAATTTAACTTTTCGGCCATCAAAGAAAACGCTATGTCTGGCGCAAACCCAACCCATCACATCACCCAAAGAACACCATCCCCACAGTGAAACATGGTGGTGGCAGCATAATGCTGTGGGGATGTTTCTCAGCAGCCGGGACTGGGAAACTGGTCAGAGTTGAGGGAAAGGTGGATGATTCTAAATACAGGGATATTCTTGAGCAAAAGCTGCAACACTCTGTGCGCGATTTGTGGCTAGGATGGAGGTTCACCTTCCAGCAGGACAATGACCCCAAACACACTGCTAAAGCAACACTTGAGTGGATTAAGGGGAAATATGTAATTGTGTTGGAATGGCCTGTTTTAAGCCCAGACCTCAATCCAATAGAAAATCTGTGGTAAGACTTAAAGATTGCTGTTCACAAGTGCAAACCATCCAATTCGAAGGAGCTTGAGCAGTTTTGCAAGAAGGAATGAGCACAAATGCCAGTGATAAGATGTGGCAAGCTCATAGAGACTTATCCAAAGCAACTTGGATCTGTGATTGCTGCAAAAAGGTCTACAAATTATTGACTTTAGGGGGGTGAATAGTTATGCACTTTTTCTGTTATTTTGTCCTATTTGTTGCTTGCTTCACAATAAAAAAAATAAAAATAAAAAAACATCTTCAAAGTTGTGGGCATGTTCTGTAAAATAAATGATGCAAATCCTCAAACAATACATGTTAATTACAGGTTGTGAGGCAACAAAACACGAGAAATAAGGGGGTGAATACTTTTGCAAGGCACTGTAAATATAAAAGAATGCTGCTAACTGAAGTGTAAGTTGGTCTCTGCTTGAATGCATGAAAGCAGAATATTGTTAGTGTATAAAACGAAAGTATAATTGGAGAAAGAATATACATTAAATAACATTTTGGATGTGACTTAGGAGGACTTGGTGATTGATTGCTGGAATAAGCAAAAGGCTATCCTGAGGCTTAAAGTAAACTTATGTTTGTATGTTTTAGCTTTTCTATATATATATAACTTAATAATATTCTTAATGAAAGAAAAAAAGAGGCTAAAACTAACACATTATAAATTATAACAAAATATATTATTTTGCATATGAAATTTGCATTTACGTTTTCATACCACAACTATATGTAGCTATACAGGGAGTGCAGAATTATTAGGCAAGTTGTATTTTTGAGGATCAATTTTATTATTGAACAACAACCATGTTCTCAATGAACCCAAAAAACTCATTAATATCAAAGCTGAATATTTTTGGAAGTAGTTTTTAGTTTGTTTTTAGTTTTAGCTATTTTAGGGGGATATCTGTGTGTGCAGGTGACTATTACTGTGCATAATTATTAGGCAACTTAACAAAAAACAAATATATACCCATTTCAATTATTTATTTTTACCAGTGAAACCAATATAACATCTCAACATTCACAAATATACATTTCTGACATTCAAAAACAAAACAAAAACAAATCAGTGACCAATATAGCCACCTTTCTTTGCAAGGGCACTCAAAAGCCTGCCATCCATGGATTATGTCAGTGTTTTGATCTGTTCACCATCAACATTGCGTGCAGCAACAACCACAGCCTCCCAGACACTGTTCAGAGAGGTGTACTGTTTTCCCTCCTTGTAAATCTCACATTTGATGATGGACCACAGGTTCTCAATGGGGTTCAGATCATGTGAACAAGGAGGCCATGTCATTAGATTTTCTTCTTTTATACCCTTTCTTGCCAGCCACGCTGTGGAGTACTTGGACGCGTGTGATGGAGCAT
This sequence comes from Discoglossus pictus, assembly GCA_027410445.1. Taxonomy (NCBI): domain Eukaryota; kingdom Metazoa; phylum Chordata; class Amphibia; order Anura; family Alytidae; genus Discoglossus; species Discoglossus pictus. Next base: position 262,169,268 of record CM050165.1, on the reverse strand, counting down.
TGTCCTGCATAAAAATCATGTTTTTCTTGAAGGATGCAGACTTCTTCCTGTACCACTGCTTGAAGAAGGTGTCTTCCAGGAACTGGCAGTAGGACTGGGAGTTGAGCTTGACTCCATCCTCAACCCGAAAAGGCCCCACAAGCTCATCTTTGATGATACCAGCCCAAACCAGTACTCCACCTCCACCTTGCTGGCGTCTGAGTCGGACTGGAGCTCTCTGCCCTTTTTTTTCTTGGCCCAGTATTGACGTTTCAGCTTGTGTGTCTTGTTCAGTGGTGGTCGTCTTTCAGCCTTTCTTACCTTGGCCATGTCTCCGAGTATTGCACACCTTGTGCTTTTGGGTACTCCAGTGATGTTGCAGCTCTGAAATATTGCCAAACTGGTGGCAAGTGGCATCGTGGCAGCCACACGCTTGACTTTTCTCAGTTCATGGGCAGTTATTTTGCGCCTTGGTTTTTCCACACGCTTCTTGCGACCCTGTTGACTATTTTGAATGAAACGCTTGATTGTTCGATGATCACGCTTCAGAAGCTTTGCAATTTTAAGAGTGCTGCATCCCTCTGCAAGATATCTCACTATTTTTGACTTTTCTGAGCCTGTCAAGTCCTTCTTTTGACCCATTTTGCCAAAGGAAAGGAAGTTGCCTAATAATTATGCACACCTGATATAGGGTGTTGATGTCATTAGACCACACCCCTTCTCATTACAGAGATGCACATCACCTAATATGCTTAATTGGTAGTAGGCTTTCGAGCCTATACAGCTTGGAGTAAGACAACATGCATAAAGAGGATGATGTGGTCAAAATACTCATTTGCCTAATAATTCTGCACTCCCTGTAAGTATGTTTCCATTATAAAGGGAATAAATACAGCTAAATCGTTTACAATAGGCAAAACAAATTGCATTACTAAGAAACACATAATGAACGGAGAATGAGCTATAGATGGCAGTGTTTAGACACTGTATGCGATTAATTCTTGAGGGAGCTAATTCTTATACAAGCAACCATCTGCAAAAGAAGCTTTATTTATCAGGTGTTAGAATGACCAAATTAAGAAAAATTTCTTTCAAGGGATACAGAACTCCCACATTTTGTGTCACATAATTTAAATAGTATTTGTTAAACACTTTTTGCATCAAAAACATAATCAATACCTGCTTAAACTTTCTTGGAAATGAATGAGTATTCATACACATGCACCTTTACATACTTTTGGTGACAGGCATGAATTATGCAACTATATTACTGCTCATTGACCTGGACACATCCCCAGGACAATATTAAATTGAAAACTGTTAAGTAGTTACATAGTTATTTGAGGTTTAAAAACTGTTGTGTAGTCCTCCTTCTCAAATTATCCAGGATAACCTTAAAGGCCATTTTTAATCAAAAATATATATAACATTTTTTTTAAAGTTATCCATCAAATCTGCTGTCATAACCTCATTTGGTAGATAATTCCACAGTTCAACCACCCTTACTGTGAAGCACCCTTTTCTTTCTTCAAGGTGGAATCTTTTTCTTCTAACCTCAAGGGTTGTCCTATAGTCACTTGATAACCTATTGGCACAAAAAAAGTTCACTTGACAAGGCCTTATATTGACCCTGGGTGTATTTATATAAGGTAATCATATTCCCTCTTAGACTCCTATTTTCTAGCAAAAATAAGTTTAATTTTCTATCTCCGATACTCCTAGATTTGCTCTATTAAGACTATAAATGATATGCTTATTGTTCCTTCCCACATGAATAACTTTACATTTATTTGTATTAAATCTCATCTGCTGTTTAGTTTCCCATTTCTTTAATTCATATAAATCCCTTTGTAGGGAAAGTACATCATTTTCTGCCTTAATTAGCTTGTACAATTCTTAGTGTCATCAGGAAAACTGGAGACAATACTTTCTAGTCCTACGTCTAAGCCATTAATAAAAATGTTAAAAAGGAGAGGCACTGATACTAAACCCTGAGGAACCCCACTTGCCTAATAATTCCAATCAGAGTATGTTCCAATTACCAAAACCCTTTGCTTCCTGTCTTTTAGCCAGCTCTCAATCCATGAGCAGATATTTACTGCAATTCCCGTATCACTTAGTTTGTGCAATAGTCTTCCATGTGGCCCTGTATCAATATCCAAAAAGACTACATTTGGCTATTACAGAACCCAGTTCCTTCAGTACCCTTGGATGTATTTCATCACAACTTGGTGCTTTATTAACATTCATTTTTTTCCTACTGCTATTACATTTCTTCCTATGTTAACCAATGTTTTTGTGATGGTAGGATACCCTCCATTTTGTTGCCTCATCTGAACGTTTCATCTTTTAGAAAATATTCCTCTGCCTTTGTGTCACATTTCTGTATAAAATATCACTTATTAGTATCCAGTAAGGACTGCTTAACCTGTTTTCATTAGCCGTGAATCTCATAAAATTTGTTTTTTTGACATTTTACTAGATCTTACCACATACTATTTTCCATGTATTTAGCTTTTCCTAGCTTATAATTTATTTTTGAGTTTTGATAACAGGTATTTTTCTATTATGGAGTTGATGACAACCAAAAGAATCCCGGTCTGGACGATGAGTAATCGTATAATCTTTTTAAGCTAGAGCTTAATTTTTGTGTCTGTCTGCCCGGCTTGTACTGTGGCTCATACATTACTTTGGGCCTTCCTCCATGTCTGTTGCATTTGCCACAAGGCCCACACATGCTTCATATGCCCCACCATCATGAATGCTAAATGACTAGTGACCATTAATCTCCCACTTCTTTTGCACTACCTGGCTCACCACCCTTCTCCTTTGTTCATTAATTACTTAAGTGGTGGATTCACCAAAGGTGAATTGCCTCAGATGTCAATTGCCAAACCACTGCAAAGAGGTCTGAGATTGTGGAAAGCTTTCTAATCATGAGATTTTCCTACTAAAATCTCCCCGCCATCAACACTCCCATCATTTCAGCATTAATAGTCCTCTGTGACTTCCATTTAAAACTAGCCAACAACACAATAAATACGTATCTACCTTGAGTGCAATTCCATATCTCCTCCAACATCATAGTGTCTTCCCCTATTACACTGTCCCTTTAAAGGCTTATGTTCCAGAGCTCCACTTCCTAAATGATGCAGGCTACCCATTGACAGGACTATCTTCAAACAAGTAGCCAGAAGAGTCCCATCTAGCCACCTCCCCGTCATAAACGTTAGAGTTGTCCTCACCCACCTCTCCCATTCAACATAATTCCCCTCCTTCCCCTGGCCCATTAAGCAGGCTGGAGTATGGAAGTATGTAGCTTTGGCCACACCACTAGCTACTAAAAAGTGTGTGTCTGTACAGGGAGTGCAGAATTATTAGGCAAGTTGTATTTTTGAGGATTAATTTTATTATTGAACAACAACCATGTTCTCAATGAACCCAAAACACTCATTAATATCAAAGCTGAATATTTTTGGAAGTAGTTTTCAGTTTGTTTTTAGTTTTAGCTATTTTAGGGGGATATCTGTGTGTGCAGGTGACTATTACTGTGCATAATTATTAGGCAACTTAACAAAAAACAAATATATACCCATTTCAATTATTTATTTTTACCAGTGAAACCAATATAACATCTCAACATTCACAAATATACATTTCTGACATTCAAAAACAAAACAAAAACAAATCAGTGACCAATATAGCCACCTTTCTTTGCAAGGGCACTCAAAAGCCTGCCATCCATGGATTATGTCAGTGTTTTGATCTGTTCACCATCAACATTGCGTGCAGCAGCAACCACAGCCTCCCAGACACTGTTCAGAGAGGTGTACTGTTTTCCCTCCTTGTAAATCATACATTTGATGATGGACCACAGGTTCTCAATGGGGTTCAGATCAGGTGAACAAGGAGGCCATGTCATTAGATTTTCGTCTTTTATACCCTTTCTTGACAGCCACGCTGTGGAGTACTTGGACGCGTGTGATGGAGCATTGTCCTGCATGAAAATCATGTTTTTCTTGAAGGATGCAGACTTCTTCCTGTACCACTGCTTGAAGAAGGTGTCTTCCAGGAACTGGCAGTAGGACTGGGAGTTGAGCTTGACTCCATCCTCAACCCGAAAAGGCCCCACAAGCTCATCTTTGATGATACCAGCCCAAACCAGTACTGCACCTCCACCTTGCTGTCGTCTGAGTCGGACTGGAGCTCTCTGCCCTTTACCAATCCAGCCACGGGCCCATCCATCTGGCCCATCAAGACTCACTCTCATTTCATCAGTCCATAAAACCTTAGAAAAATCAGTCTTGAGATATTTCTTGGCCCAGTCTTGACGTTTCAGCTTGTGTGTCTTGTCCAGTGGTGGTCGTCTTTCAGCCTTTCTTACCTTGGCCATGTCTCTGAGTATTGCACACCTTGTGCTTTTGGGCACTACAGTGATGTTGCAGCTCTGAAATATGGCCAAACTGGTGGCAAGTGGCATCGTGGCAGCTGCACGCTTGACTTTTCTCAGTTCATGGGCAGTTATTTTGCGCCTTGGTTTTTCCACACGCTTCTTGCGACCCTGTTGACTATTTTGAATGAAACGCTTGATTGTTCGATGATCACGCTTAAGAAAGGCTTTGCAATTTTAAGAGTGCTGCATCCCTCTGCAAGATATCTCACTATTTTTGACTTTTCTGAGCCTGTCAAGTCCTTCTTTTGAATCATTTTGCCAAAGGAAAGGAAGTTGCCTAATAATTATGCACAACCTGATATAGGGTGTTGATGTCATTAGACCACACCCCTTCTCATTACAGAGATGCACATCACCTAATATGCTTAATTGGTAGTAGGCTTTCGAGCCTATACAGCTTGGAGTAAGACAACATGCATAAAGAGGATGATGTGGTCAAAATACTAATTTGCCTAATAATTCTGCACTCCCTGTATATACTGTGTATATTTCAGATTACTGTGGTATTGGATGCATCACTGCTTAGCATGTGTAGAGATATGCAGAACGGAACAAAGAGATATAAACACACAAAACTGTCACTTTCTGGCCTTCATGATCTTGCTCCTGCCACGATCTCTCTCATGTTCTCATTAGAAAACACAAAATAGAGAATGCAGATGGGATATACTCTCATAAGGGAAATTCTAATATTCTTTTTTAATATGTAAATGTTGAGAATTTAATATATAGCTGCAATGTCTTTTTTCTTTGTTTTCAGTGTCAATGGTTGCCACCCATGTAAGTCTTCCAAGTTAGGTCTTATAATTACGCCTCAACCCCAAATTGCCACCTTTTGCTGCTTGTACCCTGACATTTTAATCACTGTGGAGATCTTACCAAACCCAACATTCACCAAGCAATATATAGAACTGCATTCTCAAAATAGTTGCCTTTGCATAGAATCCCAACTTACAAATTTACATTTTATTGTCTCATTTGGTAATGGAAAAGTATATGAGATTGACAAGTAGCACTTAGTCATAGGTATAATAATCATGATTTGCACAACCTTTTAAAGCACAAGCAAAATTAAATAATGAAATGCTTTAATAACAACATTTCCCAACATAGATCTATAATTATAGCAACTCACAATAGAAGTAGTATACTAATGAATGAGTTGCTTGTTTACACAATCTAAAGTCAAGCGAAATAATGGAAATTGTTTTCAGTCAAGCATGTATTGTAAAGTGCCTTTCTTTAAATACTATAATTAAAGTCTGATACATAAGCCATTCTTCATCAATAATGTATAAATCTTTCATGGATCTGTTATAATGTTATGATTGTAAGTAATGCTGCAACCCCCAATGTCATATGCATATAAACAGGAATGGATATGTAAATAAAAACTCAGAAATAAATGAATAACCTATAAATATAAATAGGTATATACAATAGAAAAAACATATATCATAAATAATTTACCTTTTGGTCCAGATGAATAGTTAAACCCTCTGCCTATAGTTTAGACCTGCTGGGACTGCCATTCTCCTAGGACTTGAGGAAGACTTGAGGAAAACACCTCCTGAGGCCTACTACTACTGATTTACACCACAGCAGGTGCTACACCACAGGCCTGAACTCCACACAAAGAGAGACTCACTTGACTAGATACAGGTTGTTGTTTATACACCTGACCCCAGGGTGCATGTACTAGCCTAACACCTTTTAATAGACTGGGGACAAGTGATATACCTAAAATCTCCCGATTGTCCAGGCACCTTCTGGTCCTGAAACTCTCAAAACTGACCTATAGAGATTAACAGAAATCTATATAAATTGTCTGTTTACACTATGATATAAATATTTTATTGAACATATCCTTCCATATCTTCTTCTTACAGTATGTAAATCAATGGGTAAACCAAAGAAATATTCAGCTAGCAAAAGCATCCCTGATTATTTTAAAACTAGAGTTACTGGGTCTCAAATTTCTCACAACTCTTCCATAGGCTCTTATACCCATAATAACTGTTACAATCCCATGACCACAAGCCCCTTTGGACTTATATGATCCGCTGAGGATGATTAGGATTTCTAAAATAAACCATTACACTGGTTACATAATGACTCCTATCAGGACTGCCTCTTGGACCTATGTGTTTGTGGGATGGGGAAATTATACCTTCTCTGCCCCACCTGTGTAGGGGCTGAGCTTAGTAGTTATTTTTAGTTATTTAATGTTGTTATGTTGATTACTTATGTAATCTGTAACTGTCATAAAAATAATTAGTTATGCTCCAGACTTGATAGAGGGAGGGTCCCAGATATCACTGTCTCTGACAAGATGAATCCCATATATAGTTGTGAGCAATACGGGTTGTTGCTAACGCAAAGGAAGGCTGCTTGTGAATTTAAGTTGAATTTTTCGAGTTTCAGCACTTACAAATCGTCTACGCGAGAAAAAAAATATCGGCTAAAAAAATGAGGCCAAGCAAGTCAAATTAAAAACCATCCTCGGAACACTTACCCAAACTCTGTAACACTTCATGCGGCACATACCACACATCCTGTGGCACATAGCACATACAAAATCGATGCCATTTTCTATGGAACAAGTAAGTAGGTTGCACAAAATGGCGGCTGGAACGCAAACAGCGCATTGTCATTGTGTTATAATGGTTTCTACTTCAGCTCACACTTTCCAGAATTTTCTCCATTTCTCCTCAGGTGATGAACAGTGTGACTGTACATTTCACTGGTGGCGTTACTTCTGAAGCAACTTGATTAAAATCTGCAAATTACAGCAAATAGGTAAGCTATCATTAATTTAATAAATTAATAATAACAAAAAAAAAATATCTGGTTTCAAATATTGCAAATAACAACATTATTCATGTACAGTAACATTAAAAATATATATACATTTTGATAATTAATTAATAAATTAAGAATTTATAAAAAAAACAAAAAAACTTGGGTTTTCAATATTGTCAAAAACAACTATATTAATTTAGAGAAGCAATTAGAAGACATTGTTCATGTATAGTAAGATTTAAAATACAGATAAATGTTTAGGTGGGGTAAAATGGTGTAAATGTAAAAAGAAGAAAAATAAATGTAATAAAATAGATTTTATTAAGACATATTTAAAAACATAATTTATGCTTTTAGCAAAAAAAAAATATATTAATATTTACAGTGCATTTCAACATTTTCATTTTTTTTGTCATTTTCCACAGACTCTGCCTGAAGACTGTCACTGACTAATTTGAAGCACTGCACAGTTTCACACCGACTGTAAAATCTGCAGAAATTTACAGACAACAAACTAAACCCAACAGGTAATGTACAAAAATACATTTGCTTAACAAAAATACTATGGTCTTAGTCAAAACAAAAACAAAATTGAAAAGTTACTTCAACATTTGCATCTCTGTCTCTCATTTTCAACAGACACTGCCTGAAGAGTTTTGCAGGAAGATTGGCAGCAAGGGAAACTCTGTCATTTATAGACAACTATTTCAACACAACAGGTATAGTATAACAAGCAAAAAAAACAAACATCTATCCTGTTTGGTGTGCGCCAATGTGAAAATGCACTGCAACCTAAATAACCCTCTAAGCCTAACCCCATAACCTACAACCCTAATGCCAACAGTGCCACACAAACGATGATATATGATTTTTTTTTTTTACGTATCCTAAGCCCTTAATGCCAACAGTGGGGCACACAAAACAGGATACTACAACACATGTTGTTAACACATGCAAAATGGAAGAATATGTCCTGTTTTCTATGCTCCAACCTATAAGCCTAACCCCATAACCTAAACCTCTAATACCAACAGTGGCGCACACCAAACAGGATACTACAACAAATGTTCTTAAAACATAATAAATGGAAGGATCTATCCTTTTTTCTTGCACCACTGTGTACGCCTAACCCCATAAGCTAAACCTCTCTGAATACATACAAAATGGAAGTACATATTGTGTTTTCTATGCTCTTAGTACAAAAACAAATATATTTAAATGTTATTTTAACATTTGCATCTCTCTCTGTAATTTTCAACAGACACTGCCTGAAGAGTCTCATCATCTCTAGAGGAATTTAGACACAACACATTGACAAGACATTGACAAGACAAGAGGTACAGTATTACAAGTTACCAAAAAAAAAAACATCAAGTACACATATAAAATGGAAGGACCTATCCTGTTTTGTGTCTGCCTTTGTAGAAACGTACTCCGACCTAACTAACACTCTAAGCCTAACCGCAAACCCCTAATGACAACATTGCCCCATGCAAAACACTATACCAAAAAAAAAAGACTACAACACTGCAACACACAAAAAAAGGATAACACAAGAAATGCTGTTAACATATACAAAATAGAAGGGCCTATGTTTGCTCTGTGCCTTTCACAACATAGACTGCAACCTAACTAATCTGCTAAGTCCAACCTCATAAAGCTAACCCCATAATGCAATCAGTGGTGCACACAAAACAGGATAGAAGAAGAAATAACCAAAACAAAACAAGAAAAATAAACAAACAAGCAATTACTAATGTACTCATTTTATTTACAGACTAGAGAATTGCCCGTTCAAAAATTACGGCAATAAGATTGTAAGGCAGTTAATACTGTTTGGTTGAGACATTCATTTTGTTGGTGTTCAGAGATCCTTCGGTGCTCATGGCGAGCCTCATGCTAATGAAAGAATTAATAAATGAATATACTTTACCTATTTTGAAGTAATATATGCAGGAAGCATTGTGTTGAAGAGCTGGCAATCTGTTTTGATGTTGCTGCAGCATACAATGTCGGTTTGCACTGTTGTGGAGCAATGTGTGCAGTGTGTAGTGTAAATAGTGTGCGTGCACGAGGAAAATCCGTTAGGGTAGCTCTGTGCTTCCGCATTGTGTAAGTTAGTGTTGTAAAATGGTGCCTAATGTGTATGTGGTACGCGGCTGTGGCTGATTTAGCGTCCTTGTTATTAGTGTATCTTGGAACTTGTACTGCTTTTTCGGGAAAATCCGTAAGTGTTTCGTGGTGTTTTGCGTGTTTAAGGTCCTGTATCCTCGTTTTCGTTTTTTTCCGGGGGCCATTTTTTCTCTTGCTTAGGGGATTTTCGTGTGTGTAAACTCTTGGACTTAAATTGAGGTGTAACTTGCAGAGGTCCTCAGTGCCCCCCCCCCCCCCCTTGAGGTGGGTAAGCTTTTTATGTGTTTGTTGTGTGTATTTATTGTGTTTTTAATGTTTTCATGTGCACAGGGTTCAGGCGCTAAGGTCGTGTTTTTGAGAGGTCGTAATGTTTTCTTTGGAAGTCCTGCGGCTCGTATTTGTGGATGTTAAGTCCATACATTTTGCAGTGTAAGTCCCGCCTGCGGCTCATTGCAGCCGACGTGGGAGCCTCCACCTCCATCAATGCGGCCCCTCTCTTCGCGAGGGTCCGCATTTGCGGGCCTAAAGTCGTAGGGGGTCATAGGGATGAGCACCTATGGTGCTCATCAGCAGCACAAGGAGCACCTTCGGCGCTCCTTGCCAGCAACTGCGACCCTCGCTTTGCGAGGGCCGCAGGCTCGTTATGTGAGTCCGCAGCTTTAGCAACAACTTTTGGCAACCCGCACTGCTGACAACTATAAATATGATTAATATGGCAGATACTGAAAAGAAAGAGGAAAAGAAAAGACGTCAAATTAGACAATGTCAAAAAACATGGGCAGATCAACAGACGCCAGAGCAAAAGGAAATTTGATGTAAAAAAGAACGGGAGAGACTTGCAAGCAAAAGACTAGCGGCTGACAAACTAACATCCAAGCCCAAGAAGGCAACTAAAAAGCATTTAGAAAATATGGCTGAACAATCTGATAAGAATTCTAATGATGATAACAGTAGAGGTTCATAATTGTGGTAATATGAGTATTGTCGGTCAGTTTTGTGGGGCTTATCATTTCCAACAGGAAAGACCCAGAGATGGCCAGTTTGTTAGTTGCTGTCAAAAAGGTAAGGTAAGACTTTCACAAAGACAACACTTCCCAACATATTGAAAAAGCATAATGACTGAGCCTACTTTCCCTAATTACCAACTTTTCAAAACAAACAAACATAAGATCATATAATAGTGCCATATCCTTTGCATCTATGGGTGCAACATTAGCTGCTAATGTGCCAGGACATGGCCCTTACTGCTTTAAAGTACAAGGAAAAATTTACCATCGTACTTCTCATTTACATCCAGAAGGAGGGGAGCAAAGAAAATTTGCGCAACTATATGTTCTAGATACAATGGAAGCTGTTGAACAACGTATGCAGCTTCCAGAAAATAAAAAAGAAATGCTTACCCATTGTTTTTATAAAGCTTGATCATATTATGGCACAAACCCATACACTCAAGCCTAAAAAAAATTGTCAGAAATTGTCCGAAATAGAACAAGAACCAATAATTAATGCACAATTACATCAATTACAAATCCCAAAAGTCAATATGGTTCTTAAAATAAATCACCATACTGATAAATGCTGTTACAACTTACCAACATCAAATAAAGTTGCAATGGTCTTTCAAAATGACGAGGGAGAACCACAATTTCAAAGGGATATTAGAATATATCCAGAAATGAGGAGCAACCTTACATCACCATAAGTATATTAAGTACTAATTTAGATTCAATGACATATCCCATTTTTTCCCCAATTGGGAAGCCGGATGGCAACCCAAATTAACCCTTGACAGTTACCCAAATTCGAAAGTAAGTGTCAGAAATAATATTTCCATGCTTGAATTTAAAGTGGCTTAAACTGCCATTCGAGATGGATTTAATCCCATTTTATGTGGTGGAAAACTGACACAACAATGCATCATTGATTCATATTTGCAAGTTGAGGCAAATCATTTAAATTTAATCAAATATCAACAAGATAAACTACGTGTAGAACAGTATTGTGGACTGATGGATTATGTCACTGAGGTAGCTACAAACAGAGAGCTTGCAGCTAGCAAAGCCATAATTTTACTTTCTTCTTTCCAAGGATTTCCTTGCCATATGCGAGAAAGATACAATGATACTATGTCTATTGTAACTAAATAGACCAGATTTGGTGGCAAGAGTCTCCAAAATCAAATTAACTGAATTTATACGTGATATAACCATAACTCAGTTATTTGGCAAATGTCTGGCTTAAAAAAAAGAGGCCTTCCACATATACATATGCTTATAATCCATCAAGAGAAATATAAATTAAAATACTGGTGATAAAGTGGATTCAGTGATTATTGCTGAACTACCAGATCCAGAAATACATAGTAGACTATATGAGATTGTAACTCATCGCATGATGGAGATATTAATCCACAATCACCATGTATGGAAAATAAAAAGGCACTAAAGAATTTCCAGGAGATTATAGAGACAAAACTTATGCTAATTGTGATGGCTATCCATTATATAGAAGAGAAGGCCAAAATGCTATCATTTGTGGAAAAAAAGTTGATAACAGAAATGTGGTACCATACAATCCACATTTGCTCATCCAGCAAATATGTCTACAAATATATTTACAAAGGCTATGACACAGCTATTGTGGTGATCAAAAGTGGAGAAAATCCTGAACAAACTGAGTTATTACATGATGAACTTGATCTCATGTAGATGCTCGCTATGTATGTGCACCAGAAGCAATGTGATGGCTTCTCAAATTTGAAATGCATGATCGATCACATGCAGTATATGGATTAGCTGTACATTTGCCACAAAGACACTTAGTTTATTTCAATGTTGGAAATGAAAGAAATGCTTTGGCACAAAGTGAGCATCGACAAACTACACTAACTGCATGGTTTCCAATAAATTGTACTGATTTGGAGGCAAGGAAATTGTTATACATTGACATTCCATATCATTATGTTTTTATTAATGGATTATGGCGTAAAAGGAAAACTTGTGAAAATAAAATTATAACTAGAATTTACACTGTAAGTCCAAGAGTCCTTAAACGTTTCTGCTTACGTTTATTCCTTTTAAATGTTCCTGGTGCACAACATTTTGAACAGTTGAGAACTGTTAATGACACAGTTTATGACACATTTCATTTAGCTGTGCGACACAAAAATTTCCTGGCGGATGATACAGAATGGGAAAGATGTCTAGAAGCACAAATGTCAAATGCCACGGCAGATGAGAGAACAATTTGCATTGATTTGCATTTTCTCAAATGCTCCAAATGCATTAGCTTTGTTGGACAAATTTAAAACAAATATGTATGAAGTCTTTTTGCAACGAAACAATGAGCCTGTGTTGCAGAATTAAAAGCATTAATTGAAATTCAAGAGGTCTTTCTCTCTCTCTCATGGATTAAATTGTGCACATTTTAATCTGCCAGATCCAGGACTCAGAGATGAAATAAACTTTGAAGACTATGATGTTCAGCTTTAAAAACAAATAACACAAGAAAAACATGCATCTTTAAATACATTACAATTGCGGGCATTTAACGCCATAAAAAGTGCACTAGAGGATGACTTGCTCAAAGAGCGTTATTTCTATCTAGATGGACCTGGTGGATCAGAAGAATCTTATCTATATAATTTATTGATGAGTTTTGTTCGTGGACAAGGTCAAATATCACTGCAATTTGCAACAACTGGAATTGCCTCACTTTTGTTAAACTGCCAGTTCCTATTCCGGAAACATTAGTGTCATATGAATAAATGACATCTTTACAAGCCACTAAAATAAAGAAAAGTAAATTAGTAATAATCGATGAGGCTACAATGATGTCATGCCATGCACTACAATGTATTGAACGTTTTGTTGCGTGAAGTCATGGATAATGATTTGCCTTTTTGTGGAAAGGTAATGTTGTTAGGTGGAGATTTTAGGCAAACATTACCTGTTGTTGTCCATGGAAATCGCACAGACATTGTAGAAACATGTATAAGTCAAGTACACTATGTAAACTCTTTACTCACCTCAAATTAGAACAAAATATGAGATCAGAAGGACAAATTGAATTCAATGAGTGGCTCATCAAAATGGTAGAAGGAAAAACAGAACTAATTCATAATTTACCCGATGAGACACCGGAAATTGCACTGCAAATTATTTGCAAACAGGATATTATATTGGCTCTATTACAAAATACAATAACTAATGACAATTATGCAGAGCTTGCAACCAAATTAATAGATGCACCACAAAAAATTATCACAGTGCTGATTGCGTACTTGGTGATGACAAAGAAACTCAGACAAACTTTTCAACTGAATTTATCAATTTATTAACTCCATCTGGAATGCCACCACATATTTTACAGCTATAAAAAATATGCAAGTGTCATGTTACTGCGCAATATGAACCCCAAAAAAGGACTATGTAATGGGACCAGATTAATTGTTCAAGAATTAAAAAAACATTTCATAAATGCAGAAATTCTCAATGGTACCCATAAAGGTAAAAGAGTTTTCATACCAAGAATAGATTTAGCACCAAGTGAAAGTAGCTTGCCTTTTGTACTTCAGCAAAGACAATTACCCATCATCATGGGATTTGCCATGACCATTAATAAATCACAAGGACAAACTTTTAAATATGTTGGAATCTTTTTAGAAGAACCAGTATTTGCCCATGGCCAACTGTATGTTGCATTTTCAAGATGCAAGAATCCAGAGGAAATTAAAGTTTATATTGAAAACAACCAAATTCAGGGTGATTAAATAGATAATGGCCGATTTTTTACAAAAAACATTGTCTACTATGAAGTACTATAAATTAAATAAATAAAAAAATACTTATCTACAAATAACCCAATTAAAAAAGCAACAGTGCTCTTATATGTACAACAAATTCACAAAACATACCACAACAAATATAGAGAACAGTGGTTTTATTTCGAGGATGCTATTTTATGTCATTCAGGCTCTTTTTAGAGGACCACTATTTTGTTTTATAAAATGGCAAAAATATAGAGAACAGTGGTTATACCCCGCGGACAAACTTTGGTGTCTGGCAGTCTCTTTTTAGAGGACCACTATTTCACTTAGGAAACTCTCTATGCCATTTTCAAGAACTACAAGAATGCAAAAAAAAGTGAAAAAAGCAAACAAAAAACAATAAACAGTGGTTATATCCCATAGACAAAATTAAAAGTCTGCTGAGCTCTTTTTAAGGGAACCACTTTGACATACAAAAGAAAAAAAATGGAATGTCTTGGAAGTGACTTTTGACAGGATTGGCCCCACTTAGCATTTTCTTAAATTTACTGTTTCAATTTTAATGTTTGTCATGTTAAAATTCTGTTTTCCAAGGAATTAAAAGTTGTTTCATTGTATGTAATTAAGGGTTTATGTTAGTAGGAGGATGATCATTTGTTGTAAAATGTAAAGGTTTAATTACATAGAGAGTATTGAAGGAGTAATTTGAACACCAGTTAATGGGGTCAGGAAGGAATTAATTGTTGTGCCGACTTTGAAACAATTGAACAAGTTTCAATACTTTTTTTTTTGGTTTGCCTTCCTCTGGATTCAATATTCAAGATTACTGTATTTTTTAAATTTTATTTTAACTGTTATTACATTATGTTAATGTTTGAATTGTTAACATTCTATTTTACAAGGTTTTATTTGATGTAATTAAGGGTTTATGTCAGTAGCAGCATAATCATTTGTTCAAAATTTAAATATATAATTAAATAGACAGGATTCATCCAGGGAGTAATCCGATTGCCAGTTACCGGGGTCAGGAAGGAATTATTTTTTACCCCTTTAATACTATTGGCTATGTTTCCATGGAGGTTTTTTACTGTTTGCCTTCCTCTGGATTCAATACCTATGTTCTTTACCAGTAGTTCAACTATAAGTTGCATGTTAAGAAGCATTCTGTAATGGTTTAAAATACTCATTCATACAAAGTTGACCTATTGTTATGTTAATTGGTTGACCACTGTTTCCAATATAAGATGTATGTTACAGAGCTTTATGTTATGGTTCACAATAAGTATTTATACAAATTTCATCCATTGTTATATTATTACTACATACATGAAAATTAAAAAGGTTAATATGGTTTAATAGTTGTTGAATGTTAAGGGTGAAGGGATCAAAATAACCTTAAATATCTACTGGGTAAGTTTGGCCATAACAGCCTTATCAAGCCACACTGATGAAAGTAGAGCTCCACAACTGGTGTCAGAAGCGGGATCCCTTCACTAATTATCCAAGACAGCAGCCAGTATGGCATATATAAACTTATCCAGGATGGAAATCAAGTACTTTTAGCTGCTTGGAGGAGATGCAGAGAGAGAGAGGCGATTTGCCCAGTATTATCAGACCAAGTCCCAGATTTCCTGCAGAGGTGATTCAGCAGAAAAGGAGCCAGATCACAAGGATGAAGAAGTGGGGAGCACATCAGGTTGCCATGAAAGAGGACCTGTCATCAGCTCTTCTGCATCAATGAATGGCATTCCTGGGGTTCCAGCAGGGAAGTGAGCTATCAAAATTGCTGGAGGGACTGGTGTGGAAGGAGATCGCTTTGGAGGAGTAGTATGATTATCCGATGGAGCCGGCTATCACATGGCAACTGCCCTCCTACTACAGGCTTGAGTTAATGAATGAACTCCACAACTGCGGTTGTCAAAATCGTAACTCCAACCCATCTAAACCTTTGATCTTTCAAGCCCGTAAATGTTACAATCGCAAATCGCTATTCAATTGCTACAATTCCTCAAGCCCGCAATTGTCTTCACACCTGTAAATAGCAAATGTAGAAGAAAACAACTTTTCATAGCACTGTTAATGCAAATAAAAAATCAATACTGCACTTTAAAAGACGGGGAAAGCAATGAAAGACATTACAATTAATTGCACAACAGTCTTCAGCTCACAAATCTGCAATCAAAAATAGTTTTTTTTAAGTTTTATTTCCTTGTTATATCAAGCTCAGTAATTATGGCGTCAATACATATCCAGCCACCCACATGGACTTGAACAGTATCATCATTAATTTGTATTATTTTGTACCTTGCCATATTGCGAATCCGATCGCATATCAGACTTCTAAACACTAATTGATTGACATTTAACCTCCATGTTTTACTGACTTAATGATGACGGTCTCATTTATTCATGGCTGTTTCTAAATCGGTAGTTACAGCCTTGCCTAACTGATCATGATCATGCTGTGAAATGCTTCTTACGGGTGCATGGTTTACAGTTTAGGCTTTTGGCCAGGTAGCTGCGGGCTTGATCAATTAAATGGCTCTGTAACTGTTGCAATTGAATGAAGGCCATCCATTTCTATAAAGCATTCCACCCCTCAGTACTATTCATACAAGAAACACACTTTGCTATAAACCAAACACCAAAATGTATTCATAAAACTTACCCCACATTCTACACAGCTAGTCAGGATTTTAAGAAAGCAGGGGCAGGTATATTTATACATAGACATTTTTCATTCATCCTAGAACAAAAACACTCTGATCCAGAGGAACATTATATCATCCTAACCGGGCCTCTCTTGTATATAAAATTATCACTAATATCTTTGTATTCCCCCACTAATCTCCTCACAATACCCTTATACGTCTATTACAGAATATAAATACCTACGATTAAGGCAGAATAATAGGAGGAGACTTTAACTTAAGTTTAGATTCTAGTCTTGATTTCTCCTCTCTAACCTCAGATACAGGGAGGTAAAATCAAAGAAATCACCTCTCTAATGGCAGACGTACACCTTGTAGACATTTCCATCCATGTATACATAAAACCTACCGTAGAATAGACACTCTCTTAATAACCACCTTTTTTATTAGACTCCACAAACTCGATAGAATTAATTATTTGTTCATTGTCAGACCACTCTCTGGTTAGAATTTCTTTAAACCTTTCTCCACATTCAAGACTCCCAAAATCTTAGAGATTAAATGAATCATTCCTAGTAGACCCTGACATTTGAAATCAAATAGCACAAGATATTAAATTATATTTTAATGCTAATAACTCCCCAGAGTCCAGCATAGGTGAGTTTGGGTAGTACACAAAGCATTTATCAGAGGTACTATTATCAATGTAGCCTCCAATCATAAAAAAACAACTTGAAAGACAAAAAGAGCTACAAGAAGAGACAACTTAATAAAAAAATAAAACCAAAACAAATCTAACGACCAAACAAGATAACATATTGATAAAATGAGGGGATCTTGCGTGTTTCACCGGCCAAGGCTGGTCGGAGTGAGAAGTGCTGTACAGCCCTCCCAGTGCTCTGTTAGAAGCTCTGTCGACTTAAGGTGGATTACTACAGTTATACTTACAACAATAACCATATAGTGTATGGTGAGCAAAATAGCAAGGGAAACCCTCAGCTGTTTCAAGCTTAATGGCTATCATCAGTGCGAGGTTGGTTTTGATTTGTGCAATGGATTTGTGTGAGTGAGTATAACACAACAACCATATAGTGTATGGTGAGCAAAAGAGCAAGAGAAGCTCTCCACCGTACAGAGTACAGAAACAAATAATACATTTGTAAGCACATTTGCAAGTCTAAAGATAAGTTTTAACAACGTATTAATCGCTCCAGATTCCCAGAAATACAGTTATTGCACTGCATTCTGAGTCACTGGACGGAGACATGCAAATGAGCAGACAATGCATTCTTGCTCTTAAATCCAAAATGCTATTTTATACATAGCTCCTTCAAATTCATATGCCCGCTGTATTACACAGCTTTAAAGCAAAGCAAAGCAAAGGATTGGATTTTGCACAACTCATAAACCCACTCACAGCTGTTTCAAGCTTAATGGCTATCATCAGTGCGAGGTTGCTTTTGATTTGTGCAATGGGTTTGTGTGAGTGAGTATAACACAACAACCATATAGTGTATGGTGAGCAAAAAAGGGCAAGAGAAGCACTCCACCGTACGAGTACAGAAACAAATAATACATTTGTAAGCACATCTGCAAGTCCAAAAATAAGTTTTATTAACCCCTCCAGATTCCCAGAAATACAGTTATTGCACTGCATTCTGAGGCCCTGGACGGGGACATGCAAATGAGCAGACAATGCATTCTTGCTCTTAAATCCAAAATGCTATTTTATACATAGCTCCTTCAAATGCATATGCCCGCTGTATTACACAGCTTTAAATGATATACAACATATACAACAATGATATACAAGCAGAAAGAGTGTTATAGGAGATCAGAATGGGGGACCTGGGGGACCCCCCATTCTGATCTTCTACCCCCCTCAGGTCCCCCATTCTGATCTCCTACCACCCACCCCCAGGTCCCCCATTTTGCCCCCCCCAGGTCCCCCATTCTGAACTCTTACCCCCACCCCTCCAGGTCCCCCATTCTGATCTCCTATAACACTCTTTCTGCTTGTACATCATTGTTGTAAGTGTAACTGTAGTAAGCCACCTTAAGTGGACAGAGCCTCTGACAGAGCACTGGGAGGGTTGTACAACACTTCTCAGTCCGACCAGCCTTGCGCTGGTGAAACACGCAAGATCCAAATTAGGACTGAACTTTACCTGATTCTTTCTAAATACACACAACAACTATAAGACTAACTTGGTTCTCTTTTACCTCATACACTCCAATCTAAAATATCTCAATCCATAATCTCCCAAATAAGAACACATTCAGGGTCTTTAACTGAAAGCCCAAATAAAATCCAGCAAGTATTCCATTCATACTACCAAAAACTATACTCTACCTCTAAACAATAATTTAAATGAAATATGCTCCTTTTTATAATCCTGTAATCTCCCTAAACTCACAAACAAGTAAATGTCCACCCAAAACTCAAAGCTAATGACTGAAGAGGTTAAAGAAACCATAAAGAAACTAAAGGCAAGGAAATCCCCAGGCCCAGATGGCCTAGCCAATATTTACTTAAAAAAATGTATAGATCATTTACCCCTCAGTTAACTTTTCTGTTTAATCACATACTGGAAGGAAACTCATTACATCCAGAGATAAACTATGCAGATATAACAGTTTTCCCTAAAGAACAAAAAAATACTTTAGAAGTTAAACATTACTGACCTATATCCTTACTAAATGGAGATATAAAGATATTGGCAAAAATTATGGCCTTATTCCCACCACAATTAATACATAAGGATCAGGTTGGATTTACTCCTCTAAGACAAGCTGAAGATAAAATTAGAAGAATTGTTAATTTCTCCCACATATTTGTTAACCAAAAAACTCTGACTTATTTTCTGGCCTTAGATATTAAAAAATCATTTGACTATTTAGAAGGGCCTTATTTATTTTAAACACTAACAAAATTTGTGAATTAAACTTCCTGGCGGTATGATTATTCAAGTATTTAGAATGTTAAAGCGGTACATAAAAAAATACTGACATAATCATACCCCCCTTTCCCCCTTATCCTTCTCTCTTTCCCCCCTTCCCCATTCTCCTCCTCCTCCATTATGCTCCTCCCCCCTTATCCTCCTCCGCCTCCCCCTTATTCTCCTCCTCACTTCCCTCCTCTCCAATCACCTCCCATCCCCCCTTCCCCTCCTCCTTTTCCCCCTTATCCTCCTCCTCCCTCCTTATTATCCTCCTCCCTCCTTACTCCCTTATCATCCTCGTCCCCTTATCATCATCCTCCTCCCTCCTTCCCCTTATAATCATTCTCCCCCCTTCCTTCCTTTCCCCCAATCATCCTCGTACTCCTTTCCTCCTTATCATCATCTTCCCTTCCCTCCTCCTTATACTCCCTTTCCCTTTATCCTCCTACTCCTCCCTTCCCCCCTTATCACCCCCTTCCCCCTTATCATCCTCCTCCTTACCCATAACCTCCTCCTCACTTCCCCCCTTCCCCTCCCTTTCCCCCCTTCTCCTTCTCCCTCCTTCCCCCGTTATCATCCTTCTCCTACTCCCCCTGTTATCATCCTCCTCCTTCTTCCCCGTTATCATCCTCCTCCTCTTTCCCCCCTTTTGATCCTCCTCCTCCCTTCCGCCCTGATCATCCTCCTCACTTCCCCCTCTCTCCTTACTTTTTATTGTAATCAGATGAGCTGCCTGCTCATCTCTCCCCCCGCAGCATGTCTTCTGGCAGTGAAGTGACCGGCATATGCTAATGACGTGACGTCATAAGAGTGTCACGTCATTAGCATATACCGGTCAGAGAGGGGGAAGTGAGGAGGAGGATCAGGGGTGAAGGAGGATGATAACGGGGAAGGAGGAGGAGGATGATAACGGGGAAGGAGGAGGAGGATGATAACGTGGAAGGAGAAGGAGGATGATAAGGGGGAAGGAAAGATGGTGAGCTGAGGGGGCCCAGGCAAATTTGACAGTACTGGGCCCCCTCCAGATCCTCCGTGCAGTAACCTCGAGCGTGGCTCGGAGTTACCGATTTAGGTACTTAAATTAACCCCGAGTCACGCTCGGGATTACCGCTTAGGAGGCTAAAGGGAAATGTGTTGACATGGTACAGACATATTATCGATCACCTAAAGCGAACTTAAAACTTTCAGGGATTACTACTTTAGCCATTGAGCCTTTATCTCAAACTAGCAGAACTGACCCTAAAATACATGGCATAAAGTTAGGTCCACAACACTCCAAATGCTATCCACCCTTACCAAACCTTTCATTTTTATCCTCATTCCTATACATACATTATCCAACTTTGGACACTTTTCAGGCCTAAAAATAAATATGGATAAGAGTTAAGCTTTAAACCAGAGTTTTCCGAGTTCAGTCTTGGTGGGCTGCACACAGGCCTGCATTTGAGAATATCCCTTATGCACCCGGGTGAGACTATCGCTTCTTCAGTCATGCTGATTGAATAACCTGTGCACAGAAAGGAAACTCTCAAACCCAGGCCTGTGTGCAGGCCACCAGGACCAAACTTGGACAACCCTGCTTTAAACATACCCCCTATCACCAGAAACAGTTAAATTCCTTTAGATTGACTACAACTTCTCCTGGCCTAGACAAGCATGAAATATTTTGGTAGTCAATATTCCTTCACATTGGAAAGATCTAAATCAAGATAACTACCCCTCTATATACAAAGAATTAAGAGAAGCTATAGAAAAATGGTCAAAATTTCAGATTTCATGGACAGGTTGTATCAATTCAGTAAAAATGAACATTCTACCCCACTTAATTTATCTTTTCCATACACTCCCTATTGATATTCATTTTAAACATCTAGATACATTCCAAACATTTATATTTAAATTTATCTGGTGAAACAAACTGCTTAGGATAGCCAGATAAAGCATTCATCAAATTAAATCTAAAAGAGGATTATCTTGCCCCAATTTGAAAATTTACAATAAAACAATGGAATTGGACAGTAGAATTACACAAATTAATATCTAACCTTTTTCCCCTAACTCCAATTTTACCACATCCACAATTCCCACTGGGACTCCTAGTTAAGAGCTTCACTTGGTGGAAAATAAACAAACTCACCAAAATATATTTTTGGATTTCAGATGAGGGATTATTAACCTACAAAACTTTGAGAGACAGATTTAACCTCACACTTTATCATTTTATCACACTTTCAACATTTGTATCTAATTTAATACCTGCCTTGGGACACCCCAAAGATTCTTGGTTTTCAAGCATCTGCCAAAAAAGTCTCATGACAAAAAGGTTTATAGTTAAGATTTATGATTCCTTTAATTCTCTTCCAGAAGGCCTTACACATAAAGATATGATTTTCTGGGAACAAGATCTGAACCAGACCTTCATGGAGTCCTGAACTTCTTTATTAAAAAAATCTCACTGAACTACAGCATATTAGAAACTTCTCTCAAGGTGCTTCATATGATTTGTCTAATTTCTTACAAACTAAATTCCTGAAAGATCTCTAAAAGCCCTCTTTGCTTCAGGGAATGCCTAAAAGAGGAACTTTTATTCAAACATGGTAGTATTGCCCAAAGGTATCCAAACTCTGGAGATCAGTGCTACAACTAATCAGGCAGACCCTAGTTCTGGATCTTACCCCAGAAATTGGAATATGACTTTAACGTACACAAGTCCCAGGCCTTATTAATGCATGCAATAAATTATTCAAATTTTTCCTGCTGGCTACAAAAAGTCACATAGCTAAGTAATGGAAATCTGATTAACTAGATATAACTGCAGCCAAAATACATTGAATTACATACTCATCAATAACTGAATCACACATATATTAGAAGATTCCATGACATCCCTCTACAAGATCTGGGGACCTTGGCTTGTCACAACTCACTCTGCTATCAACTATAATAGTTGTTGTACTGCGAGTTGCCGCAATGACTTAGCTACAATGAGCGCTAAAGGCGAGGCCCGCCGGACTTAACTGCAATGAGCACCAAAGGCGCCCATTGCAGGGGAGGAGATGAGCTCCGCAAGTGCTCATTGCGATACACACAATACTTTACGGCATGCAATACTTTACAACTTTAACAGCCAAGCACGTCAGTCCAAAGAACCACAACAGAGAAAAAATGTACAAAAAAAAATGATACACTCACACACAGCACAGAGGGAGAGCCAGGAAGCCTTGGAGTGAGGTGGCAAGCAAATTGGAGCCATATTTGGGGTTTTTAGTCAGTCAAAAATCAGCTAAGCGAGAATAAAATGGAGGCCAAAAAACTTAAAATTTTGAAAACAGGATCAAAACGAGGCTGAAACACGTAACATTTACCCGAACAACGCGAGCCATGTCGAACAAAATATACAATGACAAATCCTGTAAATTGCTCGCGAGGCACATAGGACATAGAAAATCTCCGCCATTTTACATTCTACAAGACAGTAAATTGAAAAAAAGAGCATTAAGACTTTAATATGGTGGAGTTTCCCTCTGAAAATAGCGGTTTTGGCTTGTGCTTGCAGTCTATATATACTGTACACTGGGCACATTGCTCACACTTTATCCTCAGGTGATGAACAGTCCCACTGTACATTTTTTGCTGCCAGAAAATCCAAATAGATTGTTAGCTCTTTAGGATATTGACTGCTGGATATTACTGAAAAATAGGTAAAGTATATTAATTTATTAATTGATTAATTAATAATAAAAAAAAAACACTGCCCTTGTTTATGAATAGATAGATTCTTAGCTCTTTACATTTGGCATGTATGACAATTAAAGATAATAGATTTAACAATTTTAAGGACACACAATAGTGAAATTATCATTTTATTGACCCTGATTTTATTACCTCATTATTACATTAACACAAAATAAGCTTCACAAATATAAGTTGCATATTTTACACTGCCCATTTACAACCACAAGCAGGAGAGCAAAGGAAAATTGCACAGTTATATGTCCTAGATACAATGGAAGCTGTTGAACAACGGATAACGCTTCCTGAAAATAAAAAATGCTTAGCCACAGTTTTTCAAGAGCTGGATAACATTATGGCCAACAACCCATATACTCAAGCATACAAAAAAAATAGCAGAAGTTGAAAAAAAACAACAGACACATGCTCAAATAAATCAATTGCCAATGCCAAGAGTAAATATGGTTCTTAAAATAGATCGCCATTCTGATCAAAGACGTTATAATTTACCAACAGCAAATGAGGTTGCCATGGTTGTTCAAAATGACGATGTTAAACCACCATTTCAGCGGGATCTTAGAATATATACCTGAAATGAAGAGCGACCTTTTATAAATATACATATATTAAGTATTTTTCTTCCCAAATGGTGAGCCTGGATGGCAACCAAAATTACAATTGCAAAGTTATCCTAATAGTAAAGGTTGTGTCAGAAACAATATTTCTATGCTGGAATATAAAGTGGAACAACCTGATATTTGTGATGATTGTAATCCTATTTTATGCGGGGGGATCCCACACAACAATTGATCATTGATTCACATCTACAAGTCGAAGCAAATAATACATTTTTTATAAAATTTCAACAACAGAAGCTTCTGGTAGATTAAAATTGTGGATTGATGAATTACAGTGGATATAAAAAGTCTACACACCCCTGTTAAAATGTCAGGTTTCTGTGTTGTAAAAAAATGAGACAAAGATAAATCATTTCAGAACTTTTTCCACCCTTTAATGTGACCTATAAACTGTACAACTCAATTGAAAACAAACTGAAATCTTTTAGGTAGAGGGAAGAAAAATATAAAAATAAAATAATATGGTTGCATAAGTATACACACCCTTAAACTAATACTTTGTTGAAGCACCTTTGGATTTTATTACAGCACTCAGTCTTTTTGGGTATGAGTCTATCAGCATGGCACATTTTTACTTGGCAAGATTTGCCCACTCTTCTTTGCAAAAACACTCCAAATCTGTTAGATTGCAAGGGCATCTCCTGTGCACAGCCCTCTTCAGACCACCCCACAGATTTTCTATCGGATTCAGGTCTGGGTTCTGGCTGGGTCATTCCAAAACTTTAATCTTCTTCTGGTGAAGCCATTCCTTTGTTGATTTGGATGTATGCTTTGGGTCGTTGTCATGCTGAAAGATGAAGTTCCTCTTCGTGTTCAGCTTTCTAGCAGAAGCCTGAAGGTTTTGTGCCAATATTGACTGGTATTTGGAACTGTTCATAATTCCTTCTATCTTAACTAAGGCCCCAGTTCCAGCTGAAATAAAACAGCTCCAAAGCATGATGCTGCCACCATCATGCTTCACTGTTGGTATAATGTTCTTTTGGTGATGTGCAGTGTTGTTTTTGCGCCAAACATATCTTTTGGAATTATGGCCAAAAAGTTCAACCTTGGTTTCATCAGACCATAACACCTTTTCTCACATGCTTTTGGGAGACTTCAGATGTGTTTCTGCAAAATGAAGCCTGGCTTGGATGTTTTTCTTCATAAGAAAAGGCTTTCGTCTTGCCACTCTACCCCATAGCCCAGACATATGAAGAATACGGGAGATTGTTGTCACATGTACCACACAGCCAGTACTTGGCAGATATTCCTGCAGCTCCTTTAAAGTTGCTGTAGGCCTCTTGGTAGCCTCCCAGACCAGTTTTCTTCTCGTCTTTTCATAAATTTTGGAGGGAGCTCCAGTTCTTGGTAATGTCACTGTTGTGCCATATTTTCTCCACTTGATGATGATGTCTTCCCTGTGTTCCATGGTATATCTAATGCCTTGGAAATTCTTTTGTACCCTTCTCCTGACTGATACCTTTTAACAATGAGATCCCACTGATGCTTTGGAAGCTCTCTGTGGACCATGGCTTTTGATGTGGGATGCGACTAAGAAAATTTCAGGAAAGACCAACTAGAGCAGCTGAACTTTATTTGGGGTTAATCAGAGGCACTTTAAATGATGGCAGGTGTATGCTATTTAACACAATTTGGAATGTGATTGCTTAATTCTGAACACAGCTACATGCCCAGTTATAAGAGGGTGTGCAGACTTATGCAACCACATTATTTTTATTTTTATTTTTTCTTCCCTCCACCTAAAAGATTTTAGTTTGTTTTTCAATTGAGTTGAACAGTTTATAGGTCACATTAAAGGTTGAAAAAGTTCTGAAATGATTTATCTTTGACTCATTTTTTTAAAGCACAGGAACCTGACATTTTAACAGGGGTGTGTAGACTTTTTATATCCACTGTTTGTAGCTAAATTGGCTACAAATAGAGACATTCCAGCTGGAAGAGCCATCATTTTGTCATCATCTTTCCAAGGATCTCCTCACAATATGCAAGAAAGATACAATGGTGCAATGGCAATTGTGACTAAATTTGAAAACCAGATTTATTCATTACATTCACATGTAATCCACATTGGCCATAGATACAACACAATTTGAAAGATGGACAAAATAGTTCTGATAGACCAGATTTAGTGGCTCGAGTATTCAAAATAAAATTAAATACATTAATACATGACATAACTATCGCACAGTTATTTGGGAAATGTCTGGCTTTTGCTCATACCTAGAGATGTCCCGGACAGTTCGCCCGCGGACTATTCGCAGCGATTTTGGCTCTTTCACGCTCGCAGCGGACGCGGACACATTCGCTTTTCGGTCCGCCCCCTATTCTTTATCATTGAAAAAACTTTGACCCTGCACCTCACAGTCAGCAGACACATTCCAGCCAATCAGCAGCATACTTTCCCTTCCAGAGCCTTCCATCTGAAGGACAGCATCCATTTTAGAATCATTCTGAAGCTGCATTCATTGTGAGAGGACAGATAGTGTAACTGCTGGAGATTTAATAGGGAAATAGATAGCCAGGCTGTGTATTTAGCTTCCACTACAGACCTGAAGGACTCAACTGATATCTGCTGCAAGGTCAGCAACCTAAAAAGCCCTTTTTAGGGCTAGAACATCATTTATTTTTTTATTTTTTTATTTTTTCTGTGTAATCTAATTGCATATGCCTGCCTACCAGCATTTGTGTGTGACAGGCTAACACCTGACAGCTTATATTGTGCTTATTTTCACTACTCATACCTGGTGGTGTACCATACATTGAAAACAACCATTTTTTTCCTGTAATCTAATTTCAGTTGCCTGCCTGTGTCAGGCTCACAGCTAATATTCTGCTCTGTTTTACCAGTCATAGTTGGTGTACCATACATTGAAAAAAAACAACCCTTTTTTCCTTTAATCTAATTTCAGTTGCCTGCCTGTGTCAGGCTCACAGCTTATATTGTGATCAGTGAAATAAAACAACACTTTTTTGACTGTAATAGATTGAATAGCAATTGCCTGCCTACAGGCGTGTGTGTGTGTGAAGCCTATTGCATCTACTCTGCCAACTTTTGCCAGTGCACAGTGATACGTCATATCTGGTGCAACCGTAGTGTACAGTGACATAAAACAACACTTTTTTGACTGTAATCGATTGAATATCAGTTGCCTGCCTACAGGCGTGTGTGTGAGGCCTACAGCGCCTACTCTGCCAACTTTTGCCAGTGCACAGTGACATTCATATCTGGTGGAACCTAGTGTACAGTGAAATAAAAGAACCCTTTTTTTACTGTAATCGATTGAATATCAGTGTCCTGCCTACAGGCGTGTGTTTGAGGCCTATTGCGTCTACTGTGCCAACTCATATCTGGTGCAACCTAGTGTACAGTGAAATAAAAGAATACTTTTTTTACTGTAATCGATTGAATATCAGTTGCCTGCCTACAGGCGTGTGTGTAAGGCCTATTTCGTCTACTGTGTCAACTTTTGCCAGTGCACAGTGCCACTCATATCTGGTGTCCCTCTGTGCTGTGTGTGCGTGCATCATTTTTTTTGTACATGTCGTGGTCGTGGTGCTGTGTTTCCCTTTGGCCCTAGAATAATGCCCAGTTTTCAGAAGCCACGTACCCTGAACTTGAAAAGTTCTGAGGACATGGTTGACTGGCTAACACAGGACACCCAATCTTCTACAGCTTCTGCTCGGAACCTAGACGCACCATCCTCCTCCAGCTTACCTTCAGGCACCTCTCCAGTTCCCACTAGCCCGCCTGCCGCCACCACCAACACTAGCACCACAGCCGCCTCACTTGATCCGTCGGCAGAGTTATTTACACATCCGTTGGAAGAAATGAGTGATGTTCAAACATTGGTGCCAGAGGATGTAGATAACAGGGATATGTCCCAGTCAGGCAGCATTACACACATGGACGTACGGTCTGATGATGATGATGTTGTACCCATTGCTGCTTCCTCTGTTGAGTTGTCAGATACAAGCAAAGCGGTTGATGATGACGATGCGTCCGTTGATGTCACGTGGGTGCCCGCTATAAGAGAAGAAGAACAGGAGGAAAGTTCAGATGGGGAGACAGAGAGGAGGAGGAGACGAGTTGGAAGCAGGGGGAGGTCGTCGCAAGTAGCTAGTGGCACAGTCAGACAGCATGCATCGGCACCCGGGGTCAGCCAGACAGCAAGCCAGTCAACGCATGCTGTTGCCACCACCAGAATGCCGCCATGGCAGAGCTCAGCAGTGTGGCAGTTTTTTTGTGTGTCTGCCTGTGACAACAGCGATGCCATTTGCAACCTGTGCCAAAAGAAACTGAGTCGTGGGAAGTCCAACACCCACCTAGGTACAACTTCTTTGCGAAGGCACATGATGTCACATCACAAACGCCTATGGGATCAACACATGAGTACAAGCAGCACACAAAGTCAAAGCCGCCATCCTCCTCCTGGTCCAGCATCTTCAGCCACGTCAACCACTGCTGCCCTGCTTGCCCCCTCTCAACCATTTGCCACTCCGTGTCTCGCCCTGAGCAGTCCCTGCTCATCTGCCCACAGTCAGGTGTCTGTCAAGGACATGTTTGAGGGTAAGAAGCCGATGTCACAAAGTCACCCCCTTGCCCGGCAACTGACAGCTGGCTTGTCTGAACTCTTAGCCCGCCAGCTTTTACCATACAAGCTGGTGGAGTCTGAGGCGTTCCAAAAATTTGTAGCTATTGGGATACCGCAGTGGAAGGTACCCTGCTGAAATTTCTTTGCACACAAGGCAATCCCCAACCTGTACTCGATTGTGCAAAAGGAAGTAATGGCATCTCTGGCACACAGTGTTGGGGCAAGGGTCCATCTGACCACTGATACCTGGTCTGCAAAGCATGGTCAGAGCAGGTATATCACCTACACTGCGCATTGGGTAAACCTGGTGACGGCTGCCAAGCACGGTATACGTGGCTCTGCAGAGTAGTTGGTGACACCGTCACGACTTGCAGGCAGGCCTGCTGCCACCTCCTCTACTCCTCCTACTCCATCCTCTTCCATAACTTCCTCGGCTGAGTCCTCTTCTGCTGCTGCTATGTCTTGCTCCACATCAACGGCACCCCCCCCCAGCTCCACAGGTACTATTCCACATCCCGGATACGGCAGTGTCAAGC
This sequence comes from Discoglossus pictus, assembly GCA_027410445.1. Classification (NCBI taxonomy): domain Eukaryota; kingdom Metazoa; phylum Chordata; class Amphibia; order Anura; family Alytidae; genus Discoglossus; species Discoglossus pictus. The sequence goes on along the minus strand of CM050165.1, from coordinate 262,140,042 downwards.
TGTCTTTGGGTTGACTTCCCTGAAAGCAGAGAGTCACACCGGACCAGCACTCCTTTCCACCCTGAATGCACAGGTGGATCAGTGGCTGACTCCGCACCAACTGCAGATCGGCAAAGTGGTTTGTGACAACGGAAACAATTTGTTGGCGGCAGTGAAATTGGGCAAGTTGACACATGTGTCGTGCATGGCACATGTGTGTAATCTGTTTGTACAACGCTTTGTGCATAAGCACCCAGGCTTACAGGACAACCTGAAGCAGGCCAGGAAGTTGTGTGGCCATTTCAGGCGTTCCTACACGGCCATGGCGCACTTTACAGATATCCAGCGGCGAAACAACATGCCAGTGATGCGCTTGATTTTCGACAGCCAGACACGTTGGAATTCAACACTCCTAATGTTTGACCGCCGGCTCCAACAAGAAAAGGCTGTTAACGAGTATTTGAATGACTGGGGTGCTAGGACAGCCTCTGCGGAGCTGGGGATTTTTTTGCCACGTTACTGGACGCTCATGCGCAATGCCTGTAGGCTTATGCGTCCTTTTGAGGAGGTGAAAAACCTGGTCAGTCGCACCGAGGGCACCATCAGCAACATCATACCATTTTTTTTCTTCCTGGAGCGTGCCCTACGAATAGTGCTGGATCAGGCAGTAGATGAGCGTGAAGAAGAAGAGCTGTGGTCACCATCACCACCAGAAACAGCCTTATCAGCATCGTGAGGAAGAGGAGTCAGAGGAGGAATGAGGCTTTGAGGAGGATGAGGTGTGGATAAATTGGTGTACCCGTTTGGGCCTGGTGACTTACCAGGTTTGAGGTTCTGGACTTCTTTTCTCACTTCCTCTAGGGTCACTTTGGCATTTAAAGTCTCTAAGTAATTTTCTTCTATTAAGGGGAGATCACAGGAATTAAGAAATCCCCATTTTGTGTAGATCTATGTGTTTTGTTGCCGTATAAAGGGTATTGTAAAATATTGTAAAAATCGTCTGGATCTTATTTGGTTTTGTTGTTTTTTCTCCCTTCGAGGTCTTAATTTGAAGTATCCTATTTTGTGTTGTTTTGGTTTAAGTTTCCTGGCTAGTAACGGGCCAGGTTTATTGGCTTTATTGAATCCGATAGGAATAAATAGTACAACTGAACACACCACTCCTATCTGATCGCACCTTAGATTGCACGCGCAGTGCCCCAAATTTGAAGTGGGAGGACCGACCAAGCATCTCTTTCCATCTCCCTGTTCCAAAAATCAATGCCATATACACGTCCCCTAATAGTGGACGTAACAGGGATTAAACCGATGGGAATAGTACCACTTAACAGTACACACCTTATAATAACGCAGACAGAGGCAACGCAGAGAGAGGAGTCTGAAGAAGAGGAGTCAGAGGAGGAAGGTGGCTTTGAGGAGGTGGAAGACCAAACACAGCAGGCATCCCAGGGTGCCTGTTGTCACCTTTCGGGGACCCTTGGTGGCTGGGTGGAGGAAGAGACCTTCAATGACATCAGTGAGGACAAGGAACGGGACATGGCTAGCTTGGTATCCAACCTTGTGCAAATGGGGAGTTTGCAGTTGTGCAAAGGGACTGTTTGCGGTTGTTTGCGGTGCATTAAACGGGGAGATTGGTCTGTTACTGTGAAGCAGGTGTAACCCTTACACTACCTGATCGATACAACATCTTACCTGATGTTTTAAAGCATGTTATTCCAAACAATTTAGGAATGTTAGGTGATTTATGCCCTTTATGGCTTAAAACCAGACTCTGCATCAACTATGTAATTTTCCGTGGGAGTTTTGCCATGGATCCCCCTCCGGCATGCCACAGTCCAGGTGTTAGTCCCCTTGAAACAACTTTCCCATCACTATTGTGGCCAGAAAAAAGTCCCTGTGGGTTTTGAAATTCGCCTGCCCATTGAAGTCTATGGCGGTTCGCCCGGTTCGCCCGGTTCTCCCGTTCGCGAACATTTGATGAAATTCGCGTCCGCGGTTCGCAAACCGAAAGTTTTATGTTCGCGACATCTCTAATCATACCATTGATTTAAAAAAAAGAGGGCTTGTACATGCACGCATACTTTAAATCCTCTAAGAAAAAGATAAATTGAATACGGCAGAGATAGAGTGGATTCAGTAATTAGTGAAGAACTTCCACATCCAGAAAAACATTCAAAACGTTATTAAATTGTAACATATTGAATGATTCATGGTCCATGTGGGGTTAAAAATCCAAAATCACCATGTATGAAAAAAAAAATGCTCCAAAGATTTCCCAAAATAATTTCAACTGCAAACTTATGCTAATTGTGATGGATACCCTTTATATAAAAGAAGAGAAGGACAAACTGCTATTATTCGATATGTAGTTCCATATAATCCACGTTTGCTGATGAAGTACAATTCACACATAAATGTTGAAACTTGCACTTCTACCAAATCCATAAAATATGTGTATAAATATATATACAAAGGATGTGATGCAGCAAGGTGCACAAAATGAAAAAGACAATCCTATTTTACGTGATAAACTTTCATGGTATTTAGATGCTCGCTATGTAAGTGCTTCTGAAGCAATGTGGCGTCTTCTGAAATTTTAAATGCATGATGGGTCACATGCTGTGTATCGATTAGCTGTACATTTGCCACAGAGTCAATTAGTTTGTGTTATTGCTTGCAATGAAAAAAATGCTCTAGCCCAAAATGAACATAAAGCAACAACACATGGTTTCAATAAAATTGCATGGACACAGAGGGAAGACAATTTTTATACATTGAGATTCCATATCACTATGTTTTCATAAATCGTTAATGGCGACAAACCAAAAAAATAAAATAAAATGATCCCAAGAATTTATACGGTTAGTCCAAGAGACATTGAACGTTTCAGTTTAAGATTACTTCTTTTAAATGTTCCTGGTGCACAAAGTTATGAACATTTACACACAGTCAATGACATAGTTTATGATACCTTTCAATTAGCTGCCCAACATCGTAACTTCCTTGCAGATGACACTGAATGGTAGAGATGCCTACAAGAAGCAGCACTATGTCAAATGCCAAAGCAGATGAGAGAACATTTTGCATTAATTTGCATATTTTGTAATGTACCTGATGCCTTAGCTTTGTGGGAAAAATTTTAATTAAATATGTATGAAGACTTTTTGAAACGTTACAATGAGACCATTGCAGAATTAAAAGCATTAATGGAAATTCAAGAAGTATTTCTTTGTCATGGATTAAATGATGCTAATTTTAATCTGCCTGAACCAGGACTGATAGATAAAATAAACTTTAAAGACTGTGACGCTGATCTCGAAAAACAAAAAACAGAAGAAAAAATAGCAGACTTTAAATGTTAATTGCCGTCATTTTTGAAGGGCAAGTCGCTAGTTATGCTATAAAAGGATAACTACTGGATGAAATTGGGAGCCTGTGGTCCCACCCATGGTAACAGCCCCTGAGATATAAGGAGATGCAAACCATGAAAACTTAATTTATATTTTAAATAAAGGCTACAAACTGAGAAAATTAATTATAAAGGAGAAGATATTTTTTTTTCCTTTTATTATTAAGATGTTTGTTATTTATATTACTCTTTTCTTTTAATTGAGTTCTTTAATTTTGTTCTGAACCTTATTTATATATATGTTATATTTATTTTATATCTACACTGGTTAAAGGGAATTTGTAAACTATTGCTTAAAAATAATTTAAAAAGAAAAACAAGTAGTAGAGATATTTATATATCAATATAAAGACAACAATGCCTTAAACTGAGTAATCTTTTATGAAAAATACAGGAATACCCTGCTTAACGCTGTAGATATGTTCCAACCGATATGAGTGTTAAGCAAAACAGCGATAAACAGGGCAGTTTATTATGGGGAAGATAGGGATAGGGGAATACATGGAAAAAAGACACAACAACAATGTCATTTTCAAACGGTTTCACTTTATTAACTGTAAGTGAACTCAGAACATGTACAAACTCTTTTTGAACTAAACATTTTTTAAATAAATGAAAGAAGCAGTACATACTGTCCAATAAAAATAAATACAGTACACTGTACTAGTTAAAGGCTAGAGGTTGAGGCATCAGATTTATCGTTGACCCTGGCTCTCTTTGTGATGTACTGGTCTATAGACATTTGTCGCTTTCGGTGCCTGTCAAGCATATGTTGGTAATAGGACATTGCCCCAACAACAGCACATCTCACGTTCCTGCTCCTGACATGAGCCACTATATCATCCACCATTCAGTGCATTGTGAGCAGAGTGTTGGTCAGGAACTCTGTGGACAGTTCTTTGGCTGGCTCTAGGTCTGAGTCACCTCTGCTGTCCTGGACCTCTTCTACGTCCTGTTCAGCCAGCTGCTGGAGGTCCTCATAGTACAGGCTCTCGATGGAAGCCTGAACTAACTCTTCTATGTCCTAGGCATCCGCTTCTCCTAGTCCAGCAATGGTCACAAAGTCCACTATCTCCGCTATGACCGGCTGTGGCACATCCGCACACAGCTCTGTCCAGATCTTTTTCCAGATGGCTTTCAGACACTGCTGTGTCACCTCCTGCAAGGACAAATCGATGTTAATGACTGCCTGCATGATGTTGTATTTCTTCCAGAAATCCAACATTGATTGTTTTTCCGTCTGTTCAATGAGCTGGCGAATTGTGCAGCGGAGATAGTAAGCCTTGAAGGTGGCAATCACCCCCTGGTCCATCGGCTGAATTAGCAAAGTAGTGTTGGGCGGCAGGAACACCATTTATACTGGGATGCAATATCCATTAAGAGGAGCGTTTTTGGCTCAAGGCCTTTGTGCCTGCGGAATCGCTACACCAATGGCCAAAAATGCTCACAGATCTACTGTTTGAATATATCCATTGTGATCCAGGCCTTTCTATTGAATTGCCAAATAACAGGCAAGTTGGATTTATCCACACCCATCATGGATCTATGAGTCTTGGAGTGGTACACCAGCAATGGAGTGGTACACCAGCTGGCGTTTCCTCCCACAAGAAGAGTCAGGCGGTCCTTGGATGCTTTGAAGCCTGGTGCTCTCCTCTGCTCTTGTGAGATTAAGGTGTGGCTTGGCATCCTCTTCCAGAAGAGACCGGTCTCATCCACGTTAAACACCAGATCAGGAGGGTATTTCCCTTTCTCTACAATTTCCCACAATTTGGCAGGAAAGTCTTCTGCAGCCTCAGTTTCAGTGCTTACTGCTTCCCCTGTGATGTTGATGATGAACAGGTTGTTCCTCTTCTTGAAGAGGTTGAACTAACCCCTACTGTCTAAGAAGCTCTACGTCTAATCTGCTGTTTGGGCCTGGGTACAGAGGATGCATTGGTGGTAGTGGCTGAAGATTGTATCTTCTCCTTGTTCTTAAGGATGGTGCGGATGGTGGAGGTTGCTAGTTTAAGGTTCTGCTCCGTTGTCCACTTAGCGCTCCCCTTTATCCAAGCGGTCCAGCACCTGCATCTTCACATCCAGTGGGATGCTCTGCCACTTTAGCTTTGCCTGATCTTCCTTGGCCTTGGCCCCATCTGTAAAATAGTACAAAAAACTACAATTAATGTAGATTTTGATTTGACAATTAACAATGAACAATCACATTATGAAAAACAAGGGGACAATAACAATATTCTGTACCATACCTTGCCACTGGATGCTGTAGGTAGTATTTGGGGGTCTCTGGTGGTAATTTCTCCTCCCAAAACCTTCCTGTCTCTCTCTGTCACTCTTTCTCTCAAAATGGTGCCCCTGTTAACACTGTGACGCTTTTAATACTGTTAAATGGGGTCCTGTGAGGAAAAAAGAGAGTTATAGCGAAGCAGAGCATTATGTGAGGTTCTGAGGCCCCAAAAAACAGTGTTATAGTGGGGTATAGCAATAAGCAGGGAATTACGACCAAAAACAGAGCTATATCAAAACAGCGCTAAGAGGGGTAGTTGTGACGATCCAAAGGTAGGGGCTATACAAGCCACCTGCTATAGACTATAGGTTATCTAGCCACAAGGACCATTGGGTTCTTTGAAATCTCAGCACCAGCACCCTGATATCTGGCTTCTGTATCATTCAGAGTCTCTCTATCAGGAATCAGTATTTCCAGGAGTTCCAGTAACCTTCCTGTGGTAGTGACCAGGACAGGTTACTTGTAGGGTGGAGATAGGTTCAGTATAGCAGCCACCTGGAACAAAAAAAAAAGAGAACATATGATTTATATATGTCTCTCAGTGAACAGATTTCTTTTTGAAATTGACAGCAGTATTTATAGGGATAGATACCGAGGGGGTGTACACAATTACAGGAGATGACTCCACATGGGGTCTTGCAGTAGATTCATGATTAACTCCAATACACATCCTGCCGTCTCCAGCACATATCAGATGGGATTAACTTAATCTGGCAAACAATGAAACAAAGCATGTTTACATATATAATAGAGGTGTTTATGCAGATAATCCATTGATGTAGCCAAGAATTCTGGTGGCTCAATAGCCAACTCTTCACTAAAGAAAGGACTATGACCTGAACCTTGCCTTAAGACCTTGGTCTAATACATTTATAAGAGGAGGGATATGTTAGGTATTTTAATTTCTTCATTTAGAAATTAATTAGCTAAGAATATTATAAAACGTATGTTAGCATTTTTCTTATCTCACTAGAATGTTTAAGTGCGTCATCTGTAGAATGTTTACGTTAATGTTCTTTAAAAATATCTGTTTCCTGTATCCTGTCTTTGTTTCAGAAACTGAGATGAGATATCTATAGGAAACCGGATTTTGCTATGTTAGACAGAAACAAAAAGTCACTTGCTTGCAAAAATGTATTTAACAGTATTTTCAACTAGTTGTGACGTGTTTTTATGCTATATAAGATTCTGCCGCCTAAATACATTCAGAGATTATTCTGATGACACTCTGACTTCTGTGCATTATTTTTCTCTCATTATATCTAGGTGCCCAGATATAATTGACACACACATCAGAATACATGTTTACTCACTAATCTGATCCTATCATTTTGGTCCTTCGAGCCGGATGTTGTTTCCCTTATCATTCCTCGGACTAAGCAAAACTCCTTTTACCGTGCACGGGGGGGGGGTAAGTCACTGAGGATTCCCTTACCTTGAGAAAGACCTCAGGCCTGATATATACGATCAGTTGGACCACAGAGGCAAGGTGTTTTTCCGAGGGATGACAAGGCACAGCTTACAACGAACTGACAGTGAGTATATGAATTTCTGCTGCATTTTGCATATGTGTGTATGTCCCAGGTCCTTGCCTAACAGTGATATTAGGTAAAAGAGTTGTACAACTAGGTTTCTAGCCTAGTAATAGGTAGAAGGGTTGAAACTTACCCATAGGGAGGTAAAAGAGTCATTATCCTGAGGAAAAGACTATAAAATAAGTTCTCCGTACGTAACAATATTGAGAAAGCTTACCATGAAAAAGGGGTAAATGAGTCCGACTTTCACATGAGCTCTTGCAAGAAAATATGTATGTGTGTGCATGTTACCATTTTGTATGATTTAAATACCGGTACCGGGTGTATGTATGTTTGTGAGGGGTGTAACACGGATAACAGTTTCTTGGTTATTATATATACCTATCAACATTCTGTATATTTCTGTGTACTTGTGAGTGTATGTATCTATACATGTATTCTTTTGTGTTGTTCTCAAAATTCTTACCTGAAACTATCCACTTTTGGTAGTGAGTGGTCACGCATTACCCACCTAGTCTCCGAAGGGCTATTCCTGTGACTTGCCTGTGTTTATGGAAGACGCACAAAACAAAATTTGTGGCAGTTGAGCACAACAGGCATCTAACTGCTTGAATTTTCATCTTTCTCATTCTTTACTTGGTTATACAATGTTGAAATATTTTGTCTGCAGTTTCTGTGTATTCATAACTTCTTACTAAAATACTCTGTAAGATTGTGTGTATGAAGCACTGGGTGGGAGATATACAGATTATTTCTGGAAAATGTATAAAAGGTCTGTTGGTTGTTGTATGTATATGTAATGCTATGTATATTTCCATGTACCTATGATATTATTTGTTGTGTATATCTATTAACTTTAATTGATACTATAGGAGTTCAAGATATATATATATATGTGGGTATATACATATGTATATGTGTATATATATGTATATGTATAGGTGGATAGGCTCTCAAGGGCATAAATGGCACTGCCAGGAGTGTGGTTTCTAGACCCTGCAGTTTTCAAGGTAATCTCTAAAGACATGTTTATTATGCAAAGGGTTTCTGGTGTGCATCTGTAACTTATGTCTGGTAGAAACACACTTATGTGTGGGAATTGTGAACACTGTATTCTAGAATTGTTTTCTTATGTGTATTTGTGTATATATATAAAGTTTCTGTGTCTTTGTAACTTTACTCGATGCTTTACCTTTGGGCAGGGAGGTGATTGATCTGTATTGTGTGACGGTGTGCAGGGTCTGGCCCACCCCCCGCAGTCAGCATAGCAGACCAGTCCCCTTTCTACTCCAATTTTCTCTGTGTGTGTGTGTTAGTTTTTTTATGTAAAATATGTCTGTCTGTAACCTTAAGGGAACATAGCAGAAGGGAGGAAGTGTGGTTGCTGTAAAGAGAGACAAAGGTATGTTATTATAACCCCTTTTAAGTGATGACGATGCTCACCGCACCCACTGGATACACAGCATCTACTATACTACCTCTGCTGGAAATCAGTGCCCTGTATCCACTACTTCTTGGCAATATTAATCCTTATTACAAGGAAGGTATAGGAGACGTTCAAACTTTATTGAGCTTTACTATATACAAAGAAGTATAGAAAAGGAAAAGTAAATGCAACGTTACTTAATTAAGGAAATAGAAATAAAAAAAAAAAAGTAAATACATTTTCTATACTAAAAATAAAAAATTGTTGAAGATGAAAACAAAAAGGCAAATGTGTATCACAATGACGGTGCCTACGGGGGGAGGGACATGTAATGTTAACCACCTCTCTCCTTCGGAAGAGGATATGTTTATGTGTACACAGAAAAGACTTCCACGACTGACCGCCCCTCCACCTCCTGGGAATATGGTCACTTATAGTGATGATGTAGAGGACGAATTTGATGAAGCCCGCAAATACCTGCTTGCCGCCACCGCTCCAAATCCACCTCCTCCAACACCACCACCTTAGGGACGGCCCGCCAGAACCAGGCGGGCACCAGATCGTCAATACGGAGGTAAGGGAATAACATCTGTGCCATTTTATCCCTTAATTGAGGTTCTCAATCCTAGAGGGGGGAAATGTGTTGCCACCCACAATGCTAGTATACCGAGCATGGACAGATGCAGATGTGAGGAGAGCTGTAGAAGGAGTCCCCCACCCAAATGACAATATGGGAATTTTCAGACTTAAGTTCCAGCGATTGCAGCAAAGTTTTAAATTAAATGGTGTTGAGGTTGTACGGTGTCTGAGGCAGATATTAGGGTCCGATTGGATCCTTAGTGAAGGTGACTGGAATCCACTGGACCAAAGGGGGGAGCCATTGCAATATGGATCACAAGAACTGACCCAAAGAGTAGACACTCTAATAGGCAGAATAGCTGACAGACGCAGACTGGACTAAGATAAACGAGTGTGTACAGAAAGATGATGAAAGTGTGGAACAATATATAGGGAGGTTGCGGGTAGTATTTGACAGCCATAGCGGGGTAGCCAGACCTAACCCATATGATGACGCTGGACCATATGCTCAGCAGCTAAACAAATAAATGACTTTGTGATACTACACCAAATTACTTACAAAACATGTCCCCTTAGGGAAACCATAGAATATGCTAGACATGCAGAAGAGCAGTGTAAGAGAGCAAATGAAAAGAAACAGATAAAGCAAGATAGTAACCCAAAGGAGGTGTATTTGATGACTTCTGTTGATGGGAAAGCGCAACCTATAACTTTTTGCTTTCTTTTCTGGTGATGGTGGAAATAACCAAAAACGTGGAGGGAGAGGAGGTGGACGTGGTCGAGGTGGAAGCAGAGGACAAATTTTATGGAAATTGTTACGTATGTGGCAAGGCCGGCCACTTAGCACGTTCCTGCAGAAACAAAAAGTACCAGGAGGAAGAGGGAGCAGATGACGATGACCAGACTGACAAATGACTAGAACCAGGTTGTACCCTTCCTTTACTAATATTTGCTGAACAAGAATTGCATGAATCTGAATTGTATGAGTATGGTAATAATGATGCAAATTTGCCAGAAATAAATGATGTGTTGAATTTAGAATCATGTATAGACTTAATGGCTCTAGCAGAACAACCAGTCATTAAACTAGATGTAGAGGGGGTAATGATAACATTTTTATGCGATACAGGAGCCTGTAGGTCAGTATTGAGCGATGATGGCACATGGAGTATTTATACGTCATCACAAAACATACTGGTTAGGTCAGCAGCAGGACAGACAAATAGCGAACCTATATCATGCCCACTCACAGGGAGATTGTTCAACGGCCAAACATTTGAGCATCCTTTTATACTCTCCCCTAGATGCCCGATAAATCTCTTGGGTAGAGAGCTCCATCTTCCAGTGTAAAACAAAGCACAGAGTCATTACACTGCACTATGAAATTTTAAAGTACACCGGGGAGGGATGTGGACTATGAAAAACATTTTTCAAACACACCAATACCAGAATAACCTTGGATTACATATACTGGACAGAAAATGGGTATACAGGGGTGGGAGTAAAATTGAATGATCAAGACCAGTTACTCTATGCAGGACACACAGTGCCACACATATCACTGACTATGCCAGCTGGTGGAAGGTGGGTACAGGTAGGAGGGATGGTAGAAGAGGCTCAGACAGATAAAACACCATGGTAGTACTTGCCCTATGACCTCGGAGTGCAGTACTCACCGAGCACAAAAATATATCGGAAAAGCCTGAACTGGGTAACTGAGACAAAGAAAGGAATACACTTACAGTCATCCAGGTGGGAGAAAGTTCTTCTGTTAGAGGAACCATGACACAATACACAGATACTGTTCACTCAGGAACAGGAGGCAGCATTAGAGAGCCTTCCGGACACCTTATGGTCCACAGGGCCCGCTGATGTAGGCCTTATAAAGGGGGTAGAGCCAGTAAAAATCACCCCAAAAAGTACTTTTCAGCCACATCAGAGACAGTATCCTCTAAAACCTGAAGCAGAGAAGGGCATAGAACCTATTATAAAAGTTTTGATTGAGAAAGGGATTATAATAGAATGCCCAGGATCCCCATGTAACACCCCACTTTACCCAGTCAGGAAGACAACCGGAGCTTGGAGATTAGTGCAGGATTTGCAAGCAGTAAATAAAGCTGTAATTTCCCGAGTACCCACGGTGCCAGATCCACATACACTCCTAAATGACATGCAGCCAGATAACACACATTCCTGGCAGAAGAGGGACATAAGGTTAGTCGGGATAAATTACAGCTCTGGAAAGCAGAAGTGAAGTACCTGGGATACCTAGTGAGCAGAAAGGGACGATCACTAGACCCAGTTAGGAAAAGGGCCATACTAGAAGCCCCTAAGCTGGTCACAAAGAGACAAGTTATGTCTTTCTTAGGGATGGTAAATTTCTGCAGGAGTTGGATTCCCAACTATGCAGAACTTACAGGGCCCATACAACACCTTATTTATGCACAATCAATGTCAGCTAATGAAAAGGTAGCGTGGACACATGAAGCTGAAGCAGCATTCATTCAGCTTAAGAACACAGTAGTGGGAACATCTGTATTGGGATTGCCAGATTACAGCAAGCCATTTGTACAAACTGTTGACTCAAGGGGAGGCTATATGACTTCTGTTGTGACTCAGAAACATGGCCTGCGAGACCGACCCTTGGCTTTTTACTCAACCAGGTTGGACCCTGTAGCCAGGGGACTTCCGGTTTGTGTACAGGCTGTAGTGGCGGCTTCCATGGCAGTTCTGGTGTCAGCAGCCTTAGTCCTGTTCCACCCTTTGACTCTAAGAGTACCACATGCTGTATCTGTCATTCTACTACAAAATAAGGTTTCATACCTTTCCCCTTCAAGACACTTATCATGCATGACTATACTTCTGTCACAACCACACTTGCACATAGAAAGGTGCACAACACTGAACCCATCAACGTTAGTTCCCATCCAGGAAGATGGCACACCACATGCATGTACTGAAATCATAGAAAAAGAAGTCTCACCAAGAGACGGCCTTAGAGATGTTGCATACACCGAGGCTACACTAACTCTGTTTGTAGATGGGTCATCAAGTAGAAACAAAGATGGTACAAATGCAACGGGATATGCAGTAGTAACACAAGAAGAAACTATAAGAGCAGGAAAACTTCCATCACATTTTTCAGCACAGGCAGCTGAGATCGTGGCCCTTACTGAAGCCTGTAAAATAGGAAAGGGACAAATAGTAAATATATACACCGACAGCCAATATGCATTCTCAACTGTGCACATATTTGCACAATTGTGGAAAAATAGAGGTATGGTCACATCTACTGGCAGGCAAGTCACTCATAAACAACTCCTTTTGCAGTTACTTGAAGGGAAACCAATTTTACCAAAATCACTATTCAGATATGCAGCTATGTTGAGCCATGGCATTAGTCATGTCTCAAGAGGGAGTATGGTAGACATGGTCAGCAGAATATTTTCAGCCTATGGATTGAACACCTATTTTAAAAATTTTTGTGCAGGGTGCCTTGTTTGTGCACAACATAACCCTCAGGGTAACTATCACCCCATAAGGGGCACATTCCCAGAACCAACATACCCCTTCCAGACAATATGTATGGATTTCATTGAACTAACAAAGTGTGAAGGGAAGAAATATTGCCTAGTGATAATTGATGTATACTCTAGGTGGGTGGAAACGAAACCATGTGCACACCCTGACACAATCACAGTGGCTAAAACCTTAGTGACACAAATAATTCCTAGGTTTGGTATACCAGAGAAAATATATAGCGATAACGGCACACATTTTGTGAACAGAATTATCAACCACTTGAGTAAAGCATTACACATAGAGTTGAAAAACCACTGTGCGTACCACCCACAGTCAGCTGGATTAGTGGAGAGAACTAATGGTACCATTAAAAATAAATTGAGGTAAACGATGGCAGCGACAGGGAGAAATTGGCTTTACTGTTTACCATTAGTCATGCTAAACATGCACATGCTTCCAGGCAGGAAGAAGTTAACCCCGTTTGAAATATTGTATGGGAGACCATTCCTACTACCAGAATTTAGACCATTTATCTCAGAAGATGAGAACATGAGTGAAAACTTAGCAGACTATATGAGAAAAATGTTAAGTAAGAAAGATATTATCTCCATCTCTCTCTCTCATCCACAGCAACAGCAGGGACCCTGCATGGTACAACCAGGCCAGTGGGTCCTAATTAAAGTAATCAAGCGTAAAAATTGGGCATCGGCCAGGTGGGAAGGACCGTACCAAGTTCTGCTGTCAACACCCACTGCCTTGAAAGTTGCCGAACGAGCCACCTGGATACACCTGACTCACTGCAAGAGAGTAAAAGTGCCAGAGCTTGAGCCGGTTGATTCCTAAAAACCTGCTAGCTGACTCATTGCGAGTCAGGCTGGGCTACAAAGGGGGGGAAACTCGTCTCAAACCCAGTGAAGAACCGAATGGTGCGGGTTTTTGGGGTTCTCAACTGGCCCAAGAAAATGTCCTGGCACCTGTTCAAAAGACCTAACTGGTGTGGCCTAAGAATCTCACTGACATGCCTCATCTTGATAACTCTTTGCATAGTAGCACCCATAATCATATGGGAAGAAGTAACAAGACCCAGAGGCAACCAGGCGCAATCTATCGGAGAGATGTGGATGCACAGAATGAAAAGAGACATGATGGAAGTCAATTTAACTGGCCAAGTGACCCTAGTGTTCAAGGAAGAACAGATATGAACCAACCAAATAGACCTATGTCAAGTACTAAGATGTGGACTTTCTGGAGGAGGACGTAGTGGAGGGGTGAGAAAAGCGCCAGTATATTTGTGTATAGCCTCTCTGTATGGAAATGAGAGATGTCCTAGCTGGAAACTGGCCTTATGGAATACAGGAGCTGACTGGGGTTACTCCCCACCTAATCACATGAAGTGCAAAAGTACAAAGAGACGCTTAAAGCTGACACGGGGTGTGGAGCCATCCTCTTGCAGCCAAAATCAGCTATGCAACCCCATCCGGATCACCCTCCAGGACCCACAAAAGTGTGATGAGGGGAGATATACTCTTGGAATTTACACCTCAGGCAGAGGTAACAACATGGAATATTTGCATATTCAGGTACTGCAAAAAGAGGAGCCCAGACAGACTATTGATACCATGCATCCGTGGATTGGTGAATAAGGTTGTTGACCAAGCAGTAACTCAACAATACCTAATAGAGACGATACCCCTCACTCAAGGAGAATCTGATTCTTATCTTGATCATGACATTGATGATGTATAAAAACAAGTGGATTAAGAGAAGCACCATGATGGTCCAGACCCCAACTCTTCACTAAAGAAAGGACTATGACCTGAACCTTGCCTTAAGACCTTGGTCTAATACATTTATAAGAGGAGGGATATGTTAGGTATTTTAATTTCTTCATTTAGAAATTAATTAGCTAAGAATATTATAAAACGTATGTTAGCATTTTTCTTATCTCACTAGAATGTTTAAGTGCGTCATCTGTAGAATGTTTACGTTAATGTTCTTTAAAAACATCTGTTTCCTGTATCCTGTCTTTGTTTCAGAAACTGAGATGAGATATCTATAGGAAACCGGATTTTGCTATGTTAGACAGAAACAAAAAGTCACTTGCTTGCAAAAATGTATTTAACAGTATTTTCAACTAGTTGTGACGTGTTTTTATGCTATATAAGATTCTGCCGCCTAAATACATTCAGAGATTATTCTGATGACACTCTGACTTCTGTGCATTATTTTTCTCTCATTATATCTAGGTGCCCAGATATAATTGACACACACATCAGAATACATGTTTACTCACTAATCTGATCCTATCATAGCCCAACACCCAGGCTGAGAAAAAGGGTCCGTGACAGTAGCGTTAAGCGGGGTATACCTGTATGTATTCTTTTTTTCTATCATATTTAATGAATGTAAAAATTATTGTAATTTGTAAAATGTATTCTCTGCTAATAAAACTTGAAAGTGAAAAAAAATATAAGAATTGTTTTACTTTCTCTGAACATTTTGCCAGTTTTTCAGTTTTTCTCATCTATTCATGTTGTCAAGGTTATTAGCACACTCCACAGTATATTAAAGACCCAGGGATGCTGATTTGCTGCAGCTTGCTAGGCTTATATAAACATATACCTTAGTAATTGTCCCACTAATCTATATTTTTTGTGTTATCATTTACATAGGTAAACTATTAATGATCCTTTGCTTTGTAGTTGCTTTCTGTTTTTATCTTTCTTGAGGTAGTGGGAGACCAATGGATTTCTTATTGTGCTAGAAATAAAAGCTACAATTTATAACTTTTTTCATGGATACATTGATGTTAATCTAAACAGTTAAAATCAACAGATTGTTATATTTTGGCCAGATGTTTGAGTTTTTTTAAAGGCAATTTTGTCCTGGTACACCTCTGTAAAATCATATTAGTCTCAGGGAACACAGCACCTTAAACTATTCTAGTACAAGGATTGCTCTAAGGGTCTTTTTTATATTACTTTGACCAGAATATCTGTAAACTGTAGACTGAGTAACGATGTATGCAGTGCTAGGGTCACAGGACCATAATTTCTCCACTGACGATTTTTGTGTGGAGCTGTTAGGCAATGCTTATCCCTAAAGTGATTGCGAAATCTGCATGATACCTAGTTCTCAGTCTGTCTGCAGCATAATATAATATAGAAAAATAATGATCTATATTGGTAGTATCCTGGGTGCTTTACACCCCTTAATATATCAAAAAAGATTATTTAAAAAGAAAAAAACTTTATTGGATACTATTGATCCGGAAACTACGCCGATTAAAATGTATAAGCATGACACATAGATACTCTAATCATATGAGGTATGAGTAGTGAAATATAGTGATATTCTATATTCATACCATAGACAGTGTTGCAAAATCCTCATAAATCAGAATATACTGGTACTCCTGTTGATACAGGATATACTGATAATCATAGGATAGTGCAGCAATATATAAAAAGGGTGGTATCTATATATATATATAAAAACTGATATACATAAAAATTAAATCTGATACCTGGGAAAATACTTAGATAGACTGGAAGTAAATTCAAGCATAAATCAAAGGCTCTACAAGTCCACTATAGTATGGAGTATTGCTAGAGGACAATGGCACTATTGGATATGAGCTAAACAAAACACATATAGCAATATACTTGCTGTTCAGTAGTTAAAGCTCCCCAATATAGTTCTCCCTAGACTCTCTATTATCAAAGAGTAAGCAAAGATGTTAAATATAACAATAAATAAATGAAGTGATAGTGGAGCCAATATAATTTGTACAAAAGGAAGAAATACACTCCAAAGAGTGTTTGTACTTAGCTTCCAGTGTTTCCAGGTTCAGAAGTTTGCAAAAAATGATGCCAACGGGCCATTTCGTCCCTCCACGGGGACTTTTTCAAAGGCTTTTTTGACTGTCTGCAGCATAACTATTATAGAACAGGACCAAGAGCCTCATTCAATTGGTCAAATTGCAATTACTTGAACCTGTCATGTAGCCCGTTAATGTTATGGATATTTAATTGGCTACATTTAGCAACTCGCATTCCAATTGTGAGTTACACGCTCAAAAGCATTGTGGGCTTGTCAAAATCGGATCTCTGTTGATTTTTCAAACCCACAAATGTTTACAGTGCTAATGAAGGAAAATCAATATTCAATTACAAACGTTCATGTAGCCAGTAATTGCCTCTGTATCCGTAAATCGCAAATGTATCAAATTTGTTTGAGAGATATTACAGGTTCAACATGGGACTCACAAATGCTTTTTTAAGGACTTAGGAGTGCCCAGCAGCAAGTAAAAAGAAAATAAACCACTTTAAAATAATCCAAAAGCATAGAATTAATTGTACAACAGTCTTCATTGAACAGATATCATAAAGAAAAATATATTTTTAAATATTTTGGACTATAAATATTTATAATTATTTAATAAGTATGACACACTTCACATTTAGGTATTATGTGCACCAGTATGTGAATGGATGTTAAAAGTGATGAGCTTCACATCAATGTTACTAAATAAAGTGTAAACACTTTGTCATGACATCATCAATTACCAATAAACCTACATTCAGTGACATGCAAAAATATGATTATAGTACTCAAATGCATGAAGGGATGGTGTCATGCCCAGGGGGGACCACTGGACTATAGAGTTGCAATGGTCCCCAGGCTGGCAACAGTTAAACCCCACAGGATACTCCAATGGACTGCTATAATTTTCCATGTTTTCCCTCATACTGGGAATCATGGACTATGCTCAGCCTTATGATCCAGGTCTGGAGCCTCATGGTGCTATTCCCCCATGTATGATAGTTCTTGGTGTATTGTGACATATATGTTGTTCCATGGCTCAGTTTCTTTAATGTATTATTGTTCCATTGTATGTTGATTATTATTAATTTTATTACATGTAGGTTGATGTATATTATTACGTGTATTACATGTAGGTTGATGTCATATTATGTGGGTGTTTGGTATGAAAGTGGTCAGAGGGAAGTCAGAGTGAGATATTCTGGACATAATGGGTTTGCTCAGCACAGAAATAAGATGCCAGACTATATCCATAGGAGATCAGATACGAGGGACAGAGGCCTAATGAAGATAAGCAGGCCATGTAAGCAAATAAGATAGAGGGGCATTATTGTCCTTCTTGAAGTACTACCATAAGGTAAAAAAAGAATCAGGATAAGATAACTTGCCCTGATGATTAGGTTACTGCACCACAGTGGTAGATTAGAGGCCTGACATCAATTAATGGACTGGTACCCCACTTGGGTACAGATAATCTCTGTACAAACATATGACTTTGAAATACATGTAATGTATGTTGATGTCCCAACATATTCATTATGATAAACACACGCAAACAGTGATAACGGTATAGCAAAATATGTATTATATACATACAGCACATAAATGTATCCGACTATGCATTAATATCATGGGTGTGGTGTGGGTGGAACCTGGGAGCACAAGAGGCTCTCTGGGAAAAAGGAAAACCCAAGGGGTTAAAAGGCAATACTGAATAATACTAAAAATACTAATAATAATGATGCTTAACATCTACTAGAGTCACATGTGGTCAGTACACAGTGAATAGAAAAATCATCATACATTACTCCTTTTAATAAAGTAACCACTAATGGGCATAGCACTTACATATTATCTTCATCTGCTCAATTTACATAAACACTTGGACTATGTAAGTCATGCTTCACTTATGTTTGGATTAATGCTGGCTTTGATTACCATGGCATTGTTGGACTTTGCAAGTCCACCGCTATATCTACATTAGTACATATTATATTCACCAACTACCAACTGCTTGTAATGGATAGAAAATAGCATCAGAAGACTTTGCACTTCCGGGTTTGCATAACTGATGTCTCTGGTGTAACGTAATGACGTCATCGCGCCCGTTTGCAGTTGGAAAGCTTTATTGAAAGCATACAATGGACATATCAGTATATATAGATGCACAGGGACTCCTATTAAAGGACCCCTATGTTATCAGCCATATAATCCCCCTATACTAAACTAAACTAAAGAGTATAAATATAGATGTCTATGATATGATATAATGGACAGAAATTGCCAAATGTTCATATCTATACAAAGGTGAGTGATTGTGAAAAAGTGAATAAAATAAATATTCATTGCTGAAAGAAATCACATATGGGGGAGGAGGAACTGAAAAAATATGTGTGGGGAATGAAGTGAAGTGGGGAATGATAGGTAATATGATATGGGGAATAGATGTGAAATAAAGATAAGAAATTTATGATGATTAAATAAATGTGAAATAAGTGCTAGGGTGAAAGACTGCTGTCTCAACAGAGGAGGTGAAAGAGCAGAAGGGCTTGATATAATTATACGTTTAAAGTATAAAGTAAATATTGACAATATGGTGTGTGAATCAGGGGAATTTTAATAACAGTAGGATAATGATAAATAGGATAGTAATATGCCCACACCTCCACCTTGTTTGTTCCCAGGTCTAGGAATGTGGCTGAAGTGTAGGCCACAATAGGAGAGTGCAGCAGGTGAGACAGAGTCAGATGGAGTGAGCCAAGTTTCCATGATAGCCAGCAGATTGAGGGAGTTGGAAATGAAAAGATCATGAATAAAGGTAAGTTTATTTTAAACAGACATTGCATTCCAGATGGCACAGGAGAAGGGCAAAGTAGATGGTTTGTGACAAGTGATGGATATTAATTTATGGGTGTTTTGAGTATTTGATACCCTGGGGACTCTGTGTGGCTGAAAGCAGGTAGAAATAAGTGAGGGGCCTTGGTTAGGGCATATGTCACCACATGTTAGAAGAAGAAGGAGTGAAAGTGATAGGAAATGAGAGTGGGACTTACAGTAGCATTTTTGCTTTTGAGATTTAGAGGACGCATGAGATAGTGAAGGAGAGGAGTTTACGGGAGCAGAGGAGAGGAGAGCAAAGCAGGGAAGGTGAGATTGTTATATTATAGGAGACATGATGTTTAGAGACAGTATAGGACAGTCTGAGAACCAGGTATTAGGTTATAATGAAGAAGATGGTGTGAGAAAA
Organism: Discoglossus pictus; assembly: GCA_027410445.1. Classification (NCBI taxonomy): domain Eukaryota; kingdom Metazoa; phylum Chordata; class Amphibia; order Anura; family Alytidae; genus Discoglossus; species Discoglossus pictus. The sequence goes on along the minus strand of CM050165.1, from coordinate 262,120,239 downwards.
CATTGCAACACTGTGTAAACAAAATGCATTATAATAAATAAAGGAAGATATGCTTGCCTTAATTGTTCTTGTCTGAGATGATATTAGTTTTAAGTGTGTTCAATGCCTGTTTAATCCTGTTTAATTCCTGTATAATTCTATTATGCTACGCTTCAGAAAGTTCACTTAATGTATGTGAACTTTTGCAAAAGATATTACATGTTGAGAATGCCTCCCCTTGCAAATGCCTTCCCAGGTAAACTCTAGATTTATAGGGACTGACCAGTGTGGAAGGTTAGGCCTAATTTGCAAGTCACAGACTGGGAACATTAATTACATTCTGGCATTGGGGTGTTTGGGCCTTATCAGGGAAACATGTGTTCAATGTTCTTATCTTTTGCAAATGTCAGATAGTAAATTCTATGTGCATCAGAAGTTTGGTTAAATATTAGAAAAGCATGGTAGTAATGCACCCCAGAATAATGATAAATAGGAAATTTCGGTAAAATTCAGTATAGAAATTCACTGTAGAAATTCAGTGTAGTAATTCAGTATAGTAATTCACACCAGAATAATGATAAATAGGAAATTTAGGTAAAATGATCTTCTACTCTGTAGCCAGGCTAGAGGAGTGCTGTTGAGAAGGTTCAGATATTGGTTCAGACCCTAAATACTCCTCTGCCTGGACACAGGACACCCCTCCCCCATGCCATTATGCCTTCTGCATGAGGAGGCAGAGGCATTGAGAGAGGAAAGGAGGGGCCAGGCTGAGAGTGTGCAGGGGCTTGGGACCAGGGCATGGCTGAGTGAGGAGGTGGTGGTGTTGGCCCAGTGGAGAGGGGCTGGGACCCGGCTGGAATTCATGGTGTGGGTGGTGGTAGTGGGCCAGGTGGATGAGCCAGGTTGTGCTGGTAGTGGGAGCAGGAGGTGGTATGGTGGGAATGAATGTTTGTCCAGTAGGAGTGGCCGGGTGATGAATCTATTTTAGAGAGGAGGGGGCCAGTGGGGTATGGAGGAAGGTCTCTCAGATCCCCCCACTGACCACATGAATGCATAGTTCTGATCCTCCTCATATCCCAGACCGTCTGTTCCTCTTCCTGCCTCCTCCTCCTGCGCTGCCTTCTGATTGGTGGGTCTCGGTCCAGGATATCCGGTTCAGATGGAGCGGACACTACCGCCACTGGCTTACTATCAGACCCAGATCTCCTGCCAGCTGCAAATGAGAGGTGAATGGTATACAAGTTAACTACGTTGACTGAGTCATTGATTGCTGTGTCTTTCTATGTATCTGACATCTAGATTTCTTGAACCTGTATGGTTCAGCTGCTCTCTCCTTCTGCTGCATCTTCATCTTCCACTCTATGGAAATTAAGCTAGATGTGATCAAGTCTTTGGATCATGGGCTTGGCTGATATAGGCTCTTAACAATCCTTTGGTTCCTTCTGTGGCCGGCATTTGCATACTCCTACTCTGCAGAAAGTGCTGGGCATTGTTTCATTCTAACCAATCAGTAACCATATCTCAGCAATGGTTATTAAAGTGCTACTGAGATGTGTTCCCTGATAGGCTAGAATACTACACTGCACATCCATCCCTACACAGTCTGTATCTGCATATGCTGCAGTGTTCACACCCATACATGGCCCCTTTATTGGATGGTTACCCGTATTCTGCACAGCAATGGAAGTGATTTGTCAGCTTTACGGATTTGATGGCATATGAATGATCCATTTATCCCTAGCTAAATCCTGGGAGCTGGCATCTCACTCTCATTGGCGGCCATCATTGACATGGTTTTGGCGTTAACTATGTGTGTGTGGTGTACATGTGGGCGTATGTTGGTCTATAAGTTATTCACCTGCATTTACTTGAGAACTGCCACTCATTGTACTTCACAGTCACTCGGGGGCCACTTGTAGCTGCTCTCTCCTTCTGCTGCATCTACCTCTTTACCTTTGCCCGGCTGTCGGAAAAGCGATGCTTGACGGACCTCACATCCCTATCAGCCAGGCCGACTGTCATGACTGTGGTGTCTACCTCCTTCCAGACCTGGGTCCTGGCCTAACCTCCATTCCCCCTGATAAGATAATGAAGTGGTAACGGATGGCACTGAGGAGGGCCACCATCTCCTCTTGCCTTTAGTTGGGGACCCTGTGCTTTCCACCAGCCTCTGGTCCTCCTGACTGTGGTCGGGGATCCTGTCCTCCCTTCTCTGACCCTGAGGCCTGACCCCCCCCCCCCCTACATCCCACCTGGGAATAGGCCCCTTCCCCTCTGACTCTGAGCTAGATGTGCCCATTACTATGGTTGATTCCCACCCACCCTCTACATCACCTCACAACCCACCAGGACTACCGGATTTAGCCCTCACCCCTCTACTCCCTCTACTTCCTCCCTCCCTCTATCTTCCTACACTCCAATCCCTCTATGCCTCCCTCGATCTCTCTCCACTTCACTCCCTCTATCCCTCCCTCTAGCTCCCTCTCACCTTTGTAATAGCTTGTCTTGACTTGCCATAGCTTTCCTGCACAGAAGAAACATATTTTAATTGCATGGCTAGAGTCACCGTCTGCAGAGATTTTGGAGCCCAGAAAAATAAAATTTGTTCTGCCTCCACTTCTTCCCCATCTGTTTGTCAGGAACTGAGACTGCTGTTTGCAGTGATTTTTGTCTTTTTAACATTGAGTATCAGACCAACTTTTGCTCTCTTCTTTCACCCTCATCAATATGTCCTTTAGTTCCTCCTCATAAGAGTATAAGCCATAAGAGTAGTATCATCTGTGTATCTGAGGTTATTGATATTTCTCCCAGCAATATTGATTCTTGCTTCGGATTTATCTAGTCTGGCCTTACACATTAAGCATTCCAAGCATAAGTTGAATAAATACAGTTACAATATAAAACTTAGTTCTTGAACCATTAGATTGCTCAGTTCTGACTGTGGCAATATGGGCTACATACAGATTTTTCAGGGAGGTGGATGAAATGGTCTGGTCACATTATTTTGTGATCCATACAGTCAAAGGCTTTAGAATAGTCTATGAAGCAGATGTAAATATTTTTCTGGAACTTTCTTGCTTTCTCTATTATCCAGCAGGCACTGATAATTTGATCTATTTGTATGCATTACTCTGCTGGAATGTGAAATGAGTGCCTTTTTCGAAATGGGATGTAGACTTACCTTTTTCAGTCTATGGACCCCTGTTGAGATTTCCAAATTTGTTGAAAAAATGCAAGCAACACTTTCACAGCATCATTATGTAGGAACTTGAACAATTCAGCTGGGATTCCATCACCTTCTGCAGCCTTGTTATCAGCAAGGCTTCTAATGGCCGATCTTCTATTTATTCCTGTCACCTCTTCTTTATCTGATCTGCTGCTGTTAAGTCCCTACCAATTTTGGCGTGAAATATTCCCTCAAGATCCCCAATGTTACTTGAAGAGAGCCCTTTACTTTACCATTCTGTTATCTTCTTCTATCTCTTTACATCAGTCATTATAGAATGTTTCCTTTTCTCTTCTTGCTATCCTCTGGAATTCTGCATTCAGTTGGAAAAATATTTTCTATCTCCGCTGCCTTTGCCTTTCGATCTTTTTTGGGCTACATTAAAAACCTTGTCACATAGCCAGTTTGCCTTCCTAATTTATTTTTATTTTGGGAATATTCTTTGCTTCTGTTTACTGGATAATGTCAAACACTTCTGTCCAACTTTCTCCAGGCATTCTATCTACCATGCCGTAAATCTGTTCCTCACGTCCACTGTATATTCACAGGAAATATTATTTATTTTGTATCTACTTAGTCTGATAACTTTCCATCTTTTCCTCTGTTTAATTCTGAACTTTGTAAAAAGGGAATGTCATAATTTGAGATGCAATTTGCTTCAGGTGTTGTTTTTGCTGACTGCATAGAGATCCCCAATCTCTGGCTTCAAAGTACAGTATATAGTCAATTTAATTTATATATTGTACATCTGATAATGTCCATGTCTAGAGTAATCTCTAAACTGTTAAAAGGGGGTGTTTACTATGACCAGAGAAATATATTGACAGGATTGTACTCATCTCTGACCTACTTCCTTTTGTACTCCCAAGGCCAATCTTGCCTGTTATTCGAGGTTCTCTACTTTAGCATACCAAATTCTTATGATGAGATTAACATCTTTCCTTGGTATTTTATCTATGAGATGTTGAATATCCTTATAGAACTGGACAACATCAGCCTCTTCCGTACCCATGGTTTGAGCACAGACTTGGATCACTGTGATGTTAAATGGCTTGTCTTAAATGTGTATTGAAACCATTGTCTCATGTTTTAGGTTTTAACTGAGCACTGCTTTGGCCAGTCTTTGATTGATTGTAAGAGCTACTTCTGTTTTTATTTGGGATTTTTGACCACAGAAGAAGATCCGGTGGTTGTCCAATATGTAATGTCCCACTGAGTTCCCTAATTTTCCAAGATATCAATAATAAATCTTCTCATCTCATGTTTGACAATATCCAGTTTACCTCTGTGCATACTTCTAACATTCTATACTGAATTGTTATTTTCAGCAGTGAACTTTCCTTTCCCCTCCAGACACATCTACAGCATAGCGGCCTCTTGACTTTGGCCCAACTAGTTCATTAGATCTGGTAATACTAATACTCACCCCCTGCTCTTCCCCAATAATGTGGTAGACACCTTATGACCTGATTGGCTCATCTTCTGGTGTTATCGTGTTATGTCTCTGGTTGTGTTTATACATAAGGTTTTAGAATTGCTCATAGCTTTATTGAAGTACAGAAGCCTCTTCAACATGTCATGGTGGTGAACCAGAACAAGAAGTAAAGGTTAGAAGCTGCTTAAAACATTTAGTTTCAAATACTCATACCTCCATTATTTTAGCAGCAATGGCCTGTGTAAGTTATATCTGTGTGCATTTGTGTGAGGTTCTGTTTTAATCAGTTCTGTAAATCAGTGCAGTGTTTTCTGTTCTGTTGCAGTAATCAGGGTCCAGGTGAGAGTGGGTGTGGCTTGGCCTGTGTAAGTTATATCTGTGTGCATTTGTGTGAGGTTCTGTTTGAATCAGTTCTGTAAATCAGTGCAGTGTTTTCTTTCCTGTTGCAGTAATCAGGGTCCAGGTGAGAGTGGGTGTGGCTTGATTTGTGTAAGTTATATCTGTGTGCATTTGTGTGAGGTTCTGTTTGAATCAATTCTGTAAATCGGTGCAATGTTTTCTTCCTGTGGGCTGTAATCCAGGTCTAGGGGAGAGTGGGTGAGGCTTGGCCTGTGTAAAGGTTATTTATGTGCATTTTGTCGTGTTCTGCTGAATCAGTTCTGTGAGTCAGTGCAGTGTTTTCTGTCCTGTGCTCATTTATCATTATACAGGCGAGTAGGCGTGGTCTATTTTAACAAGGGAAGAGTGAGCTTGGAAGCTTCCAATCATTTCTAGTGTAAGTGTAGTTAGTGTGTAGGAGATTGAATAAAAGGAGGAAATCCAAAGGAAAGGGGTATTATAAGAAAAAACAGAAAACAAACGTATATATATATTTTTTTTCTGTTTTGTTTGGGTTAAGGTGTAGAAAAGCAATCTTTATACAAATGCATTGATTTATTTTCTCACTGTATTTTTGTAACTGATAATCATGAGTCAGTCCAGTGGCAACCTCACTCAGTGTACATCCTGCCAAATGTATGCACTACTGGAACAGAAGATCCAGGGTCCATACCTCTGTGACAGGTGTGAGCATGTTCCCTCTCTGGAAGCTCAAATTGAAGATCTGGAGAGGAGAATTGCAGCACTTAGTGATACTGCTCCACTGGAAAGGGAGCACAGTTTAGCTGTGCCTAATATGGATGGAGGAGCTGGGGCTAGTGAGGATGGCCAGTGAGGTAGCTGGGTTACAGTTAGAAGGGGAATCGGGGGGAACAGGAGGAGGCAGGCCAGTTCTGAGTTGGCAAACACCAACAGATTTGCCAGATTGAGTGAAACTGTTGGGGATGTCCATTCAGGAATGGCAATGCCAGATAGAGCTGTTCCCTCTAACAGCCCGGAGAACAGTTCTACTGGAGGAGAGGGAGGGCAGAAAATGCAGAGCAACAGACATGTTTTGGTTGTAGGGGACTCTATTATTAGGAAGGTAGACAGGGTAATTTGTCACCCAGATCCCAACAATCGAACAGTTTGCTGTCTCCCTGGTGCTCGGGTTCGGCATGTTGTGGATCGGGTGGATACATTATTGGGAGGGGCTGGTAATTAACCGGCGGTCTTGGTACACATGGGTACCAATGACAAAGTTAGTGGAAGATGGAGTGTCCTAAAGAATGATTTTAGAGAACTAGGGAATAAGCTTAAAGCAAGGACCTCCAAGGTAGTATTTTCTGAGATACTACCAGTGCCACGTGCTAGCCCAGGGAGGCAGAAGGAGCTTAGGGAGGTTAATGCGTGGCTAAAAAAGTGCAGAGAGTTTTGGGTTTTTAGAGCACTGGGCTGACTTCTCAATGTACAATCTCTATAGCAGGGATGGATTGCACCTTAATGATGAGGGAGCATTTGTGCTAGGGGGAGTTTTTAAACTTGTGGGAGGGGAGGGACTATATAGAAGTATTGGGGTAAATAGGGTAGAGAGGGAAAGGGATGAATTAGTTACAAATGGGGGAGGAGAAGGGGGGAGGGTTACAATAGACAGTAGGGAGGTATTAATAGGGGCCTCAAATACAGTGGCAAGCACTTCACAACGGCAGAGCCATAGCAACATAAAGTGTATGCTTGCTAACGCAAGAAGTTTGCCTGGGAAAATGGACGAGCTAGAAATATTATCGGTATAAGAAAAATGGGGCTTAATAGGCATTACTGAAACATGGTGGGATGTATCTCATGACTGTACTGTTAATCTGGATGGTTATAATCTATTTAGGAAAGATAGGGGAAATGGTAAAAGAGGAGGAGGGATCTGTCTGTATGTTAAGCCTGAATTTAAGCCTATAGTAAGAGAAGATATGTATGCTGGCACTAACGGCATCATTAAATCTTTGTGGGTTGAGCTAAATAGTGGAGGAGCTGATTCTAAACGCATATTGGTGGGAGTATGCTATAAACCCCCAAATATAGCTGAAAGTGAGGAAATACAATTATTGTTACAGATTGGAAATGCAGCTAAGCATGGGCAAGTTCTAATAATGGGAGACTTTAATTACCCTGAAATAAACTGGATAAATGAAACCAGCAGCTCAGCTAAGGGGAGCAGGTTCTTGAGTACACTCGGGGATCATTATCTGGCCCAGGTTATACAAGAACCTACTAGAAATGTGGCCATCTTGGATTTAGTCATAACAAGTAATCATATATTATAATTGTCCAACTACGATTCGTCGTCACGCTGTGTTGCGTACGACTTTGCGATGAGCGCCACAGGCACAGCGAGGCGAGCCGTTAAATCGTAGCACTTTTGCAATGAGCGCCGCAGGCGCTTATTGCAGGCGAGCCGTTAAACCGTAGCACTTAGAAAAAAAATGCGAGATGAAAAAATTTCGAGATAAGCGGTGGAACCAAAACAATAAAAAAAACACTCAATACACACACAAAAAAAAAAAAAAAAAGGTCACTTACAGGCAGGACGTCTGGGAGTGAGTTGGAACTCCAATTTACATCGATTTAGACAAGTTACAATGATCGAAAATCGGCTAAGCGAGAAAAAAATGGCCGCCGAAAAAAATGAAAACGAGGCTATACTACTACGAACTGCGTAAAACACAGCCACAGACGTATGTGCTCGAAAAACAAAGAGACAAAGGATGCGGATTAACCGCGCAATGAGTAAAAAGACAGTAGCGAGGACATTTTACGAAACGCAATTACAGATTTACGCATTAACACAGATTTAACGCCTTTGTCTCGCGCAACATCGGATTTCACGCCTAAAACAACGCATTTGATGAAATATAAGTTGAAAGTAAAAAAAATAAAAAGTAAAAAAAAATAAATGTGTATTTATTTTAAGAAAAAAAAAAAAGGGACAAATGGGAAAAATGGAGTCATTTTGTGTGGCAAACAAATTTCACAACATTGAATTTTTATTGACCGTCATTTTACCGTTTTACCATATTTACTGTTAAACCGTAGTACTTTAGCGGGCTTAGCAATTAGCGCCGCAGGCGATCATTGCCCGGCAAGCCTCGCGCAGGGAGGCGAGCCGTTAAACCGTAGTACTTTGGCAATGAGCGCCGCAGAAAAAATGGCGGACGAACAAAACGAAAAAGAGGCTACAGCACTATAACCACGGAAAACACGTACCGATAATCCGCTAAGACGCATACCACACATTACTCACCAGTAAACGACGGACGGATCATCCTCTAAGACGCATACCACACATTATCCGACATTTTAGGATAATGCGGAAGTACACAGCTACGTTAACGGTTTCGGCTCGCGCACGCACACTATTACACTGCACACGTTCATCACGCTTACACAGCACCTCCACACCACTAATGCTGCAGCAACATCAACACAGATTGCCAGTTCTTCAACACAATGCATAAAAATACGTATATTCATTTATTAATTTGAATTCTATATTTCAGTAGTACACACAAAACAACATTAGCTACCTTACAATTCCATATGTATATTAATAACTAAAAAACTTTCAAAACATACACATCTCATTGCCGTCATTTTTTGACGGGCAATACGCTAGTATTGATATAATATCAAATGTTAAAATAGGGGAACCCTTGGTGAACAGTGATCACAACACAGTATCATTTGAGATTGAATACAAAAAACAGAGTTGTAAGGGGCCAACAAAAACTCTAAATTTTAAAAGGGCTAACTTTAATGGGCTACGGGCAGCAATACTACATATAGACTGATACAAAGAACTTACAGGGAAAAATACTGAAAATAAATGGACAACATTCAAATCCTTACTAAATAAACATACTCATCGGCATGTACCATGTGGAAATAAAATGAATAGGAGTAAATCATATCCCATGTGGCTTAGCAATGACTTAAAGATTATGATGAGGAAAAAGAAACATGCATTTAAATTATACAAGGAGGAGGGAACAGAGGCAGCTTTATGTGACTATAAAGAAATCAACAAGGCTTGCAAAAGGACTATTAGACTGGCTAAAATAGAAAATGAGAAGTCAGTTGCAATGGAAAGTAAGACTAACCCTAAAATATTTGTTAAATATATTAATGGGAAGAAGGCGAGGAAGGAAGCTATAGGAACATTACAATGTGACACAGGCCATCTGATAATTAGTGACCAGGAAAAGGCAGATGAGCTAAATAGGTTCTTTTTGTCGGTATACTCAAGGGAGGTACCAGTGGTTGGGACACTGCAACATAATGGGGCTACACTACCATCACTAAATAATTGGTTAACGCAGGAAGAAATCCAAAAGATATTGGAGAAAATAAATGTTAATAAAGCCCCAGGTCCGGATGGAATACATCCAAGGGTACTGAGGGAGCTGGGTTCTGTAATAGCCAAACCATTATATCTAATCTTTCAAGACTCGGTCACTACAGGGTCTCTACCGGATGACTGGAGAAAAGCAGAGGTGATACCTATATTTAAGAAGGGATCAAGAGCAAATCTGGGGAATTATAGACCAGTGAGCCTCACATTTGTAGTTGGGAAGCTTTTAGAAGGGTTAATAAGGGACAGACTACAAGAATATGTCTATTTTAACAATATCATATGTAGCAGTCAACACAGATTTATGAAGGATAGGTCGTGTCAGACCAATCTAATTAGTTTCTATGAGGAGGTTGGTAGTTACTTGGATCAGGGCAACTCAGTGGATGTGGTCTTTTTAGATTTTTCAAAGGCATTTTATACAGTGCCACATGGAAGACTAGTGAGCAAACTAAGGGATACAGGAATTGCAGTAAATATCTGCTCATGGATCGAGAGCTGGCTAAAAGACAGGAAGCAAAGGGTTGTTGTAAATGGAACATACTCCGATTGGTCTAATGTGATAAGTGGGGTTCCTCAAGGATCAGTAGTAGGTCCTCTTCTTTTTAACATATTTATTAACGACATAGAAGTAGGACTCGAAAGTAGTGTCTCCATTTTTGCTGATGACACTAAGTTGTGCAAGGTAATACAATCAGATAATGATGTACTTTCCCTACAAAGGTATTTGCATAAATTAGAGAAATGAGCGGCTAAATGGCTGATAAGATTTAATACAAATAAATGCAAGGTTATGCATTTGGGTAGGAAAAATAGCCATGCAATTTATAATCTTAATGGATCAAATCTAGGGGTATCAGATATTGAAAGGGATTTGGGAGTACTAGTGAACAACCACCTAGGTAGCAGTGCTCAATGCCAAGCAGCAGCTGCAAAGGAAAGTAAAATATTAGCATGTATTAAGAAGGGTATAGAAGCAAGGGGAGCAAATATAATTCTACCACTATACAAATCCCTAGTACGCCCTCATTTGGAATATGGAGTACAATTTTGGGCACCACTTCATAAAAAGGACATTTTAGAGATGGAAAAAGTACAGAGAAGGGCTACAAAACTAATAAGGGGAATGGAGGGGCTAAGTTATGAAGAAAGACTAACCAAACTAAACTTATTTTCTCTAGAAAAAAGGCGTCTACGAGGGGATATGATTACCTTATTTAAATACATATTGCATATTGCAGATCAGAGGAGATCTTAGCAGGTTGAACTTGATGGACTGAAAGTCTTTTTTCAACCTTAATTACTATGTACCTATGTAACTATGTAACTATGTAATTATTAAAGCACTTTTTCCATATGCTCTTCTACCATCTATTTAATTGTGCAGAGCAAATATGCGACATTGCATTTTGAAGCTGAAGTATTTCCCCATCTTAAGATACCATATAGAATGTTAAGCAGATGGCAAGAATGTAATTAATAAATATAAGTGTCACGAATCTATTTGAAATTTTATTTGTGGAAAAGTTTAAATTTATAAACCAATCTTTAAAAACAAAAATATTGTACTAATATTGAATGGTGCATTTGAGCAGTTTTTGACACTCGTGGGTCATTTCCGTGTCTCATACATTTTAGCATAATAATTCACATGCAATCTCTTATACACAGTCAGTTACAATACATTACCAAGTTGTGTTCATGGCAACTATTTATAAAAAAAATGTGACTCATGGACGTATGCTGAATCATAAGGAACAATAGACTGCCTCTCAAGTCTGAACAGAATAGCATGAAACTTCAGCAACTGTGTTTTTTTCCAAAATAATTTTAAACAAATCCTTTGCTTTTAAGAGAGTGTGGTTTATACTCTGTTAATAACAAGTAAATAAAACTAACAAAGACCGTATACATATAATATATTTTAATGGCTCACTGATTAGTAAACTAAAGTGAGCTCTAGATTTGGTATGACACCTTCTTCAGAGTTCTTCCTCTTCATGCTCTTTTATTGACACTTCATCCTGGGGCTGTGAAATGCCTAATTGAAGGCTATTACGTTAATTTTTGTCCATAAAAATAGATATCACAGCCTTCCATGGAGTGTGTCAAAAACTTAGTTAATGAAGGGTTTAGTAAAAAAAGGTATGTTTGCTTGAGCATACAATTATTTAAAACTAGCGAACTGTCCGTCAAAAAATGACGGCAATGAAATTGTAAGGTAGCTAATGCTGTTTGGTGTGTACTACTGAAATATATAATACATTAATAAATGAATATACTTTACCTATTGTGAAGCATTGTGTTGAAGAGCTGCGAATCTGTTTTGATGTTTCTGCAGCATTAGTGGTCTTGAGCTGCTGTGTAAGCGTACTGAATGTGTGCAGTGTAATAGTGTGCGTGCGCGAGACCAAACCGTTAGCGTAGTTGTGTACTTCCGCATTGGCGTAAAATGGCGGGTAATGTGTGGTATGGGTCTTAACGGAATATCCGTAGGTCGTTTGTGGTGTTTTGCAAGTTTCTTGTGGTGTTTTGCGTGTTAAGAGTGCTGTAGCCTCGTTTTCGTTTTGTTCGGCGTCCATTTTTGCCCTCGCTTACCGAATTTTTTAGTGTTCAAACTCTTTTATTTTTAGTTAAATGAAGCTGTAAGTTGTTTTTTTGAGGTCCTGGATGCTTCCTCTTGCTGTAGGTAAGCTTTTTATGTATGTGGTGTGTGTATTTATTGTGTTTTGAATTTTGTAATGTTCGCGAGTTGCGTCCGATTGTTGCGAGGTCGTAATGTGTGGTAACGTGTCTCGTATGTTGTTTGCGTTGCGAGGTAAAGTTTGTGAGGGTCGTAGTTGGTGTGTTGTGTTGTTTGCGTTGCGATGTAAAGTTTGCGAGGGTCGCAGTTGCTGGCAAGGAGCGCCTTTGGCGCTCCATGCCAGCAACTGAGGCCCTCGCTTGCTGCCCTCCCTACGCTAACAACGGCTCTGGCTGGCTCGCCTGCTCACAACTATATATGTGATGCCGTGATTGTGCAATGAGTTATGCAAAGTGAACAACAAATCTTCTACTTCTTAACAGTACCACATACATACATAAAATATATGTAACAAAGGATTTGAATGGCCCGCTTTCACTAGACTTCCCACATACCTTGCTGGTGTATCTTCACCTATGTACGGTACTATTATTGTGTTACTATTAAAGCCTGACAGGCAGAAAACTAAATCCCAGTGTAAAAGATCATTTTTCTTTACCTCTTGGAGAGTTTGTGGATTCATTTTTTTTTCATGTTAATTTTCATGGATAGGATAAAGCACGATGGAGAATAATTAAGATGCTCAAGAAAGCAAAATGAAAGAAATGCATTATTTGCTATGCAGATGTGATTTTGGATGTTAATAGTTAAATATGAAAAAAAAACAGGAAATATTAGTCTAACCAACATTTCTATGTAAATTCTCTCAGGAGTTATTAGACAGTACAGATTCTTAATCAGATGTTAAATGAAGCTTGTTACCATAGAAACTGACAAACTTTTGTTCAGAACAATAAGTGTTGGTCAAGGTAAATTGAGGCTTATGAAGGAAAAATGCTGCACATGCCTTAAGGAAGGGTGACCGAAGAAAAAATAGCAAGTGTAATCAAATATTTTACAGGAAAGATATTTTTTAGATTTTTTCAGAATTGGCCAACATTTGACAAAATATGCATTTTGACAACATGTGCTATTGAACCAGACTTTGGGAGTGTATTGCTTTTGGAGACCAGACATAATTTTATTAAAATAAAGAAAGCAAAAAGTTGAAACAATGAGCCTTTCATTCAAACTACAAACCTTTAATCTACTGATACAATAAACCAATGTGTCTTCACATTGTAACATTACAATCAGATATCCTGTAAGATTGTTTTTAAGTTTCAATGATTCAGTTGAACTTGAGATTCAGGAGGTGCGATTTTGTTAGTTTTAAATATACTGTTTTGATGCACTACACTTGGAAATAAGCAACATGTTATAACAGCCTCATTGAAATGGAGGCCAGTAACTCCAACGTGGGGTCTGCAACCGCTATGGGTTTGAAATAGCCCTGTGTTACGGGCTACTAAATTGGAAGGGGCTGCGTGCTACGCGCCGGAAACACAAAACCGCAACGCAGGCGGTCGCACGTTGGATGTGCGGCCTGAACAAGATCAATTAGTCTAACCCATAGTAAATGGTTAGACGTAGCCAATGGGAAGAGAGATTGCCATCATGGCTGATGAAAGCCTGTGGGAACCCGCACAGGCTCCCGACATCAGCCCTTGCTGCGGACCCCCACGGGAATTAAACACTGAGCCCCTGCTGTGGGGAGTAACTGGCACCTAAAGGTAACCCCTATGCTGGGGGTCCCCACCGAGACCCCTGCAGTGTCCCTATGTTACCCCTTGCAGCTGGGGTTCCCGATCTGGACCCCTGCTGCATTCAAAAATTCAAATTTGCCACCTTACGGGTCCTTAAAGAACCAAAAAGTTCCTTAAAGGACCCACACTAACTAAAAAATAAACCTCTGCCGTGGGGGTACTAAAAGTACCCCCCGGCACCTAAAGTTATTCCCATCACTCATGGGGGTCTACATAGACCCTCAGGAGCCTCTAATTAACCCTATCAATCCCATAAGGATCTATAAAGACCCTTATGAGACAATACTTAGCCCTCCCAATTACCACTATCAGTCCTATTAAATTGGGGCTACGTGTTAAAACGTAGTCCGTAACTCCAGATTGACGTGTTACGGGTATTAAATTAGCCCTGTAACATTGCTCGCAGTGGGTTTTGCGTGGTAACACACAGGACGAGCGAGAATTGACTACGTTGAACTTCGCGCACGTTAAACCATTGACCTGCCATGCCCGTAACCGCTACTTGTTCAATTCAGCTATTAAATTGCAACGTGGTCACTCGCAAGCAAGCACGTAGCACGCAAATGGAGCCCAAAGGCCAACGTGTGCTCCAGAGCATGGGTAAAGTACAACACATAGCACTTGGAATGCAAATAAAAACACTCTACTGTACATTTATAATAAGGGCTGTACATTTCCTGCTTTAATAATATTGCATTACTAGCGACTTGCCCGTCAAAAAATGACGGCAATAAAATTGTAAGGCAGGTAATGCTGTTTGCCACACAATGTAAGGCTTTTAGTCATCTGAGTACCTTTGGCGCTCATTTCGAGCCTCTCCCCTCATGTACTTTTGGTCATCTAAGCACCTTCGGCGCTCATTGCAAGCCCTGCGCTGAGCGCCTTCGGTTCTCATTGAAAGGCTTGCAATGATCGCCTTTGGCGCTCATCGCGAACCTCTCCCCTTGTGTACTTTTGATCCTCTGAGCACCCTTGGCGCTCATTGCGAGCCTCTCCCCTGGTCGTTTTTTTTAATATAAATATATTTTTTTATAATCAATATGCTGAAGTGCAATGTCTTTTGTTTTTGGACTGTTGGTGACCTGAGGAGAAAGTGTCAGCAATGTGGCAAGTGTGCAGTGTAAATAGGCTGCGTGTGTAAGGCTAAACCGTTTGTTTAGTTTTGTAAATTTAGATGTAACTTAGATGTAAGTTAGTGTTGTAAAATGGTGGCGATTGTGTATGTGTTACGCAGGTCTCGAGCATTTTGCGTCCTTCCTAATAGTGTAGTTTTTAGCTTGTATGTTCCTTAGTAAAAGTCGTATGTCTTGAACAATGCACTTTAGAAGATGTGTCAGATTTCTTGCCGGAAAGTGAATCAGAGGATATGAGTGAAACTGCTTGGTTAAGGATTAAAAAACTAAATCGGAATATACAAAATTTACAAAAATAAGGAAAATCCTCCAGGCAGATCCTTAGTCTCTGGAAAAGGTACCCTGTGTGAACAGACAAGAAGATATCTGGACACACATTTGAGACCTTTTTTTACTAAGCTTGCCATTGTATGTGAGAGATATGATGGACATCACATATATAGTTGTGAGCATACGAGTTGTTGCTAACGCTTGAGGGCTCGCACAGCGAGCCCGCAAGAACCCCGCAAATGCGGGTCCTCGCGAAGTGAGGGGCAGCATTTGCGGTGGTGGAGCATCTCAACGTCCCCGCAAATGCGGATCCTCGCGAAGCGAGGGTCCGCGTTTGCGGAGGTGGAGGCTTCAACGTCGGCTGTGTTTGTCCCCATATGAGGACCCTCGCAAAGCGAGGGGCCGCATTTGCGGTGGCGGAGCATCCCAACGTCCCCGCAAATGCGGATCCTCTGGAAGCTAGGGTCTGCATTTGCGGAGGTGGAGGCTCTAACGTCGGCTGTGTTAACACACACACGTCTTTAAAAAAAAACAAAAAAAACTCAAAGGCGCCTCACACGCTGTTAACACACATACGCACGACTTAGAAAATACACTGCATCGTACACGTAAAAACCAACTGCGTCCATAGCAAACAAATTACGGCCGCCTTGCAAAAAAAATACGCCTGCGAAACGACCCATTCCCAACATGCAAAACCGGCTGAAAATGGCGCGCATGAAAACATCAGAAACACAAGAAATAAACACAACGAACACATAAAAAGCTTACTTACAGCAAGGAAGGGCATCCGGCACCTCGAAAAGTTAATTTACACGTCCATTTAAGTCCAAAAAAACAAGTTTAAACTGCCGAAAATCACCTAAGCAAGAGAAAAAATGTCTGTCGAACAAAACGAAAACGAGGCTTCAGACGTAACTATACTACAGTGACTCACAAGACTGAAATACGGCCGCATCGCCAAAAAATACGGCCCCGAAACAACCCATTCCCAACACGCTAAACCGTCCGAAAAAGGCGCGCATGAAAACATCACAAACACAAGAAATAAACACAATGAACACATAAAAAGGTTACTTACAGCAAGGGGGGGCATCCGGCACCTCGAAAAGTTAATTTACACATCCATTTAAGTCCAAAAAAACGAGTTTAAACTGCCGAAAATCACCTAAGCAAGAGAAAAAATGGCCGCCGAACAAAACGAAAACGAGGCTTCAGACGTAACTATACTACAGTGATTAGCAAGACCGAAATACATACTATGCGGAACGTACCACACCGATATTAACCACCATTTTGAAAACTACTACGCACAAAATGGCGGATGGAACGCAAATTTTAAGCTGGAACGCAAATAGCGCATGCGTATTGCGTTATAACGGTCTCAGGCACTTGAAAGTTTATAAATACTGCCTACTTTCCAGAAAATTCTACATTTTTACTCAGGTGATGAACGGCGTGACTGGATAGTTAACTGCCTTTGTTACTTGAGAAGAGAATTGTTTCCTAATTTACTACTTTACATTGTGCAAATTACAACTGAGAGGTAAGCTATAATATAGTACATTTTATTATCAAGAAAGGACAAAAAAAAAAAACTTTAAGTATGAAAATGTGATTTATATATAGTGACATGTGACACGCACATTTATGTGTATAGCCCCTGTGTAGGCCCGAAAACAAACTAATGTTAATTGAAACTAATTAAAGAAGTATATTTAAATGACATTAATTTGTTGTAATTCAATATATCACCTAAAGCTCAATCTTTCTCCTTCTTTTTACTATTCAAACAGACTCTTCATCAACAGCGTCACTCAAGAATTTGCACCGTGCATTGTGAACCACAATCCCTTTTAAAGAACACCAAGAAAGAAGAAGAGGTAAGATAGAAAAATACATTACATGCTGAAAAAGACCATGCTTTGCTAAATCAAAAAGAAGAAATATACAATTAACCATTTCACTTTCTTTTTCAAACAGACACTACAAGAAGACCGGCGGATTAAGATTGGCAGGAGGGGACCCTCTATCATTCGACACTTCAATCAAGGTAAAGTATAACAATTACAAAAAATAAAGGAATTATATATGTTTAAGGTCCGCCAATATAACAAATGCAGCAACCAGAAAGTGGTGAACACAAAATAGGATAATGCTAAAAATATAGCCAGAATATCAAAAATAGAAAAAACATTCATTTGCACTGTAGAAAAACATTAAAGCTTCATAAAAAAGACGCAAATCAAATCAAGTATGCAACATATGGTAGACACAAAATAGGATTGTACCAAAAATCACACTAACAAATAGCAAAGTAAATTAATATTCTTCTTTAATGTTTAAGAACCTGTAAGCGTTACAAAGAAGCCTAAATAACCAAACCAAAAGTGGTGGACACAAAATAAGATAATGCTAAAAACATTGCCATCATATCCAAAATAGTAAAAACATTCATTTTTACTGTAGAAAAACATGTAACCTTCATAAAAAAGACTAATTAAGCAAATAAAGTATGCAACATATGGTAGACACAAAACAGGATTGTACCAAAAATCACACAAACACATAGCAAACTAAATTAATATTCTTCTTTACTGTTTAAGAAGCTATAAGCCTTACAAAGAAGCCAAAATTAGCATAGCAAAAGTGGTAGACACAAAACAGGATAATGCTAAAAACATTGCGATCATATCCAAAATAAGAAAAACAGTTATTTAACAATACAAAGAAAGTAACGCTACAATGAACTACAAGCACATATAAACAAACTGTTGATAATTAAAAAAAAACAAAAAAAACTTAACATCTTAAAATAAACTAATTATACATTATTTTCTTTTACAGATTAACATGGCTACTAACGAGAGCAAACAAGAAAAGATAAGACGGCAAGCTAGAGAACGACAACAGAGATGGGCCAACCAGCAGAGACCAGAGGAGAAGGAAATTCGACGAGAAAAAGAACGCAAAAGACTTGCAAGCAAAAGACTATCAGCTGCAAAAATTAAACATAAACCAAAAAAAGCTAATAAGCAAACAAAGGATTTACAACCTGTTCCTGAAATGTCAAATATGTAAATTAATAATTAAACAACTTTCCAAACATACACATCTCATTGCCGTCATTTTTTGACGGGCAAGTCGCTAGTTTTAAATAAACGTGATGATTCCACATTACTAGTGACATGTGACGTTGAATCATTGTACACCTTCATCTATCATAATGCTGCAATTTGTCCTTCGTCATAATTATTTTACTTTCGATAATATATTCTCTCTACAGACAAGGAGTACTGCAATGGCGGCCACTTGTGCTAATCTCTACCTTGGATAGTGGGAGAAGGATATGGTCTTCTCAGAACAACTGAGCAATTACACAGAAAACATCATCATATGTCTATGCTATATAGATGATGTATTCATTCTTTGCACAGTAGTAAAAACTAATTTATAGATTTCATTGATAAACTCATCAACAATGAGTTAAACCTCAGATTAATTTACCATGTGGACTTTTATGCTGTGGATTTTCTCGATGTGACAATTAGCAGAGATGACAGAGGCAACTTACACTCCAAGCTATTTTCACAGAAACTAACATTTTGAAAGTTTACATCTACCAGCAACAAAAACAGCTATACCTGTAGATACATTTTTAAGACTAAGGAGAAATTGCTCAGATCTGGACAATTTCAATCTATGTGCCAACAACCTCAGAATGTGATTAAATAACAGGGGCTACATTGGTGGGGTGATTAGAAAAGCATTTAATGAAGCCCTGAACACTGGTAGAGAACAACTCTTAGTTCCTAAAATAACAACAACAAAAACGAAGTACAACATTTGTTGAAACATTCAACCCACAGTGGAGATCTGTTATGAGAATCATTAATCATCATGTTAAAATTCTTCAAACATAAACTATTCTCCATGAATCTTGGCAAACGTAGAGTCCAGTTGCCGGAAATCCCCTATCAGATACTTGTGAATAGCTACCTTACAAGGACTCTGAAGCATCTGGATAACCACTTATAAATATGGGCATTGCAAGTTTTGTCCTTACATTCACATTGTACAAAAAGGCCAGGACAGAGTAGGCATAATACACAGTATTAACAACTTTTACAACTGCAGTTCAACTGGAGTAATTTATTGCCTGGAATGTCTTTGTGGTATGAAATATATTGGCATGACGGGCCTGAACTGAGGAAGTGATTGGGAATATAAGGAATAACAAAGAAGATTTGGTGAAAGGTAAATAATTAACAAGTGTGACGAAACACTTTCTGGTCCATCATGAATCAAAACCAAACTTAAAATGTTAGATTTTAAAACAAATAAAACCTGGCATAAGAGGAAGGAACATTAACGATGCCATGCTAAGAGTGGAAAGTAAATAGACTTTTTTGCTAAATATTATAACACCCATGAGATTGAACAATAATATAAATTATTCAATACATATGTTAAACACTATTTCTTTATTTAAAGAACATCTTGCATATGAAAATGAATCTGAATTGAACACTAGGATCTATACACTTAGAGAATCTTTTTTTGAAAATCAGTGAAAAGACTAAGGCCTTGATTCAACTGAGCTATTGTTGTTTACGGGAGCCCGTAATGTAGCCCATAAACTAATTTGCTATCCAATTGGTGTCTTTTTGCAAGCCGCAAAAAATATACGGGTTACAGGCTGAAAATGCCTGCGGTTATTAAAACCGTAACGCAATCGCAAATCACTATTCAATTGCTACAATTCCTCAAACCCGCAAATATTTTCACACCCGTAAATGTAGAAAAAAATAGTACCAGATAGGACTCGCATGGGGGTTTAACCCCTGTTTGCAGCACTGTAAATGCAAATAAAAAATCAATACTGCACACTAAAATACAAGGAAAGTGATGAAAGACATTAGAATTAATTGCACAACAGCCTCAAGTTCGTAAATCTGAAATCACAATTTATTTTGTTTATGTGTCATTTCGGTGTTATATCAATCTTGGGAATCAATGAGTTAATACATATCAGGCCACCCACATGGACTAGAACATTTCCTGCATTCATTTTTATTATTTTGTCCATTGCAGGTTTGTGAGTCTGATCGTGTATCGGACCCCTAAACGGTAATTGATTGACATGTAACCTCCATGTTTTACTGACATAATGATGATGGTCTTATTTTCTATTGGCTGTTTCTAAATCGGTAGTTACGGCCTTGCCTAACTAATAATGACCACGCTCTGAAATGCTACTTACGATTGCATGGCTTACGGTTTGGGCTTTCGGCCTGTAGGACGCAATCTGCGGGCTTGCAATTTAATAAAGCTCTAAGATCCACTCATAATGAATAAGACTGTGACAGCTGTTTGAACTCCCTTACATCCATACAATGAAGTTCAAACTAAGGAAATAGAATTAATAGAAACCTATTTATACACATTTTTAGATAGGGAAGTAATAAACACCTACTTATACATATTTACCATAATATTCTTTTCACTTACCTACACTCTCTATCACACTATCGATTTAATACCGTTTATGGTAAAAAAAAATATTAGTTCTTATGTACATTTTTGTGAAATTAGATGTATAAATGTTTTTTTTTCTATACAATATATTATGGGAACTCTATCACATGCAGTCACCAATAGTATTTTTATTCAAGATTTACATTTCATGTTTAAAATTCTTTAAGTGTGTTTACTTTTCTCAGACCTGATCACTACGATAATCATGTGGATCACTAGATAATGTATAGTGGATTCATGAATTACATAGACCTATGGTCCAAAATAATTCTTTGAATTCTCTTTTTGATAAATTGAATGATTTAAACAATAATGAATCACTAGGTTATAGTTAAAGATACCTAATTTATCCTCTGAACCAATCATTATGATTTAAAAAGGTTTTATTTTTAATATTTATAAAGGGTAAGATTTACATTTTACTCCTCTTGTCCTGAACTATAACATGGTACATTAGAGTGCTACTATACGTATGCTTTTTCTTTTTGGATGGTGCTAGGATGCTATAATTCATAAATAAAGCACCAACCCCAACCAATAGATACAATTTGGAATATCATACAAAGTGTAGTGACCTTATTTTGGTAGTGTTAGTATTACTATATATACTCAAGTATAAGCCGAGTTTTTCAGCCCTTTTTTTAAGGCTAAAAAGGGCCCCCTCGGCTTATACTTGAGTCACTCTCCTGCCGTGTCTCTCTAACCCCCCCTTGTGTCTCTCTATCCCCCCCATGTCTCTCTAACCCCCCCTTGTGTCTCTCTACCCCCCAGTGTCTCTCTACCCCCCGTGTCTCTCTACCCCCCCGTGTCTCTTTCCCTCCCCCCTCCTCATCCTCAATGCCCCCTCATTCTAACCCCCCCTCATACTACCCCTCTATCATATCTCAAAACTATTGCTAAGTTTGGGCATATCGTCTTGCCCCCTTGTTTACTGAAGTGATCCATAAAGATCAGATAGGATATAGAAAAGAGTGAGAGATTACTGTATACACTTGAGTATAATTCGACCCTAGTATAAGCCGAGGCGCCTATTTTACCACAAAATACTGGGTAAAATGAGTGACTCGAGTATAAGCCGAGGGTGGGAAATGTGCTGCCCACTGTGTCCCTTTTGTGGCTTGTGTCCCCCTCTCTCTCCTGTGTCTCTTCTCCCCTCTCCCTTCCCTGTGCCTCTTCCCCCTCTCCCTTCCCTTTGTCTCTTCCCCCCTCCTCATTTTCAACCTCCCTCCTTTAACCCCCCATCCTCATCCTCAACCCCGGATCAACCTTAACCCCCCTCCTCATCCTCAACCCCCTCCTCAACCTCCCTCCTCAACCTCAACCCCCCTCCTCATGCTCAACCCCCTCCTCAACTTCCTTCCTCATCCTCAATCTCCCTCCTCATACTTAACCCCCTCCTCAACCCCACCATCCTCAACCCCCTCCTAAACCTCCCTCCTCATCCTCAACCCCCCTCGCATTCTAAACCCCCCCATACTACCTTTCAAAATACCCCCCCCCTCCCCTCACTTACCTGCTCCGGCCTCCGCTCCTTTCGGGTCTTGATGTGGCGCACATGTGACGTCACATGCGCGCCACGTCATTAGCATATACAAGGTGCCGGCACCTGGTATATGCTAATGACGTGGCGCGCGTGTGACGTCATGGCATTAGCATATACCGGGTGCCGGCACCCGGTATATGCTAATGACGTGGCGCGACCCGGAAGGAGCGGAGGCCGGAGCAGGTAAGTGAGGGGAAGGGGGGGTATTTAGAAGGGTAGTATGAGGGGGGGTTAGAATGACGGGGGGTTGAGGATGAGCGGAGGGCGGGAAAGAGACACGGGGGGTTAGAGATGATGTTGTGACGTCACATGCGCACCACATCAAGACCCGGAAGGAGCGGAGGCCGGAGCAGGTAAGTGAAGGGGGGGGTATTTAGAAAGGTAGTATGGGGGGTTTAGAATGAGAGGGGGGTTGAGGATGAGGAGGGAGGTTTAGGAGGGGGTTGAGGATGGGGGGGTTGAGGTTGAGGAGCGGGTTGAGGATGAGTAGGGAGATTGAGGATGAGGAAGGAAGTTGAGGAGGGGGTTGAGGATGAGGAGGGTTGTTGAGTTTGAGGAGGGAGGTTGAGGAGGGGGTTGAGGATGAGGAGGGGGGTTGAGGTTGAGGAGGGAGGTTGAGGAGGGGGTTGAGGATGAGGAGGGGGGTAGAGGTTGATGGGGGGTTGAGGATGAGGATGGGGGTTGAGGAGGGAGGTTGAGAATGATGAGGGGGGAAGAGACAAAGGGAAGGGAGAGGGGGAAGAGACACAGGGAAGAGAGAGGGGAGAAGAGACACAGGAGAGAGAGAGGGCGACACAAGCCACAAAAGGGACACAAGGGGAAACCACATTTCCCACCCTCGGCTTATACTCGAGTCACTCATTTTACCCAGTATTTTGTGGTAAAATAGGTGCCTCTGCTTATACTCGGGTCAGCTTATACTCGAGTATATACGGTAATCTCTCACTCTTTTCTATATCCTATCTGATCTTTGTGGATCACTTCAGTAAACAAGGGGGCAAGACGATAAGCCCAAACTTAGCAATAGTTTTGAGATATGAATTAAGGCTACAGAACACAAGAACAGTATCTGAGACACAAGTGCGTGCCACACATTTTGTTTTAAAAACAATCACAATAATATTTAGTCCAGTTGATTGTAGCAAACCTGAGATCAGATATAAATGCTCTTAGCCTTTCTGTTGTGATATGAGAGTTTAAGAAAACCACTTCTGTGTCTAACTAGAGAGATAGGAAAGAAAAAGAAACATGTGTACGGAGCTTTATGCATCAAAGCTAGAAACCTGAAACTGGAGTTTATACAGGGACTTAATTACTACCCCTTTCTTCTCTTTAAGTAAACGTGTCTCTTGTAAGAAAGAACAGAATTCAATCCCTTAATGTGGATACCTGTCTCTTAAATTTTTATACAAGTGATATTGATGAAATTGTGCAATGGCCTGGTAGAAAGGACTGGTAGCTCAGCTTCTCTCTTTTGAATCTTCACATGACCATGTGGATCAGGTAGCTGCTGACCATGCTATTTATGGTACAGTATGGCAATTGACAGCTTGCTGTTCAAAAACCTATGTCACAAACCCCAGATGTTTATTTTCCCCCTCCCGTTTGTGTATGGGATACAGTTTTTTGGGGGAACACTGTTGCTTTCAAGGACTAGACAGTACTGAACATTCACATACATCTCCAACTGAGCCCAGCTTACACACCAGGGAAGCTGCTGAAGCGAAGATTATAGAAAACTAAACAAAAAGGGTCAGAGGTGCTCATCTGAGAACGAACAACACTTAAGTAGATTTATTCTATAGGGCTGGTTATCTACTCAGAGAGCAGCCTCTTTTATTCCACTTGTGCCCCTCAGAGGGTGAAATATCCTGCAGTATATCGGTATGTTCTCACTCAAAAGAGTGATCAGGCCCCTAAATACTTGGCAATTCTACCATGAGCAGGAGAAACAGCAAACCCCAGACATATGTTTCCGCCTCTTTTGGGCTTGTGAATGAGATGCAGCTTTGCTCCCTAAGGCAAGGGGTCTATGTCTGGATGCCCCTCTCACCCATAACGTGAGGAAAACTAAACAAAAGGAGTCAGAGGTGCTCACCTGAGAACGAACAATACCTAAGTAGGTTCGTCCTATAGGTCTCACTTGGGCCTTCACAGGGAGAAATGTCCTGTATCAATCTGGTCTCAAGCAAAATAGTGATCCAGTCCCGAAATACCAGGCACAAGTGTGAAGGGCACAAGTGAGCTAAAAGAAGTTGCTCTCAGGTTTATTGTGTCCATAGAACTAACCTATTAAGGTTAGTTCGTTCTCTGATGAGCACCTCTATTTTGTTTTTTCAAATCCCCTTTAGAGATTAGTCTCCTTATGGGTAATAGGGGACTCCAGATGTGAACCCATTACACACTCTGGGAGTTATCAGCTCCACCTCAATGATGAGGCTCAATGAAGGGCAAAATATATGTCTGGGGTTTGCTGTTTGTCCTGTTCAGGGTAGAATTGCTTGGTATTTTGGGGCTCGATCATTCTATTGGGTGAGACCAGACTGACATACTACAGGATGATTCTTCCTGTGAAGGGTGCAAGTGAGCTAAAAGAGGTTGCTTTCAGAGTGGCGTATCATGCCTGATTGAGCACCTCCATTTTGTTTTTTTGAAGATCACAGAAAGCCCTGGGCAAGTGAAAGTAATAAAACAATGACACCCCTTTAAGTAAGCTGTTAACCACAACAATAAATAAAAAAAAGCTTCCTGGCACTAACTGAAAGGAGAACCCTTGACCTCACTTGACGTTGAGGTGAACCACAACTTAACTTCAAAAGAGAGTTCAGCTTTCTTCAATTAACCTAATTCTCATAGCACTTAAATGGCAGGGTTTTTTCTCATGTCTCAAAGGCTGATGTAACAGAAATTGTGGGTAACTTGGGTGAAAGTGACACTTTGTGATAACTGTCCTTCATAAATAAAGATGCTGCCTGGACAGGTGTTCGGCACCCCAGTGGGTTGTACAGTGTATTGGAATTATGAATCCCTACTCATGGTTGATAAGCACTTACACCACCAATATCAGCCTATTCTTTCGATGAGACATCAGCCTGACTGCAGGATACCATCATTTGCTGTACAGCTGACTGTGTTCTGTAACAACCTTACATAGTGACATGATCTAAGGCAGGGGTGGGAAAGCTTTTTTTCTGCCAATGGCCATTTGGATATTTATAACATCATTTGCGGCCCTACAAAATTACCAATTAAAAAATTAGCCTGCTATATTTGGTCAAACATTTAATTAACTCATCCCTAATATAATGAATGGAACTGCTTCTCTTTGATTAGGTGTGTGATGTTAGCTGGTATTGATGATGTTGCTACTCACAGCTGCTTTTCCAGGTTTGCTTCTGTCTTTTCTTTGTTGGTTGTCACACAACTTAAGTTTTAATAACTCTCTCTCTCCTGTCTCTCTTTTTGGTATCTGTCTCTCTTTACCTCTCTTTTCTGTCTCTCCCTCTCTATCTGTCCTGTATCCATTCCTCTCTCTCTCTGTCCTGTTTCTTTCTCCTGTGTCTCTCTCTCTCTCCTGCATCTCTCTCCTTACCTGTCTCTCTCCTGTCTCTTTCTCTCCCTCTCTCTGTCCTGTGTCTGTCTGTCTCTCTCTCCTGTGTCCCTCTTTCTACTGAGTCTCTCTCTGTCATGTTGCTCTATATCTCAATCTCTCTCTTGTCTCTCTTTCTCTTGTATCCCCACTGTATCTCCCCTCTCTCTCCCTCTCTCTCTGTCCTTTGTTTCTCTCTCTCTGTTCTGTCCTGTTCTGTCCTGTGTCTATCTCCTCTGTCTCTTTCTCTTCTGGGTCTCTCTCTCTGTCTTGTCGCGCTCTCTCTCTCCTGTTACTCCCTCCCGTGTCTCTCCTGTCTCCCTCTCTCTACTGTCTCACTCTCCTGTCTCTCCCTCTCTTTCTTCCTCTCATTCTTTGTCCTGTGTCTGTCTGTCTCTCTGTCCTTTCTCTCTCTGTCTCTCTCTCACTTGTGTATCTTTCCCTCTCTGGTCTCTCCTTCTCTCTCTTCCTCTCTCTCCCTCTCTTTGTTCTGTGTCTGTCTGTCTCTCTCCCTTTCTCTCTCGGTCATGTCTGTCTCTCCTGTGTGTCTCTCTCTCCTGTCTCTCTCTCTGTTTCCTGTCTCCCTCTTACTATTTCTCTCCTCTCTCTCTCCCTCTTCTCTCCCTCCCCCTGTCTCTCTGGCCTGTCTCTCTCTCCTGTGTCTCTCTCACCTGTCTCTTTCTCTCCTGTGTCTCTCTGTCTCTCCTGTCTCTCTCTCCTCTCTCGCTCCCTCTTCTCTCCCTCCCCCTGTCTCCCTGGCCTGTGTCTCTCTCTTTTTCCTGTGGCTCTCTCTTCTGTGTCTCTCTCATCTGTCTCTTTCTCTCCTATGTCTCTCTGTCTCTCCTGTCTCTCTCTCTTTCTCTCTCATGTCCCTCTCTCTCTTCTGTCTCTCTCTCCCGACACTGTATCTCTCTCTCGACACTGTGTCTCTCGTCGTCTTGCATGCGCTACTCCTGGCTGTCCAGCGACAGAGAGCCCCTAATCTAAGGGATGAGACAAGAAATTGGGGCCATTATGGCAATGCTCTAAAGCAGGGGTGGGCATGTTCGGTCCTGGAGGGCCATATACATGCCTGGATTTGATGATACCCCTGCCGCACACGTCAGTCAATCACTTCTTCAGCCATCCTGATTGACTCACATGCACAGAAAGGATATCTTCAAATCCAGGATTTGTGTGTGGCCCTCCAGGACCAAACTTGCCCACCCCTGCTCTAGAGGCATGCAGAGGAATATAAAAAATAGTCATAACTTTATATAATTTCCTAATAGGGCTATCATCATGGTAGATGCAACTTATATTTTTTGAAGTAACTTTATTTACTTTATTACTACAATATCTGTTTAAAGTGCTAATTTATCGCACATTTCTGCAATATCCTTTGATACTGGAGAAAATACCAGCCTACTAACGTTAAACATCTGCAGCCTTATTAAATTGCGATTCGACTTAAATTAATTAATTAAATTTAATAGGGCTTTATATAAGCACAGAGCATATTTTATTTACAGAAGTTTTTAGTTAGTGAAGACTTTGCTTTTGGATAGAAGCTCACTAACTAAAAACTTGTGTAAAAAAAATATGCTGTGTGCTTAAATAGAGCCCTTTTAAATTTTACTGGATCGCAATTTAATAAGGCTGCTGCTGTCCAACTTTCAGCAACTGAATTATTTTTGTGGTATTGCTATGTTGCTCTACAGAGAAGTTGATAAAAGAGAACAATGGAAATAAGACATTATGAAAATATAGATTACAACTAAGGTTTGCAGAGAAGATTTTTTTGTATTTGTTTTACAAGACAAATACTGAAAAAACACTTTTCACAACAGATATTTCTCCAGTTTCTGAAATATACGATAAAGAATATAAAGGAAATTTTTTCTTTTGTTCTTTAATAATATACCGCTATTACTAGCATTTAAAACTCTAATGTCCTTCAACTTTCAATGTTTTTTTTTTCATGCATGCATTGAATCAGAACAAAATGAGACTCATTGCTGATAGAAAATTGTATTCTGAGAATAAACTATAAAGAAGCAACAAGATTCATTGTCAGAAAATTTATAGTGTGCTCTGTGTCCCCACTGTATTTGTGTCAGGCTGGTACAGATGAAAATGTGTTCTAAATATATCCTGAGTACAGTCTTTGTTACTGTACAATTCTAAAGTTGCATCATATGGAGAACAAAATAGGTGATTGTATGTTCAAGTTTGAAAACATGGATATAAACAGCACAAGTTGGAGAGGGAGAAGGGAGTAGGTGTGTGGAATAACATAGTAATTGAGAATGAAAAAGTTTAATAGTCCATCAAGTTCAATATTTTCAAATTTCCTCTGACCCTAGTACTATATGAATTGTTAGTTGATCCCAGTTAACACATTGCCGATGCCTCATAAGGGGTGGGGCGGCAGGAATCCTTCATGATCCCTAATACTGGCAATATGAATACTCCCTGGATCAATACTCCTTCTAATGTAGTTAGCCAACATATGCCCATTTTTATTCGAAAATATATTTAACCCCTCTCTAAAGTTATATATTATGTATGCTGTCACAATCTCTTTTGGAGTTCCATAGACTGCGTGATATTACTTTGAAGAGCCCTTTTTTTTTAACGAAAGTTACTTTTAACCTCAAGGGATCCCCTTTTTTCAGTTAAAAACCTCTAGGCAAAAAAGTTAAGTTGATAAGCCTTATATTGAAACTAGCGACTTGCTCGTCAAAAATGACAGGGCAATAAAATTTGAAGCCATAGGAGTGCTGTTTGACACACAATGTAAACGTTTTTGTAGTCTGAGGACATTCGGCGCTCATTGCGAGCCTCGCGCTGAGCACCTTCAGTCTATTTTTGCTCCTCTGAGCACCTTCGTCACTCATCAGAAAGAGAGATATATATTTATCTATATATAGTTAAGTAATAATGAATGAATTAGTTCTTGAATAAATTAATATACTTTACCTATTTGTAATTAATATATCCAGCAATCAATAGTCTGAAGAGCTAACAATCTGTTTGTATTTTCCGGCAGCATACAATGTACAGTTTGAGTGTTGGTGCTGTGATGATAAAGTGTAATGAATGTCGAGTGGCGAAAGTTGTCGAAATCGCCTTAAATTCGCGTTCCACCTCACTCCCAGACGTCCTGGCTGTTTCCCCGTGATGTGTGTGATTTTTTTTTACTTTCTTTTTGTTTTTTGGAATTTCGCGATTGGGCCGTTAACCTCGCATTTTTTTCCAAAGTCCTGCCTCTCGTAATTTTTTTTTCTATGTGCCGTGTTTGTCAAGTGCTTGGAGGCTAAGGCGATTCTGCGTTTACTAACTGTCTGGTGGCTATGTCCCACGTGTTTCATTGCCTTCACTGCTCGCCACGCTTTACGAGGCGAGCAGGCGATGAGCGTGCTACGTGTTAACGGCTTGCCTCGCTTCTCCTAACTCGTACGCACCACGCAAAGCAACGTCTCGCAGTTTGACAATTATAATATGTGATCTGATCCTGGATGCATCTTATTTGGTAATCATATCCCCTCTTTTGTGTCTTTTTTCTAGAGAAAGTAAATGTAATATTGATAGTCTTTTTGCATTGCTTAGCACTGTTATGTAAGTGGTTGTCCACAAGCACTCTTAAATGTTTTACTATCTCTGAAACTCCTAGATTTGTTCTATTTCTTCATTACATATTGCATGCTTTTTATTCCAAATGTACAACTTTACTTCTTTATTTCTTTATGTTAAATCCCATAAAAAGGTTTATTTTTATTACTAGTCACTTGCCTGTCACAAATGAAGGATAATATTTTATCTATCTGTCCCCCCCGTCTCTTTTATCCCTCTCCCTACCCTGTGTCTCGTCCCCCCTTTCTTTGTCTCTTCCCCCTCTCCCTCCCCTGTGTCTCTCCCCCTATCACTCCCCTGTGTCTCTTTCACCCTCTACCTCCCCTGTATTTCTTTCCCCCATCTCCATCCCCTGTGTCTCCTTTCCCCTCTCTGCCTCCCCTGTGTCTCTTTCCCCTCACTCCCTATGTCGCTTTCCCCTCCCGTCCTGAGTCTCTTTCCCCCTCCCTCCCCTGTGTCTCCTTGCCCCCTCTCCCTCTCCTGTGTCTCCTTCCCCCATCTCCCACTCCTGTGCCTCTTTCCCCCTCCTTCCCCTGTGTCTCTCCCCTCCACCTCCCCTGTATCTCATCCCTTCTCCCCTCACTTGTGTCTCCTTCCCCCTCTCCCTCCCCTGTGTCTCTTTCTCTCCCTCCCCTGTGTCTTTTACCCCCTCTTCCTCCCCCGTGTCTACTTTCCCACTCTCTCCCTCCCCTGTGTCTCGTTCCCTCATCACCCTTCCCGGTGTCTCTTTACCCCCTTTCCTTCACCTGTGTCTCTTTCCCCTTCTCCATCCCCTGTGTCTCCTCCCCCCTCACTCCCCTGTGTCTCCTTCCCCTCTCTCTCCCTCCCCTGTGTCTCTTTTCTCCTCCCTACCCTGTGTCTCTTTCCCCCATCTCCGTCACCTGTGCCTCTTCTCCCCTCTCCTTCCTCTGTGTCTCTTTCCCCCTCTCTTCACTTATGTTTATTTCCCCCTCTCCCTCCCTTGTGTCTCCTTCTCCCTCCCCTGTTTCTCTTTCCCCCTCTCTCCTTCCCCTGTGTCTCTTTCCCCCTCTCTCCCTCCCCTGTTTTTTTCCCCCTTTCTCCCTCCCTGTGTCTCTTTCCCCTCCCTCCCCTGTGTCTGTTCCCCTCCCTCCCCTGTGTCTCTTTCCCCATCTCCCTCCCCAGTTCCTCTTTCCTCCTCTCCCTCCCCTGTGTGTCTTTCCCCCTCTCCCTCCCTTGTGTCTCTTCCACCCTTTCCCTCCCCTGTGTCTGTTCCCCCTCTCTCTCCCCTGTGTCTGTTACCCCCTCTCCCTCTCCTGTGTCTACTTTCCTACTCTCTCCCTCCCCTCTTTCTTCTTCCCTCATCTCACTTCCCTGTGTCTCTTTCCTCCACTTTCCCTCCCTTGTGTCTCTTTTCCCCATCTCCCTCCCCTGTGTCTCTTTCCCCTCTCCCTCCCCTGTGTCTCTTTCCCCTCTCCCTCCCCTGTAAGTCTTTCACCCCTCTCTCTCCCCTTTGCCTCTTCCCCCTTTCCCTCCCCGTGTCTGTTCCCCCTCCCTCCCCTGTGTCTCTTTCCCCCGTCCCCGTCACCTGTACCTCTTCCCCCTCTCCCTCCCGTGTGTCTCCTGCCCCCATCTCCCTCCTGTGTGGCTCTTCGCCCTCTCTCCATACCCTGTGTCTCCTTGCCCCATCTCCCTGCCCTGTGTCTACATTCCCCCTCTCTCCCTCCCCTGTATCTCCTTCCCTCATCTCCCTTCCCTGTGCCTCTTCCCCCTTTCCTTCCCCTGTGTTTCTTTCCCCCTCTCCCTCCCCTGTGTCTCCTTCCCCCTCTCCCTCCCCTGTGTCTCCTTTCTCCCTCTCTCCCTCCCCTGTGTCTCTTTCCCCTCCCTCCCCTGTGTCTCTCTACCCCATCTCCATCACCTGTGCCTCTTCCCCCCCTCTCCATCCCCTGTGTCTCTTTCCCCATCTGTCCCTCTCCTGTATCTCTTTCCCCCTCTCTCCCTCCCCTGTGTCTCTTTATCCTCCCTCCCCATGTGTCTCTTTTCCCCATCTCTCTCCCATGTGTCTCTTTCCCCCTTTCCCTCCCCTGTGTCTCTTTCCTTCTTTCCCTCCCCTGTGTCTGTTCCCCCTCTCCCTCCCCTTGTCTCCTCTCATCTACCCCCCTCTCCGTCTCCTGTGTCTTTTCCGCCCCTTTCCCTACCTGGAGTCTCTTCCCTCTTCTACCTCCACCAGCTTGATAAAAATTAGTTCATGGGAGAATAAAAGAGGAGTGGAGGGCATGAAATGTGAGATGATTGGAGACAAGAAGGGAAATAGTTAAGAAGAAGCGCCAAAGGAAAGGCAGGGGGCTGTGAGGAAGAGTAAGGCAGGAGGAGACATTGTGTAAAGGGTTAATAGCAATAGTTAGCAGATGCTGTTAATTATTAATAAGTTATTATTATTATTATTAATAAAAGAAAGTGTTGAAATGCTGTTTGCCACACACTGTGAGTGTACGGTGTGCCTCAACTATATAGACCCATCTAACACACTAATGAACGCATGTAATAACACTATAAGTGCCATGAGGGTCATCCAGGACCCTTATGACCCAAAGTGTAAGCGGGGAGGTAAGTTAAATGTATATTTATATGTTTATATGTTTATTTTATTTGTTGTTTGTATATTGTAATAATATATTGTGTTTTTTTAACAAAGTCGCGCTGAAAGAACTGAACAATGACCGGACATGCTAGAAAGGTGAGTTAAATATTTAGAATGTATATAATGTTTATTTATTTGATGTTAATGTTTTGTACTAATTGTTTTGTTTTGTTTTACCCCTAGGTTAGTAATCTGAAGGGACATCTTAAAGGTAAGTGGTCTTAATTATTTTATTTTAGCTTAGAATTAGTGTCTGTGTAGTTAGGACTGTAATTATTTTATTTTAGCTTAGAATTAGGGTCTGTGTATGTAGTTAGGACTGTAATTATTTTATTTTAGCTTAGAATTAGGGTCTGTGTATGTAGTTAGGACTGTAATTATTTTATTTTAGCTTAGAATTAGGGTCTGTGTATGTAGTTAGGATTTATTGTATATTAGATAGATAGGGGGATGTATTTGATATAGTTATGATTTATTTTAGATTAAATAGATTGTTAGATAGATAGGGGGTATTTGATTTGTATTGTATGTAATGTATTATATGTAATGTATTATATGTAATATACTATATGTAATGTATTATATGTAATGTATTGAATGTAATATATTGTATGTAATATATTATATGTAATGTATTATATGTAATGTATTGTATGTATGTATGTCTGTCTTTCCATTTCAGGTGTGTAATTTTTTTTTTCTGTAGTGGAGGGGGGGGGGTTGTAATGTATTTTTTTTTTCTGTACTGTAGTTTATTTTTTTTCTGTACTGTGTTTTTTTTTATTTTCTGTAAGGTAGGGTTTTTTATTTTTTGTAATTAGAGTGGTGGGGAGGTTTATTAAGGGGAAGGTAGTGTTGGTAGGTAGTGTAAGTGTTAATAGATTAGTGTAGAGGTGGGTTAGTTTAGATTAAATGGTTTATTGTGGGTTATAGTGTAGTGTTTGTAGTTAGTGTCATGATGGTCCTTGTGTACCGTCATGGCACTTATGTGGTTAATGTTAGGGTTTTAACAGCCCCATAGGTATCATAATATACCCTTATGGGACTGATGGGGTTAAATAGAGGCTTATGGGGGTCTGTATTGACCCCCATGAGTTCTAGGGTTAATGAAGGCCTTATGGGGGTCTGTATTGACCCCCATGAGTGACAGGGTTAATTAAGGCCTTATGGGGGTCTGTATTGACAGCCATGATTTATAGGGTTAATTAAGGCCTTATGGGGGTCTGTATTGACCCCCATGAGTGACGGGGTTAATTAAGGCCTTATGGGGGTCTGTATTCATTCCCATGAGTTATAGGGTTAATTAAGGCCTTATGGGGGTCTATATTGACCCCCATGAGTGACGGGGTTAATTAAGGCCTTATGGGGGTCTGTATTGATCACCATGAGTAATAGGGTTAATTATAGTTGCCTGGGGTTAATGTTTTTTAGTGCGAGTCCTTTCAGGACCTTTACGGTCCTTTAAGGACCCGCGAGGCGTGAAATGTAAAAATTGAAATGCAGCAGGGTCACGATCGGTGCCGATCAGGGACCCCCGCTGCAGGGGGTTAACATGGGGGGCTGCAGGGGTCCCTATGGACCCCTCCAGCAAGAGCTTAATGTAGGGACACTTGGGGGGTCCCGATGGGGACCCCCAGCATAAAGGGGGGTTAATTGTAGGTGCCTTGGCCGGGATTGGGTAATAGTGTGCTGCGGGCCCTTTAAGGAGCCGCGGCGGGGAATTTACATTTTTTAAATGCAGCGGGGGCCTGATCTATGGAGATTGGGGACCCCTGCTGCAAGGGGTTAATGTGGGGACACTTGGGGGGTCCCGATGGGGACCCCCAGCATAAAGGGGGGTTAATTGTAGGTGCCACGGCCGGGATTGGGTAATAGTGTGCCGCGGGCCCTTTAAGGAGCCGCGGCGGGGAATTTAAAAGTATTAAATGCAGCGGCGGCCTGAATGGTGCCGATCGGGGACCCCCGCTGCAAGGGGTTAATGTGTGGGGGCTGTGGGGGTCCCTATACTAAACACTCTCTACACTAACCTATTAACGCCTACACTACCTACCTACACTACCTACCTACTCCCTAATAACCCCTACCACTCTAATTACAGAAAGCAAAAAACTAAAGTCATCAAAAATAAAATATCTACATAAAATAAAAAAACCTAAAGCACAAAAAATAAGAAATGTACATTACAGAAAATAAAAACCCAAGTCACAAAAAATAAAAAAAGGAACATTACAGAAAATAACAAAATTCATTACAACCCCCCCCCACCACTACAGAAAAAAAAATACACACCTGAAAAGGAAATACATATAATACATACAATACAATATATACAATACAAATAAAATGAAATACACTACAATACACCCTTATCTATCTAGTATACATCCCCCAATCTAATATACAATAAATACTATTTTCTAAAATACATCACCCAATCTATCTAATATACAATATAACCTATGTATGTAATATACATCCCCCTATATAATATACAACAAATACTATCTATGTAATATACATCCCCCAATCTATCTAATATACAAAACATGCTATCTCTATATAGCAACCCTAATTCTAAGCTAAAATAAATACCACTTACCTTTGCAGATGTCCCTTCAGATCATCAACCTAGGGTAAAAAAGTTTTAAAAAATTACTACAACACGTTTACATAAAATAAATAAACATAGTACATATTCGAAATATTCTACTCACTTTTCCAGCATGTACCGTCCTTCTTTTCTTCTTTACCGGCGCAGCCCCTGTTAAAAAAAAACATAACATTAATACACATACATAAAGATAAAACAAAGTAAAATAAACATAATATACATTGTACTTACCTACCTGTGAATTCCCCGGCCTCCTCCTCTTCTGCCCCAGATGGGGGCAATCCGCGCTGTAGAAGAAAAAATAGGAAAAAATAAATAACAGAGATCCGCACTCGCGGATGTCCCCAACACTAAGGAGCCTACTACAGAGTTTTCTGGAAGAACATTGACAATGGCGGCTTCTCATTATCTGAAAACGCTGTCTTTTAAATTCAGCCAATCAGAAGACGCCAATTGTGAGACAATGAGAAAGGGATACACCCCAAAATCCCACTCTGATTGGATAACACACCTGTCAATCACAATGGGATACACCCCCATGGGGTGATTGGCTGAAGACATTTGCGCCTTCCCATTGGCTGTACAACAGCCAATGAGAATGCGCAGATGCCTTCAGCCAATCAGTACGTGGGAGTGTATCCCATTGTGATTGGCTGAAGGCATCTGCGCCTTGTGATTGGTTTAAATAAAGATTGACAGGTGCATTATCCATTTAGAGTGGGATTTTATGGTGTAACCCTTTCTGATTGGTTCACACATTGGTGCCTCCTTATTGGGTGAATTTGATAGACAGCGTTTTCAACCAATCAAAAGGCGCCATTGCCTATTTTCTTCCGGAAAAGTTACCGGGAGGTTCATTAGCGTCGGGGATGTCCTAGAGTGTGAATCTCCCTTATTTTTTTTTATTTATTCTTTTTAGTGCTCGGTTCCAGGGCGGGGCAGAAGAGGAGGAGGCCAGAGACATCGCGAGGAGGTAAGTACAATGTAGATTATGTTTATTTTCCGCACCGGAAAAGAAGAAAAGAAGAAGGACGGGGACATGCTGGAAAGGTGAGTAGAATATTTATAATGTTTATAATGTTTATTTATTTACTGTAAATGTGTTACACTATTTTTTTTATTTCTTTTTCCCTAGGTGGCTGATCTGAAGGGACATCTGCAAAGGTAAGTGGTCTTAATTATTTTATGTTAGCTTAGATTTAGATTATTTTATATATAGATAGCATTGATTGTATGTTAGCTAGGGGTATGTGTTTTATATAGATAAGATGTATTGTATTTTAGATTGTGGTATTTATTTAGATAGGTTGGGGGATGTATATTAGATAGATAGGATGTATATTAGATAGATAGTATTTATTGTATATTAGATAGATTGGGGGATGTATATTAGATAGATAGGATGTATATTAGATTGTGGTATTTATCTAGATAGATTGGGGATGTATATTAGATAGATAGGATTTATTTTAGATAGATAGTATTTATTAAATATTAGATAGATTGGGGGATGTATATTAGATAAATAGGATTTATTGTATATTACATAGGGGAGTATTGTATTGTATTTAATTTTATTTGTATTGTATATATTGTATTGTATGTATTATATGTATTTCCTTTTCAGGTGTGTATTTTTTTTTCTGTAGGGGGGGGGGGGGGGGTTGTAATGTATTTTTTTCTTTTCTGTAATGTTTATTTTTTTATTTTTGTGACTTAGGTTTTTTTATTTTCTGTAATGTAGATATTTTAATTTTTTTGTGATTTTTTAAATTTTTATATGTAATGTAGATTTTTTATTTTTTGGTGACTTTATTTTTTGTTTGTTTTCTGTATGGCACTTATGTGGTTAATGTTGGGTTGTAACAGGCCCATAATGGTATAATGGTCATAATATACCCTTATGGGACTGATGGGGTTAAATAGAGGCTTATGAGGGTCTTTATTGACCCCCATGAGTGACAGGGTTAATTATGGGTTTATGGGGGTCTGTATTGACCTCCATCAGTGAGGGGGTTAATTAAGTGCTGATGGGCGTCTTAATTGACCCCCATGAGTGACAGGGTTAATGAAGGGTTTATGGGGGTCTGTATTGACCCCCACAAGTGACAGTGTTAATTAAGGGCTTATGGGGGTCTATATTGACCCTCATGATTGACGGTGTTAATTAAGGGTTTATGGGGGTCTGTATTGACCCCCATGAGTGACAGGGTTAATGAAGGGCTTATTGGGGTCTAAATTGATCCCCATGAGTGACAGGGTTAATTAGGGGTTTATGGGGGTCTGTATTGACCCCATCAGTGAGGGGGTTAATTAAGTGCTTATGGGGGTCTGTATTGACCCCCATGAGTGACAGGGTTAATTAAGGGCTTATGGGGGTCTATATTGACCCTCATGAGTGAAGGTGTTAATTAAGGGCTTATGGGGGTCTATATTGACCCTCATGAGTGACGGTGTTAATTAAGGGTTTATGGGGGTCTGTATTGACCCCCATGTGTGCCATGGTTATTTATGTGCTTATGGGTGTCTGTATTGACTCCCATGAGTGACAGGGTTAATTATGGGTTTATGGGGGTCTGTATTGACCCCCATGAGTGACAGGGTTTAACTAGGGGTTTATGGGGGTCTGTATTGACTCCCATGAGTGAGGGTGTTAATTAAGTGCTTATGGGGGTCTGTATTGACTCCCATGAGTGACAGGGTTAATGAAGAGCTTATGGGAGTCTGTATTGACCCCCATGAGTGACAGGGTTAACTAAGGGCTTATGGGGTGTATATTGACCCCCATGAGTGACAGGGTTAATTAGTGGTTGATGGGGCTCAGTATAGAGCCCCATGCGTGATAGTGTTTTTTTTTAAGGGGTCCTTCAAGGACCTTTACGGTCCTAAAAGGAACTGTAACGTGTGAATTTTGAATTTTCATTGCAGCGGGGGTCCGCGATCGCGTGCAATCGGGTCCCCCACTGCGATGTTTAATGTGGGGTTAATGCGGGTTTCCGAGCTTATCTCGGATCCCTTCTTGGGTAAGTTGTACGTGACTGGGCGGTCCTGGGTCGTGGAGCCTTGTTTTCGTTTTTTTCGGCGGCCATTTTTTCTCTGCCTCACAGGATGTCTGTGTGTCTGGACTTAAATGGAGGTGTAACTTCACTTGCAGAGGTCGTGTGTGCCCCCCATGCTGTGGGTAAGCTTTTTATGTATTTTTTGTGGAAATTTATTGTGTTTTGACAGTTTTTAGGTGCACGCGGTTTGGCCGTTATGGTCGTAATGGTTTTTCTAAGTCCCGCGTCTCGTATTTTTGTCTGCTTAGTCCATAAATGTGCGTCGGGTCGTATTGTTGGTAAAGTGCCGCTTGTGTGGTTGTTTGTAACTGCGTGTGAGGCGCCTTTGAGCCTCCACCGCAAATGCAGCCCCTCGCTTTGCGTTTGGCTCATTGCATCCGATGTTGGAGCCTCCACCTTCTGCAAATGCGGCCCCTCACTTTGCGAGCTCACAAAGCGTGACGACGATTCGTAGTTTGACAACTATTATATGTGATTATCGTTTATTTATAAGTCGCTAACATATTCCGTAGTGCTGTACATAAGATAAGTTCCAGGCAAAGGTGAATACAAATCAACACATAGCAAAGCAAGGAGGGCCCTGTCTTTGAGCCTCAAATCCAGTGTCCATGGTGCTTTTTACAAAGCACCCTGCAGGATTGAAACTTGCAGACTTACAACCTCTCAGGCTCCCTGCTCCTACCAGGCTCTTTTCTCTGACCCTGGGGAGAAGGAACCGCCAGGGGGAGGAGCCTGCGGAGTAAGAGCGGCAGACCCCGCAGGAAGAAAGAGGTAAGATGATGGGAGAGGGGGAGAGAGAGACATGGAAGGGACAGGGTTGGTAGAGAGAGGGGAGAGGATGAGAGAGACATAGGGGGGAGAGGATGGGAGAGGCAGAGAGGGGAGAGACAGAGGATGGGAGAGACAGAGGGGGAGAGGATGAGAGAGAGGGGGAGAGGATGAGAGAGACCGAGGGGGGAGAGGAAGGGAGAGGCAGAGAGGGGAGAGACAGAGGATGGGAGAGAATGAGGTGGAGAGGATGAGAAAAAGGGGGAGAGAAGGAGAGAGACAGAGGGGGGAGAGGATGGGAGAGACAGAGGGGGGAGAGGATGGGAGAGACAGGGGGGAAGAGGATGGCAGAGACAGAGGGGGAAAGAGGATGGCAGAGACAGAGAGGGGGAAGATGGGAAAGACAGAGGGGGGGTGGGAGAGACAGACGGGGGAGAGGATGGGAGAGACAGAGAGGTAAGAGGATAGGAGC
Source organism: Discoglossus pictus (assembly GCA_027410445.1). Taxonomy (NCBI): domain Eukaryota; kingdom Metazoa; phylum Chordata; class Amphibia; order Anura; family Alytidae; genus Discoglossus; species Discoglossus pictus. The sequence goes on along the minus strand of CM050165.1, from coordinate 262,081,254 downwards.
GACAAAGAGGGGGAGAGGATAGGAGAAACAAAGAGGGGGAGAGACCTGAGTGAGGTGGGGGGGGTCATGAGGAACACAAAGGAGCGAGAGGGGATAAGCCTGGAAAGATACTCAGGGGTGAGAGAGGGGGGAAAGAGACATAGGAGAAGGAGAGCAGGGCAAAGAGACGCAGGGAAGGAAGTAGAGGGGGGAGAGACATAGTAGAGGGGGAAAGACAGGGGAGGGAGGGGGAAAGAGACACAGGGGATGGAGGGGGGATAGACACAAGGAAGGGAGAGGGGGAAAGAGACACAGAGGAGGGAGGGGGAAGAGACACAGAGAAGGGAAGGGGGAGAAACAGAGGAGGTAGAGCAGGGTAAAGAGACACAGGGGAGGGAGTAGAGAGGGGAAGAGACATAGGAGAGGAAGGGGGAAGAGACACAGGGGAGGGAGAGGGAGAGACACAGGGGGGGGCGGAAAGAGACAGGGGAGGGAGAGGGGGAAAGAGACACAGAGGAGGGAAAGGGGGAAAGAGACAAAGAGGAGGGAGAGGGGGAAAGAGACACAGAGGAGGGAGAGGGGGGGAAAAGACACAGAGGAGGGGAAGAGACACAGAGGAGGGAGAGGGGTGGGAAAGAGACACAGAGGAGGGAGAGGGGGGAAGAAACAATGAGCAGGGAGGGGGAAAGACACAGGGGAGGGAGAGTGGGGAAAGAGAAATGGGAGGGAGGGAGGCAAAGACACAGGGGAGAGAGGGAGAAAAGGACAAAGGGGAAGGATAGGAGTCAAAGAAACACATGGAAGGGAGAGGGGGCAAAAAAGACACAGGGGAGGGAGAGGGGGGCAATGAGACACAGGGGAGGGAGAGAGGGGGGAAGAGACACAGCGGAGGGAGAGAGGGAGAAAGAGACACCGGGGAGGGAGAGAGAGGGAAAGAAAGAAACAAAATATAGTAAAGAAATCAGACTATATCATGCCGTCATTTTTGACAGGCAAGTTGCTAGTACATTAATAATGTTATACATTTAACAACCCTTCAGTGGAATGGTGAAGCCCAGCAGTGTCACAATTTATACGTATCACAGTATTAACTCATAGTAAGCGATATACATGTTATTCAGTCATGTTTTAGAAAATAGTGATAATAACATTGTGTTAGAACACATGTTGGAAATATTACAACATGCCAACACTTGTAAGTCACTTCTGTATCATTGGGATGTTCACGAATGCTCACAGAACGGTGCTTCAGTATGGAAATAAAGGATATATAAGTCATCATCATGTCATACATCATCATCATGTCAGGTGTTGTGTGCACCAATATGGGATTTGATAACAAACATGGTGATAATAATATCTGTTCTAACATCGAAAGTGGAAATACTTACTTGCCAAATAAACATCAGCGCACAATGTACATAATTTAGAGACAGGCAAAAATATGTTTACATTCATAAACTGCATGAAGGGATGCCAATACAGGATGATGAACAATATCCTGAAAATAAATAGTTAAACATCGTTATGTATGTGGATGTCTACAATCTAGTAGTTTGACAAATACATGGAAACATGAATAATGGTATAACAATAACATCCTTTATTGAATACACAGAGCATCTTCATTTGAAACATTACACAGATAATGGAAATCAAAAATTCACAAACACACATACAATGTGTTCCAAAAAGCAAAAATAAAAAACAAAAAAGTGGTCCTAGGCTAAAAAAGGCAGAGGAGGAGAAAAAAAGCTAACTATAAAAAACTGTATGTAAAGTACAGTGATAACAATTGTAACTGCGACAATAAACCAACTTACCTGAACTTCATCATCAAGCAGTGCAAAGACTATTTGTCATGAGAAATCACTTACCATCACCATAAGTAATGATGTGGCATTTCACAAGGAATGCTTAGCTGTGACCACAGTTAGTGGGACTTGACTACTATCACCATCTCTATAGGAGATTTCAGCAACATGTCTTTCTAATTCATCCTGTATACAGGTGTCACCAGATGATAACTGATAGTTTGGATATCATGATGTCTATTCATGTACCCATGAATACAGACAGAGGTCCGCAGCCACAATGTCTGTTGCTTACATCAGAAAAAAGTTTGTGTTCTCAGATTGATGAGGGGATGACAACATTAACTAACACATGTATTCATGCTGGCATGAAGATAATGGCCCCTATGGCACTTTGATATATATGCAGTGGGGTGAGTTAAACTGAGCCACATAAATGTGTTATTGAATATGCTATATTGCTGATTAGATAATGGCGTTGGAGATCATTCTGTGGGGGGATGTCATTAATGGAATGGCTATCTGATAGCTGCTTTGTATCAGATGGATGACTTCGTAACATCGTAATGGGGAAAAAAATAGGAACTGCACCATCTCTTCAGTGACCATTAATTGGTGAGATGCAAAACATAACATAACCCTATGTGTCCACAGAGAAGAGGATCATGGATCCAATAATCTGTAGCCAGGCTAGATAATGTTAACTCCTGGACTAATAGATTGTTACTAAGGAGTGCTGTTGAAAAGGTAAAGCCCCGGGGTTCAGCCCCTATCTCTTCCTCTACCTTGCTGAAGGGAGGAGGTATTGCTCCTGGAGGCATCTGCACAGGTGGGAGAGTCATGGGTGAGCATGGGAGAGGTAGAAGAGGTGATGCTGGCAACCAGAGCATGCTGGGCCATATCCAGGTTGAGCTGGCTTATAGTGCTCTGGTTAAGCACCGCCTGTAGCAGCCTAGCCAGATAAGACTCCACCTGATTGTGATGTGTCCTTGCATCCCTCAGTATGCTCAGGAGGCTGCGACATACAAATGCCTGGTGGGAGGAGATGCCGGCATGAATCCCAAACATGGAATCCCAACATTCTCTGAGCAGGACCAGCATCTCACCTATGTTGGTCTCCGGAGCTGGGTGTGGGGATGAAGGTCTGACACATCTGGGCAATTCTGTGGGAGGAGATGGTGGGGGTCGTGGTCTAGTGGTGAGGTGCTGAGGGTCTGTGCTGGTGGTGGGCCTGGTGGTGTGAGTGGTCAGGATGTGCCTGTGGTGGGAGGAGGAGCTGATGGTGGTGGTGCTGGCATGGCTCTTATGTCAGTCCAATATGAGTGCCCAGGTGGAGTATCCATCTGAGTGAGCCAGTGGGGTCAAAAGCCACAGGCGTGGTGCATGGTCCCTGAAGTCCCCCCATTGACTGCATGAAGATGGAGTCCTCCACATCTCCTGGGCCCTGGGCTCCTTTCCTCCAGACACAGATGCTGGTGGGTGGGGACAACTCTGAATTTGACCCAGACCTTCTGGAATCTTTAATGAGAGAAGATTGGTATATGGTTAACACCAATGTATGATCATATAATTGGTGTGTGCCCCTACCTATCTGCCATGTGGTTATCCTGAACCTGGATGGGTCACTTGGTAGCTAATATTTGAAGCTATCCTTTGCTTGATCTGATCATTACTTTGCCATCTGAGCTTGTTATTGTTATTGACTCAGCAGAATGTCTTGATTGTTGTTGCGGGCTGGCCTCTGCCGCACAGAGAATGTTGGGATTCCATGTTTGGCATTTATATACTCTAATTGTCTATTATAATTAAAATAAGATTACCATGCACTCTAATATAATTCTCTCCTGCTCTCCCTCTCTCTCTTTCTAGAACTGAACCCTCCAACTCCAGGACCTGTGTGCTAACTTGTAAAAATCTGTGATACAGTCAATGCTGGGGCATAATGCTCACACATATATGCAGTAAGCCTGTCAATCATTTTTCTGTTTTCCGTGCCCCATTGGATGCTATGGCTGTGGCACAAAAAGAATAGCTGGATCAGATAACGGATTGGAGAACCATTGTGCGGGTACCATAAACCAACCCCTTCAGTACTATTGCCTGAAGCATGGTTTGCAGGGAAGCTGAAGTTCAGCATACTGTTGTAAATTGGGTCAGAAAATCTCCTGCAGCAATTTTCCGCCATTACCCTAACTTAGAGCACCAGATTCACTTGATTAGCATAGGGCCCTTATTCCGAATCCAGTGTAAGGTATCATACCTCTTCTTAGTCATCCTGACATATAAAATCCTATGTTAGCTATCCCATGTGATATTCATTTGTATGATCCCAAGATTCATATTTTTTATGATCCGCTTCTACTCCATATCCTCTCCTCCCTCGGCATTCGAGACACTGCTCTTTTGTGGTTCTCATTATACCTACAAGATGTCTGTCTGTTGGCGTACCCCAAGGTTCAGTCCTAGGCGCCCTCCTCATCTCCATCTATAAATCCTTTGGGTTTCAGTATCATCTCTATGCAAATGAGACTCAGCACCAGATCTATCCCCATCTCCTCTAACACATGTCTAAAACCAAACTCCTAATCTTCCCACCCTCTCCTACATCATCAATTCCTCACATCTCTCTCACTGTCAACAATGCCATCATCACTCTTACCTCCCAATCTGCCTTGGGGTTCTACTGGACCCTACCCTCTCTTTCATCCCCCACATACAGTCACTAACAAAATATTGCCTTCTCCATCTAAAAAACATTTCCAAAATACGTCACTACCTTACACAAGACACAACTAAAATTCCAATACATGCTCTCATCATGTCTCGTCTTGACTAGTGCAACTTGATTCTTGCTGGCCTGCCCACCACCAGTCTTTCCCCACTTCAATCCATAATGAATGCCTCTGCCAGACTCGTCTTCCATACACAACATTCAGTGTCGGCAGCACCTCTCTGTCGATCACTCCACTGACTGCCCTTAGCCTCCAGAATAAAATGTTAAATCATGACCCTAACTTACAAAGCCCTCAACAACAGTGCACCCCTGTACATCTCTGCTTTCATCTCCAAATACTCCCCCACCCGCCCTCATCGTTCTGCTAATGACCATCTTCTTTCTACCACTCTTGTCACCTCCTCTCACTCCCGCCTTCAGAACTTTTCTTGTGCTGCCCCTATTCTCTGGAACTCCTTGCCTCGCTCCACCAGACTATCCTCCTGCCTTAAAACCTTCAAAACCTCACTAAAAACACATATTTTTTATTTTATTTCTTTGTTATTCATTTCTTACAAAATTAATACATTACTGATACATACAAATACATTCTTGATAATCTGTAGATCACTATCATTCAGTTATATTAATTGTATCTCCACATTTACTTCTACACAACTTGTCAATACATTTTGATAAAGAACCAGATTACATTTGGTGAGTCTCGTGGGTGGGCCAGGCAAGCTTTGGAAGGATCTCCTCTCTTCTTTTCCCTCCTTTCTCTTTTCAGTTTAGGTCTGAATCTGTTCCCTTTCAAATTGTTTAGCATTAGTATGTCACGTTATTGTTAATAAAGCCCATTTTAATTGTATCTTTTTATTTAGTTTCACATTTTGTTCTATAAAGTCAGTTTCAAGCTGTTTATTACTTAAAATTATCTCCCAAATTTCTTTCCATGTTGGTAATGTTTTCTTTTTCAAATTGTTAGTTATTAACCATTTAATTATTAATAAAATGTGGATAATGAAACACATTCATGTTTTATTAACTGTAATTGGACAGAAATGAAAAATAATAAGTTCAGGTGTTAGATCCAGTTCAGTCTTAGTTATCCTGGAAATTTCATCCAAACATAATCTCCAAAATTGATGGATCATGCTACAAGACCACCATATATGTAGGTGTGTGGCTTGGTCCAAGCAACCTCTCCAACAGTTACCTGAGTGTTGATTAAAGTCTATTTTAACCAGGAGAGAGGGAACCATGTACCATCTTTGTGTTAACGTAAATTGTATTTCGCTAAAAGGGGTAAATTTTACACAGGATTCTGTCAACTTCAAAGCGTCGAACCATTTATCAATATCCCAAGGTGGTATTAAAATCTCTTTCCCATTTAATCCTCGGTAAGGTTTTTTTCTTTTTCAGACAACTTTCTAAATAATTTCAAACAGTTTGAAATTGATAAAGGTAATTCAGATTTCAATAATGAATCAAAACTGGTAAGTACTCTAGAGGAGTTTTGATTGTATTTGGATTTTAGAACTGCCTGCTTTAGATTATAATAAAGCAGCCAATTCTTTGTTTTAATCATGTAATTATTTATACAATCCTCCAGACATCTAAACAATCCATTTTTAAAAAGATTGCCCAAAAATGAAAATTTCTAAATATCACTGCTACCTTTTATCTCTGTAACCAAATCAGCAAAATACAATCAATTGGTATAATAGAAGATGGAAATGAAATCCATTTCTAATTTTTTTTAGTCTGTTTTTTTTTATTGTTTTACTCTCTTTATATCTCGGCCAACATAGGAAGTTCCAATTAATAACCTTTCGATTTGAATATATTTTGGGGGAGATTTTATTGTGAGAAATTGGAGAAAATGAGTTAGATTTATTACTTCAACGTAATCTGACAGATTTGGAAACGCTATTCCACCTCTCGTAAAGCTCCTTGAGGATAATTTTATGTTAACTCGAGCGTTTTTTCCCTTGAAGATAAATTGATTAATCAGTCTCTGAAATGTCTTAGTTTTATATTTGATAAAAAGCAGAATACATCTAAGTATGTATATTATTTTCGGTAATATCACCATTTTAATCGCTGCAATTCAACCCGATCATGAAAAACTAACTTTTTTCCAATTTGAAATAACTTCTTTCATGTGTATATACAGTTTATTAAGATTGAGTTCTGGAAGTAGTTTCAAGTTTGTGAAAATACATTTTTATCACATTTTTTTCTGTTTTTGTTGTATTTATTTTATAATAGGAAATTCTTCTAAAGTATTCCAAAAATGTTAACAATTTATTTAGTGAGTTTTTTGGGTCAGACAGAGTTACCATGATATCATCAGCGTACAATGTAATTTTGTTCTTAAAAGGACAAATTTCTATACCCTTGACTAAAAACCCATTTTTTTAAAGAAGCCTATCACCTTCCTTCCTAACATACACAACACTTCTCTCACCCTCCTACACCACACACAAAACCTTTAGCTTGTAAGTCTGCGAGTTTTCAATCTTGCTTGGCGCTTTGGGGAAAGCACTATGGACACCAGATTCTAAGCTCAAAGACAGTGCCCTCCATTCTTTGCAATGTGTTAATATTGAATATATACTTCTCTGGAAATTAACTTATGTATAGTGCTATAGCATATGTTGGTGCATTACAAATAAATAATAATAATAACAATAATAATAATAATAATAATAATATTATGACCTTTAATCATAACACCAATAAAATATTTCTTTATTTATTGACAGATCTGCCATAAGATATTTCAAGTAAAATTTATTTTATTGTTCATCAACATACATTTTTTCAACAATTAAACCTTCATGACCAGTGGGTTTCTTTTTTATTCTGTCTCTTCTGCCATTGTTGTCTTATATGACAGGAAACACCTTAGGGGTTCAAGGATAGAAACAAATTATACACTTACCTTGAATAAAAGGACCTATTCCTTTTATTGACGCTAGCCTCTGTAGATACAAATTCTGAAAAGTGCGTCAGGTTTTCAGTCAGAGTGCTGTTGTATGTCTGAGACGTCAGACGCGGTGGAGACGCTTGGTACTTATTGAGAGAACTAGTAGAGAGATCTACTATAAAAGCAAGTGAGAGTAAATTCTGTAGAAAGTGAATTTTAGAGAAATAAAAAGTACACCTTTAGATCTCACCTTAGTGGAATCTCCTACATAGCATCCAAAGTTTATCACCACAGAAAATAACCAAATAGACAAATGTATTCAAATATAACCTTTAGTAATAAATACAGTAATATAAGTAAAAAAATATTAAAAATAAGGACAATTATTAACATACACACATTTGGTTATTTTCTGTGGCGATAAACTTTGGATGCTATGTAAGAGATTCCACTAAGATGAGATCTAAAGGTGTACTTTTTCTTTCTCTAAAATTCCCTTAATATATTTTCAAGACACTGCTCCCCTTGGTCTTTATCCACTAAATTACTGATATTTGTATCACGGATGTAATTAAAATAGGATTTTTTACTCTCTGTCCATTGAATAACTCATTGATCCTTCCCCCTTTTTTTCTGAGTTAAATTCTAAGTTTCCCTCATGACCTACTTAGTCTTTAAATCACTACAAGCTGTGAATTGGCATTGACAATCAGTGGGGTCTTCCTTGGCCTATCCCAAAGCCCACCAGAACAGATCCTGACAGTTGCAGATGTATTCCCTACCAAGTCAGTACTTAGTATAGCCACCTTTTAGGATACATCTCTACCAGCTTTGCAAATCTGAAAATTTTGCCCATTCATTTTGTCAAGATTGCTGAAGCTGTCAGGTTGGATGAGAACCGTTGCTGGAAAACAATTTTCAAGTCAATTACCAAGCCACATATTTTCAATCTTATCAAGTCCTGAACATTAATGAGCCACTAAATTCAGCACAATTTGCACCCCAAGGTTGTCATGATCTCCTAAAATTATGTTGTAGTATTTGAATTTCTGAAATATGTGCATTTCTCACAGAGAAATCAAATCAAATCTGTGTTTTTTTATGCCAGAGAGCCTGCCCACAGGCTGCACCACGTCTGAGACAAAGTAGCTTGATTCTGCTTCATTACAGCAACCAATCAGATTGCAAATGTTTTTCCCCCATTCAAGTCAATGTTAAGGGTTTTTGTCAAAATGTTTTTTATTTCCAGTTTATAGGGAAAATTGTGGTTCTTCAGAATTTAACAATATCTCCACCAAATAAAAGTTGCAAGCCACCAAAAAATAAACTCTAATCTCATACCCCTGGGAAAACTTAAACAGAGTTCATGCTTAGAACCTAATGATAAAAGGTTATAATACAAATACATATTCAAATCTACAGCTATATCTTTAAGATATTGACATGGCACTTATCTTGGTATGTATTACAAGTATGTTTTTCTTTAGTCATTCAGTCACATCCAACTCTCTGTGACTCTATGGACTGTTGCATGCCAGGTATAGCTCTCAGTCCCTGCCCCTCTGAGCTCCATCAAGTTCATGTTCATAACTTCAATGACCACCTATATCCATCTCCGCCTTTGTCGTCCCCTTCTTCTTGTTCCTTCAATCTTTCCCAGCAGCAGAGTCTTCTCTAGGGAATCCTGCCATTCGATGATATGGCCAAAATATTTGATCTTTAGCCTCATGATCATACCTTCCAGTGAATAGTTTGCCGTGATTTCCTGAAGTACTGATTTATTGGATCTTCTTGCAGGCCAAGGGAAGTAGTTTTTGCCAACACCACAATTCAAAGGTGTAAATTATACAGCGCTCAGGCTTCTTTATGGTCCAGCTCTCACATACAGATGTTACTACTGGGAATACCATAGTTCTAACTGGAGGGGCGGAGACCGGAAGTGATGTAGTTTGCTGTGAATAGCAGCTGGAGGTGAATGGAGGCAGCTACTCTCCTGACTGAGGTAACAGGCACCTGAGAGAGAGGAATTATAAAATCCCCTTAGCCCTTTCAGCCTCAGGTGAAATTGCATAGTCCCCACTCACCACTCAGGAGCATGAGCACCAAACGAAGGGGGCTAATATAGCCCAGAATACCATTACAGTGAATCTGTAGGTCTGGGAGAAAGAACAAACTCTGGAGACTCAGAACTCACACTGTGAGACATCAGATGGCTGACAGGCTGAGGAAAGCAGCGGGGGGTGAGTGATGGGATTGATATCAGTCCCTGGGGCACTCCCATTATAACAAAATACGCTGTATTTATTTTATGCCTGAACACATATTATAAAGGAAACTCCTGTATCTTAAACATATATTCAGACAAAAGCAAGAATCTGTAGAAGGAAAGGACTATAATGGTGAGAGTGGCTTCTCATTTTCTGGGATACTTCACTTGGCTGATTGAAATGCTGACTGATTTGGTAACAGCTTTCTTAAAGAAACAGAGCCAGATAAAAAAGCAACTTTACTTGAGAGGACTTTCAGCCTCAGGCAAAATTGTATAGCCCCCACTCACCACCCAGGAGCAGGAGTACCAAACGAAGGGGGCTAACATAGCCCAGAATACCATCTCAGTGAATCTGCAGGTCCGGGAGAAAGAGGAGCTGGGATCTCCAGTGTGCAACAGCTAATAGCACTATCAAGTGGAGCAACAAACTCTAGTGACTCAGGACTCACACTGTGAGACATCAGGTGGCTGGCAGGCTGAGGAAGGCAGCGGGGGGTGAGTAATGGGATTGATATTAGTCCCTGGGGCACTCCCATTATAACAAAATACGCTGTATATGATACTCTATGCCTGAACACATATCATAAAGGGAACTCCTGTATCTTAAAAACATATCCAGACATAAGCAAGAAACTGTAAAAGGAAAGGACTATAATGGTGAGTGGATGGATTTTTATTTTTTGGGATACTGCACATGGTGGACTGAAATGCTGAATGATATGGTAACAGCTTTCTTAAAGGAACAGAGCCAGATAAAAAAAAAAAAAAAAAAAGCAATGCTATATGTCTTGTATAGTTACTGACAGTAACATAAAGAATCAGAATCAATGTTATTAGAGACACTTGCATATTGGTATATCTCTCTTTACTGTTAGTATAGTAACTGAGCACGGCTATTGGCCTTATCTGGAAACAAAACGGAAGAGGGAAAGAAAAGAGAGGAAAAGCAAGCTTATACAAGGGTATATGTGTCAAAGTGCTGGAATAAATATACATTGCATCTACAACTCAGGATGAGGAACTCTAAAAATAAAGAGAAGAAAGAGAAGAAACTTCAAAAAATTGACAATATGTTTTCGCCGAAACTAGAATCAAATGGAAAAGGAAAAGGGGGAATGGAGTTATCTGAGACAGATTAAATTCCAGATTTGACCCCGAACCAAAGTCTGGGCAGTATAGAAGATAATACTGATATAAGAGAAATATCACCAGAGGTGGAAGAGCTACTAACGGTGACTAGAATGAAAACCTTATTGGAGGAGTTCCAGCTTAATTTTCTGTCAGAAATTAAATAACAAATAATTTCTAATACTAAGGCCATTAAGGACTGCGTCACTAAAGTCACGGCCATAGAAATAATAATGGATAAACAAATAATGGAAAATAACACGCTTTAGACACAGAATAAAAAACTAGAAGAAAAAATACAAGATTTAACAAATACGACTTCCAGCCTGGAAGATAGATCTAAAAGGAATAATTTACGAATAAAAGGAATCTCAGAAGATCTTAAAGACACAGATTTGACAAAATATATAATAAAGCTCCTCTCTTCGCTAGTTCCAGATTTTGAGACAGTACCAAACAAATTTGATCTTTTGCATAGAATTCAGACATCAGGAAATAAAGAGAATGGAAGACCTAGAGATGTCATGGTCAAAGTGCATTTGTTAAATTACAAAGAAGACATTATGCGTGCAAACTATAGAGAGAAGATCTTGAAACCACCATACCAGAATATCCAAATATTTGGGGATATATCAGCATACACGCTAAATAAACGTAAAGAATACTCTAGAATAACTCTGGCGCTGAGAAAAGAAAAGATACGCTATAAATGGATATTTCCACAGGGTCTTGCAATAACTAAAGATGCCAGATGGTATAGAATTCACTCAGTCAAAGAGGGAATTGATTGCCCGAGGAATTTGAAGATCTATCTGGAAGAGTGACATCAGATCCTCACGACAGAGAATAATTGCAGCTTCTGATAATTGGATTTAAAAATGCTTTTTTTTTATTTTTTTTATTTAGATCACTCCTTTTCATCTTTCCTTTATATGGTGTTCACTCCCCCTACATCCGTCCCCTCCGTCCCTCCTATGTGTTATAAAAATGTAAGGAAGGAAGAGAAGTAGATCTCTTGGATGAGAGCTTAGGTAAATTTATAATAATGGTAACATTTTTGCACTTTTAGATTAATTAACCTCTAAAGGTCTTAATAAATCTCCTGCCTTTACAATAGGTAGGGGTCATAAAATTTCACATATAGCCTTAAAGGAAGGGGGTTAGAATCCATAGGACATTAAGTAGTGACATATGGAGGGCGGATAGGGGATGGGTTGGTTGGGGGGGAGAAGACTGAGGAAGGGGTGAAAGAGGGGATGGAAATGTGCATATATTGGATTTGTCCTTTTTTTTGGCACTGTCATATTTAATGCTAAAAATGTAGTTATAAGGATGACTTAAGCAATCTCAACAAATGAAGCATCGACACCTGATTATAAGAAATCTACACAGAGTTGGAATTGGGCAATAGAGGCCGTTTATGTATATATATGTATATATATGTATATATATATGTGTATATATATGTATGTATATATATAAGTATGTATGTGTATAGGATGTGAAGGGCTTGTTAATACATTTCACTTTTCCGTTTTTGGATTTTTTTTTTTTATGTTTGTTCCCTCAAATTCTGAGGTAAAGATTTTGTCAGAAATGCTTTATAATCCTGCATAGATAGATGCTTATAGGTTTTTGAGAGACTGGGAGGTAGCTGCCTCCATTAGAAAGGTTCACCTACCACTTCTAAACACTGGCTAATCAGCCCGTAGGAATTCGACCCAACATGAGAGATAGGATGGGTCATATTCGGTATGTTTGTAGTTAGTATATATGTTTAAAGGAACAGAGAAGCACAAATTTAAATAGTGAGGATAGGAAGGGGAAACATAGGTTAAGAGGAATTAAGTCAATAAAGAAACTATGTCATTAAGGATAATATCACATAACACCAATGGATTGAATATGCCCATTAAAAGAAAAATTGCATTTTCAGAATGTAATAAATCAGGTGCAGAAATAATCTGCCTACAAGAAACACATCTGAAAATGAAGCATAACCATCTATTAAATAATAAATCTTTTTTGAAGAGAGTAGATGCTAATTATACTAGTAAAACGAGGGGAGTCTCGATATTATTTAAAGCTAACTTAGTGGTGGAGGAAGAGTTTAAAAAGATTGATATAGAGGGAAGATATATATTGTGGGTAGGAGAAATAAATAAAAGCATCTACACAATTGTAAATATATATGCCCCAAATAAGAATCAAGAGAGATTTCTTATAAAAATATTGAAGTTAGTTCATAAATATAAAAAAGGAAAAGTTATTATATGTGGAGACTTAAATCTAGCTATGGATCCAGTTCAGGATAGATCAAAATCTAAATATAAGAAAAATAATAATACTTTGAGTTATTTAAGATTAAGAATTAAAAAACTAATGATAGAGCTTGACCTCTTTGATATTTGGAGAACATTTAATCCAGAAAAGATAGAGTTTACATATCACTCAAAGAAATATAATGTATACTCTAGAATAGATTATTTCTTGGGGGATCCTTCAGTGGTATACGATACAAAAAAAATAACTATCTTATCTACTGCACTATCAGATCACTTTCCACTGATGTTGGAACTAAAAGGGGTTGAAACCTATGGTAAAATAAGAAAGTGGAGAATAGAACCTCTGATTTTAAAAGATAAGATATATATAGAAGAAATAAGAACAGCTATTAGAGAATTTATGCGCTTAAATATAGATTCAGTATCATCTCCTTCACTCATATGGTGTACATTAAAAACATTTGTTAGAGGCATTCTAATAGAAAAAGAAGCGCAAATGAAGAGAGCTAGGGGAACAACCCTAAGAAATCTTTATATTCAGTTAGATATATTACAGAATAGCAATAAAAATCTTCCATCTATGCAAAAGATGGAAAAAATTAAAGATATCAATTTACAAATTAAAAAGATCTTTCAGTTAATTCAAGATAGAATGGTTTGGAAAGCACAACAAAACTATTACCTCATGGGAGGAAAAATGGGGAAATATTTGGCCAATAAAGTTAAGAATCAAAAAATTCAAAACCATATCCAGGGACTCAGGGGAGAAGATAATCAGCTATATAACCATCCAGAAAAAATTGGCAATATATTTTTCCAATACTACTCAGAATTATATAATATTGAGAAGCAGAAAGATTTTCAGAAACCTAGTTTGAGTGAGATGAAAAACTTTTTGAAGGATATTAAATTCCCTAAGATATCAGAGGAAGAATTATTATATCTAAATGAACCAATAACGGAGAAAGAGATAATAAAGGTTATTATTAAAACAAAAAACAATAAGGCCCCTGGTATTGATGGCCTAGATAAACTATTCTATACAACGCTTAAAGACCAGCTGGCCCCTTTATTGGCCAGTATGTTTAATGAGATTAAGAACAGCGGCATTATTAGAGAGGAGTTAACTGATGCAAAAATTATAAATATACTAAAAGAAGGAAAAGACCCGGAAGATAGGAAGAGCTATAGACCTATCTCTCTTATTAATTATGATTTAAAAATATATTCTAAGGTGTTAACTAATCGTTTGATCCCTTTAATTCCGCAGTTGATTAATCCAGAGCAGACAGGATTTGTTAAGTCCCGACAAGGAGGGGATAATATAAGAACATTGATAGATATTCTCTCTATAGGGAGGAGTGATGGGGGCCCAAGTTTGGCTCTGTCGATAGATGCAGAGAAAGCCTTCAACTTCCTTCGACTGCAGAGTCAGCTGGGACTTCCTTAAGATTGCCTTGGAATGTTATGGACTAGAGGAATTTGCTTCTAAAGCAATTATGGCTCTTTATATTAACCCTACAGCTAAGATTAGTGGGCCTAATTATGAAACATCTTTTTTTCCCATAAAAAATGGAACTAGGCAGGGCTGTCCCTTGTCTCCCATATTATTTAATCTTTATGTGGAGCCTCTTCTATTGAAAATAAGGGAAGCAAAGGATATTGAGGGAGTAAAAGTCGGTCTTAAAGAGTATAAAATTGCTATATATGCAGATGATCTGATAGTTATTTTGAAGAACCCTATTCAATCTTTGGGAGCTCTTGATATCATCTTTAAAGAATTTGGAAGACTCTCTTATTATAAGGTCAACCATGAGAAATCAGATATTATATGGAGGGATCTCTCCTTTGAAGAAATTACAAGTTTAAAAAGCTCATTTAATTTTAAATGGAACTCTAATAAAATAAGTCATCTGGGTATAGACCTATCATTCAAGGTTAATAAGATTTTGAAATCTAATCTAGAAAAGATATGGAAACAGATTCAGAAAATCCTCTTAGAGTGGAAAGATGTAAAATTTTCATGGTCAGCTAGAATCGCAATTAGTAAGATGATATTGATCCCTAAAATCACTTATATCCTTAGAACAATTCCGGAAGTTCCGCCAAAATATTGGATTGTTAAACTGCAAAGAGGTATAGATGCATTTATTTTGGGTGGTAAAAGAACTAGAATCCCTCTTTCAATTACCAAAAGACCCATGCTTAAGGGTGGATTGGCATCACCCTCTATAAGAGATCTATATAATGCTATTGCCCTCTCTCAAATTATGATATGGAGTACTCCTGCCATTAATCCAGGTTGGAAGTCCTTAGAATACGATATATTAAAAATAGACACTCCTAATACATTGTTGTGGATTGATGGGTTAAATGATGTCAAGAGTAAACGGCTACCCAGAGGAGTAAGAACATTGTTAAAATTCTGGGTGACAAATAGAGATAAATTGAACCTTTCGAGATATCCTTCGTTAGGTGCCCCTATAGAGTGTCTCTTATCACCGTTTAATGTTGACTTAATAGGTGGATGGAAATTGCAGGGAATATCCCTTATAGATGATGTCTACGCATCTGGTGTCCAACTATCCTGGTCTAACTTGAAACAAAAATATAAACTTAAGAACAACCAATGTTTGGCATTTAGATCCTTACAATCCTTAGTGA
Source organism: Discoglossus pictus (assembly GCA_027410445.1). NCBI lineage: Eukaryota > Metazoa > Chordata > Amphibia > Anura > Alytidae > Discoglossus > Discoglossus pictus. The sequence continues at coordinate 262,065,467 of CM050165.1, read as the reverse complement.
AAGCAAAGGGATATGGTAAAAAGATTAGCTATTCGATTACTGACTTTGAAAGTATGCTATATCAGAAGGCGTTACCGCATAGAATTTCAAGATGTCATAAGATTCTAACGCCACAGGATAAAGTAAATCCAACGAAAGGTATGTTAGAGTGGCAGAAAGATCTACATATATTAATGGACGGAGATAAATGGGAGGAGGCTCTAAAAATCGTAAAAATCTCTTCCTGCTCTAGTAACTATATTGAATTATATTTCAAGTTGATCAATAGATGGTATTGGACACCAGATGCGATTAATAAATTTGCACAGAACAAAGGGAATACATGTTGGAAGGGCTGTGGTATAAACAGTGATTCACTCCATGCTTGGTGGAACTGTACAAAAATAAAGCCTTTTTGGAGAGCTTGTACATATCTGATTGAGGATATATGTGAGGTAGAGGTTCCTTTTGTTCCAGAGCTGCTCCTATTACATATAAACATAAGGGAGACTTTTCCAAAAGTCTACCTCCTGGTCTCTCATATTCTTTTGGTTATTAAAATGTATATTGTGAAATATTGGAAATCAGAGTCCTCTCCATCTCTTCAAGAAATTATAAATTGTGTTATAAGAAATAGAAAGTTTGAAGTCCAAGGAGAGAGCTTAGTCAAGCGAACTGGAAGAAAAGGACTAGACAGATGGTCTGTTTGGGATAGTTATTGTAATAGAAAGGTTAATATATGAGAAATTATGTTTGATAATTGGTTACCATTGATGTTATATGCTTTTGCTGTTAAATCAGATTTTCTCTTTCCCTTTGCTTTTCTCTGTCTCTCTTTCTCCCTTCCTTTTCTTTTCTCTTCTCTGCTCCTATTGGAGTGGGGAGAGGGAGGGGAGGGGGAGGGAGGGGGGAGGGGAAGGGAAGAGGAAAGAGATTTTGTTTTACTGTTTTCTATTTTCCTTCTTCACCCGAGTCTCCCCAGAAGCACATGATTTCTGTGCTAAACTATTAATTATATTAACTATATTTAGAGTAGTGCTGGTTCCTTTGTATGCTTGGTGGAGGTATAAAGTTAAGTGAACTTGCTATACTGTTGAATTACTGATACCTCTGGAATGTATGATTGTTTTGTTTTGTTATGTTTCTGATGTTTGTTAAAGAAAAACGAGAAAAAATAAAGTAAAAAAAAAAAAAAGAAAAAAAAAGTTCATGTTCATAACTTCAATGACCACCTATATCCATCTCCGCCTTTGTCGTCCCCTTCTTCTTGTTCCTTCAATCTTTCCCAGCAGCAGAGTCTTCTCTAGGGAATCCTGCCATTCGATGATATGGCCAAAATATTTGATCTTTAGCCTCATGATCATACCTTCCAGTGAATAGTTTGCCGTGATTTCCTGAAGTACTGATTTATTGGATCTTCTTGCAGGCCAAGGGAAGTAGTTTTTGCCAACACCACAATTCAAAGGTGTAAATTATACGGCGCTCAGGCTTCTTTATGGTCCAGCTCTCACATACAGATGTTACTACTGGGAATACCATAGTTCTAACTATGTGAACCATGTTGATAGATTAATAACTTTACTTTTTACTAGCTTGTCCAAGCTTGCCATAGCTTTCCTCCCCAGAAGCAAACGTCTTTTAATATCAAGACTACAGTCACCATCAGCAGAAATCCCGGATCCCAGGAAAATAAAATCTGTTACTGCCTCCATTTCTTCCCCATCTTTTTGCCAAGAACTAAGTTTGCCTTTTGCAGTGATCTTCATCTTTTTAAAATTGAGCAGCAGGCCAACTTTTGTGCTCCCGCCATCACAAGTAGTATCATCAGCGTATCTGAAGTTGTTAATATTTCTTCAAGCAATATTGATTACGGTTTTGGATTCATCCAGTCCGGCCTTACGCATGATGTACTCTGCATATAAGTTGAATAAATAAGGTGACAATATACAACCTTGTCGCACTCCTTTTCTAATCTTAAACCATTCTGTTGTCCCATGTTTGGTTCTGACCGTGGCTTCTTGGTCCACATACAGATTCTTCAAGAGGAGGATGAGATGATCTGCTACTCCCATATCTTTAAGAACATGCCACATTTTGTTGTGATCCACACAGTCAAAGGCTTTAGAATAGTCTATGAAGAAGAAGTAAATGCTTTTCTGGAACTCTCTTGCTTTCTCTATTATCCATCGGACATTGGCAATTTGATATCTTGTGCCTTCTCCTCTGTGGAACCTGGCTTGAAAATCTGGTAGTTCCCTGTCCATCTATTGCTGGAGTCGAGTTTGTAGAATCTTAATCATTACCTTGCTGTCTTGCAAAATTAGTGCAGTTATTCAATAATTGGAGCACTCTTTGGCACTGCCTTTTTTGGGATTGGGATGTAGACTGACCTTTTCCAGTCTATTGGCAATTGTTGTGTTTTCCAAATGTGTTTTGGATAAGGGGAGCACAACTTTCACAGCATCATGTTGTAGAATTTTGAATGGTTCAATTTGCATTCCATCACCTCCTGCAGTCTTGTTATCAGCAAGACATCCTAGGGCCCATCTCACTTTGCTCTCCAAGAAGTCTGGCTCCAGCTTATTGGATAAACTATTGAGGTCACCACTGCTGTTAAGATCTGCCACCTCCTCTTTATCTGATCTTTTTCTGTTAAGTCCCTAACTTTTATCACGCCCACTTTGGCATGAAAGGTGCCTTTGAGGTCCCCAATTTTCTTGAAGAGATCTCTTGATTTACCCATTTGTTTATCTTCTTTGATCTCTTTACCTTGCTCATTGTAGAATATCTCCTGGACTCTTTTTGCTATCTGGAATTCTGTATTCAGTTGGACAAATCTTTCCTCATTTCTACTACCTTTCGCTTTCCTTCTTTCCTGGGCTTCTTTCAAAGCCTCATCAGATAGCCAGTCTGTCTACTTACGTTTCTTTTTTTTTAGGGCTATTTTTTGTTGTTGTTTTTTGCATAATGTTGCAAACTTCGGTCCAAAGTTCTTCAGGCATTATACCCTGCATGTCTAGTACTTTAATTCAGGTTTATAAAGCATAAACAGTATAAACATAAAATTTGTCATGTAAAGATAACTAAATATATATAAAAACTATTAACAAATAATCAACATATTACAATGATCAGAGAATATGTAAAAAGTTTGAACTTGATGGAATAAAAGTATCTATTCAACCTCAATTACAATGTGACATATTCATCTATTAACCTTACAAATCTTTAGTGCATTTTGGTAACCCAATCATTATAGATTACTAGCTACTTTCCCATCAAAAATGATGGGAATAACATTTTAAGCCTGGCAATGTTGTTTGCCACCCAATGTGAGCACCTTTAGTGCTCATTGCGAGTTTCTCCCCCTGTCTACTTCCTCCCTTGTGTCTCCTTTTCCCCCTCTCCCTCCCTTGTGTCTCTCTTCCCCCACCTCTCCCTCCCTTGTGTCTCATTTCCCCACTCCTCTCCCTCCCTCTCTTGTGTCTCATTTCCCCTCCTCTCCCTACCTTCCTTGTGCCCCCCCCCCCCCATTGTGTCTGGGACTGTATGGGTGACGGGGAGGCTCATGGCGGGACATGTGCAGGGCCTTACTCTCAGGCTTAGCTCTTTCACGCTTTCGCTGCCAGACATGTCAAATAGTCCATAAACCCATATGTTATACTCCTGCCCAGGGATGCCATCCCACACAGGCCTGCCCCCGCCTCACACAGCAGTTAGCCCGCATGTCCCCTCAGCACTGCCGTCTATACCCCCTTACACTCACGGTTCGCAATGTCGCTGCCCATCTTGTACTTGGTAACCACTAGGTCCTTGCCGATGGTCTGCTCCTGTTGCTCATCATCACCCGACATCTTCAAATCCATCGGTCTCCCCTCTGCACTGACACAGGCGGCTACTAGGAGCGGAGGCGGCGGACAGAGAGAGTGTGTGGGAGGCCGGAGCACAGAGTCAAAGGGGCGGCTGCAAAGATCACCGGGAGATGTAGTGTGCAGTGACGGGAAAATGACTTCGCAGCTCATTGCGTGAGGCCATCAACGTGGGAAAGAAGGCCCAAGGGGCCTCACGATGAGCGCCTTCGGTGCTCATCTCCGGCCCTGCAATGAGCAGCTTCACGAAAATGTAACATTGCATGACCAACATTTATTAGCGTGGTGCATAATGACAACTATATATGTGATACAGAGGTCCTGCACATTGTTAAAAATCACTCTCAAGTAAAATCTAAGCCTTCCAACAACATAGCTTCATATGTGCATGATGGTAGCACAGGAGTTAGCTTTATATATAAATATATATATATATATATATATATATATATATATATATATATATGTTTACCCATCTAACTGAAGCATATTGATCCTTTATAGTCCATTTGTGTCCTTGCCTCTCTGAAATTTGAGCTAATCTTGTTTATTGCTCCATGCACTGATCCCAACAAATAAAAATGAAACCTTTACCACACTTATCTGTGCAGGCGTGGAAGACTGGCACTCACCTAAAACAGGAAACCACACCACTGGGTTAACTAATCTGTACAGTGTAACATCCAAAGGAAAGCTGTGTTATCAGACAACCTTCCCCAATAAAGCCTCTCACGACAAACATCACTTCTTCAATGCTTCATATTAATGCAACAGCAAGTGGACAGTATAGACTGCATGTAAACAAAGATTTAAAAGGTACGTTTTTTTTAGCTGTTATTAGTATAATTAAAAAATGTTATAGATTATTTTAACATACGATCTATTGCTCTTTCACACCACGAAAAGCACTTACAATGACTTCAGTGGTCCTTTTAGACATTCATATTTAAACATTGATGTTCTTGGCTTTACATCTTTCCAGTGTAGGTTGGGTTGTGTGATTAGCGTCACTGTCTTGATGGAAGGTGTACTTTGGCCATAGTCTCAAGATCATGGAACCTTTTTTGATGTTTGCCCTGTCTCCCAAAAGCCTTTTAACAAACTCCAAACAAGATTTCAGATTTCCAGCAGTTGCTTTCTTCTTACCACTCTTTCATGAAGTGAATAGCTCGGTGTAGGTTGTTGGTTATAGATGTTCCATGGTCGGTTTCTTCTATCTCAACTGTGGATATCTCCAGTTCTTACCACTATCCTCTATCCCTACCCAGAGTCCCGTCTATGCCATATTCTTTCAATTTTTAATAATGGATTAAAGGGTGCTATGGGATGTTCAAAGTTTTGGATAGTTTTTATAAGCCAAACTAATTATCTCTTTTAAGTGCTTTATTATTAAATCTCCATGTCCTTCATGATGTTGTTTCTTTAAATATGCACTCTAAAAGCTCTGGACCATCTAGACACACATGTATTTAATGTGAAATCATATACAACAGAGTGACAATAGTGGTTACAAGAGTCATTGAAGGAACTATTTTTCACAGTGTTTTTAAATTTCTTTTAAATTCTTTTAATCAACGTTGTTTTTTCATCAATAAAATTCTTTAACACTATATGATTATGATTAACCCAATGTTGTCCTCACTAATGTGAAATCATGCAAAACTTCACAATGGTGGCTGCCATTCAACTAATTATAGTGCTTTGCCCCCTTGGCATTTTTCGTGTTTTGTTGCCTCACAACCTGGAATTAACATGGATTGCTTGAGGATTTGCATCATTTAATTTACACAACATGACCCCCACCTTCGACTTTGAAGATGTTTTTTTATTGTGAAGCAAACAACAAATAGGACAAAATAACAGAAAAAGTCAATGTGGATAACTATTCACCCTCCTAAAGTTAATACTTTGTAGAGCCACCTTTTGCGGCAATCACAGCTCCAAGTCGCTTTGGATAAGTCTCTGTGAGCTTGCCACATCTTACCACTGGGAAAAACTGCCCATCTCCTTCAAGTTGGATGGTTTGCGCTTGTGAACAGCAATCTTTAAGTCTGACCACAGATTTTCTCTTATATTGAGGTCTGGGCTTTAACTAGGCCATTACAACACATTTACATGTTTCCCCTTAAACCACTCAAGTGTTGGGGTCATTGTCCTGCTGGAAGGTGAATCTCAGTCATAGCCTTAAATCACGCACAGAGTGGTACAGGTTTTGCTCAAGAATATCCATGTATTTAGCACCATCCATCTTTCCCTCAACTCTGACCAGTTTCCCAGTCCCAGCTGCTGAAGGCCATCCCCACAGCATGATGTGTCACCACCATGCATCACTGTGGGCATGGTGTTCTTTGGGTGATGTGATGTGTTGGGTTTGAACCAGACATAGCGTTTTCTTTGATGGCCGAAAAGTTCAATTTTATTCTCATCAGACCAGAGCACATTCTTCATACATTTTGGGAGTCTCCCACATGCCTTTTTGTAAACTCAAAACATTCCATTTTGTTTTTTGCTGAAAGTAATGGCTTTCGTTTGTCCACTCTGCCATGAATCTCAACTCTATGCAGCGTACAGCTTATTGTCGTCCTATGTACAGATACTCCAGTCTCTGCTGTGAAACTCTGCAGCTTCTCCAGGGTTACCTTAGGTCTCTGTGCTGCCTCTCTGATTAATGCCCTCCTTGCCCGGTCCGGGAGTTTTGGTGGCCGGCCGTCTCTTGGCAGGTTTGCTGTTGTGCCATGTTTTTTCTTTTGTTTATGATAGATTTGATGGTGTTCCTGGGGATCATCAAATATTTGGATATTTTTTTATAACCTAACCCTGACTTGTACTTCTTAACAACATTGTCCCTTACTTGTTTGGAGAGTTCCTTGGTCTTCATGGCAGTGTTTGGTTAGTGGTGCCTCTTGCTTAGGTGTTGCAGCCTCTGGGGCCTTTCAAAAAAGTTGTGTATATGTAATGACAGATCATGTGACACTTAGATTGCACACAGGTGGACATCATTTCACTAAATATGTGACTTTTGAAGGTAATTGGTTGCACCAGAGCTTTTTATGGGCTTCATAAAAAAAGGGGTGAATACGTACGCACATGCCAATTTTCTTTTTTCTATTTCTAAAAAATAGTTTTATGTATATATTTTTCTCATTTAACTTCACCAACTTAGACTATTGTGTTCTGATCCATCACATAAAATTCAGATTAACAAAACATTGAACGTAAGGCTGTAATGTAACAGAATACGTAACAATGGGGGTGAATACTTTTGCAAGCCATTAAAAATCTATTATATATGAAATTCTGTAGAATTGTTAAAAATGCACTAATCCTTAAAGTTGTGCAGAAATGTGAATCAAAATAGACTTCTCATGGCACCTCGTTTTATTAAATTCTCTACAGCACTGAGTCACAGAGCACCTCTTCAAACACACCATACAAAACTTCCTATATCACACTTACCGATCAAGCTCACCACAACCTAACAATATCAAATATTGCAGTAATATAATACATGCAAAATGTTGCTTACTGAATATACCATAGAATAAAGTTAGTTCTTAGTGCTTAAAGGGTAATGGAACTCATCAAAATGGCAGTGTACCCTCAAAAAAAGCTTTGACATTTTTAAGATTTTTAAAAATGATTAGTAGCGTAGGTGTTTTCAGTATTGTTAGTAGAAACAAGTATGAATCAGAACAGCTCCTTAGAGGAGATGTGATGTTTGGGAATGATTTACAAGTGGTGGAAAAAGTAATTCTCTGAAGGTGTATTGATTGAGTGATTGTGACTATAAATGGCCTGCAGAGTTTAAAGTTTTACTACTGCAGACATTACACCTCTTATTCATTTGTTTAATCCAGAGATCAATAAAAAATGGGGAAAAAACCTAAATATAACAAATATCTATATAGTCATTTAAAAAGAGGGACCTTCATTTGAATCATACCCTTCATGTATTATAATCAAACGAGCGACTTGCCCGACAATAAATGACGGTCAATAAAATTTGAAGCCATGGGAATGCTGTTTGAGACATAATTGAAACTGTTTTCTACTGTTAAAACCTTTGGCACTCATTGCGAGCCTCTCATGTCGTGTACTTTTGGTCCTCTGAGAGAGATATATATTTCTATGTATATGTAGTTATTAATTAATGATTTATTCAATTAATTAAGTAAGTAATCATTAATTATTTCTGTAATAAATTAATATACTTTAATTATTTATATCTGATATATGCAGCGAGCAATAGGCTGAAGAGCTAACAATCTGTTTGTATTTTGCGTCTGCATAGAATATACATTGTGCGTGTTAGTGCCCTGCTTATAAAGTGTAATGAATGTTTGAAGTGTGCATTTTAAATAGGCTGCGTGTGCGAGGTAAAGCCGTTGGTTTATTGTGTAAAGTGGCATTGTATAGTCATAATGTTATTAATGTGGTACGCGTCTCGTGAGCATTTTCCGGCTTTTCTAATAGTGTATCTTGTAGGTTGTAGTGTGATGTGTAAAGTGCTACGCGGTTTGCAGTGTTTTGCGTAGTCCGGGGTCGTGTAGCCTTGTTTTCATTTTTTTCAGTGGCCATTTTTTTCCCTTGCTTAGGCGATTTTCGTGTAACGAAAATCGTCTAAATCAAGTTAAATTTGCATTCCACAGACGTCCTGGCTGTTGCCCCATGCTGTCTGTGTTGTTTTGGGATTTTTTTTGGGTGTATTTAGTGTGTTTTTGGGGTTTTCAGTTCGGGCGCTAATCTCGTACATTTTTGCGTCTTGTATCATTTTTTTCATAAGTCAGGCGCCTAGTAATTTTTTTTTCTAAGTCCTGCGTTTCGTATTTTTTTTTTCTAAGTCTGCTAAGTGCTCCGAGTTTAACGGCTCGCCTGGCTATGTGAGGCTAGCCGGCGATGAGCACCTGTGGCGCTCATCACTAAGTCGTACGCACGGCTCAAACAGTCTCATAGTATATAATATGTGATGTTCTACTACTAAGGTCTCACTGTGTCACTGTGAGTGTAGAACTCTATACAGCCTGCGGAGGAGACTCCAATGTACTGATCTGTGCAGTCCTGAGTACATATATATACTGTTTGAGGGAGGAATTCAAATAGTCTGCAACCTCTAGCTAAAATGCCTCTAACGCTTTACTTCAGCAACTGTTTATGAAAAAAAAAAACTGTTTCCCTTTATCTGATGGTACAGGACATTACGCACTTCACAACTTCTCCACCATATAGCATATGTGCTAAAATTTTACAAAGCCAACAGTCCTCCAAGACTACTGCTAGTACATAAGACCACATTTATAATATTTAACTAACAGCTGGAACAAATGGGTTTCTGGGGGTGCAACAACGGGTTAAAGCTTAAGTTCTATATTCAATTTGTTCTTTATGTAACTTTTTGATTGAAAATAACATTGTTATGTGCAGGTTTTATTGTTATACATGATATTTTTATGACAAATAAGATGTTACATTTTATTTCACATTTGAATTGTTTGATTTCAACATTTTAACTGATTTGAAATAACAACTAAAAACTCTATGCTGTGTGTCACCCTCATTGATCTTCAATTCCTTTATCCAACTGTTGATTGGAGATTTTTTTTAACTACCCTGCACCTTCCCTCTAACTTCCGCAGTTTTGCATAATTTGGAACTCCCAAAATAAGGGTTTTTATTTTAATAATGTAGATACATATTTACCATATAAACAATAGTATTTTTAAGGCTGACTGACAATAAGTTAAAGCTTTTATAATCACCCTTTTAGGAAAAAAAATGAACAAAATTAGAGAGCTGTATACGGGTCAAAATAGGAATAAGGAGAAATAAACATAAATATTTTCTTTGGGTCTTAGGGTATACAAAATGCCTCTTCTGTAATGACCTAGGTGAGTACCATACCAGGTTTGAATGTCTTGCATATTCTTTTATTACTAAAACAACACATACCCCAGGTGTGTGTATGGCTCTGCTGCAATGAATAACAGGATGTCTCAGTGGTATAGTGCAGGCGTTTGTGTGTTGATTTGTACATATTAGTACATCAGTATATGCTGTGAAGCAAAATCAAGAATACTGAAATACTGAGAGACAAAAAAGGCTATGGTTCTTATAGGCAAGACTATAGTAGTTAAGTTAGGAAGGCATGGAATGCTTGTGAAAAAGGAATGGAAGGTTTAAAACTAGTTTACTGACAGATGCTAGCTTACAGAGTTACTGCTATCATGCACACAACTTTTTTTTGATGTCTGAAAGAGTCCATTGGTACCCGCATCTTGGAACATCACATATATAGTTGTCAGTGTTCGTAACGTTTGTGATGTTGGTAACGCAGTTGTGTCCCTCGCATAGCGAGGGAGGCCACTGCTCACCTCACGCAGCGAGGCGAGCAGTTGGAGTTACCAACACCCGACACTGACGAGGGCTGCGTTCATTGCAGGGCTCGCAACACCCCCAGTACCTGGCCTGCAACGAATGCCATAGGTGCACATCGCGAAGGACCACTGTGTCTACTCCCTCCTTATCCTCCTCCTTCCTTTCCCTCCTCCTCCTCCTCAATTCTTCCCATCCTCCTCCCTCCTTCGCCCTTAGCCTCCTCTTCCGCTTGCTGCTTCTCTCCTCTGCAGCGCGGCTCCTGGCTGTGTCCCAACCGGCATATGCTAATGACGTGATGTCACATGCGAGTCACATCATTAGCATATGCCGTTTCGGACAGAGCCACAAGCTGCGCTGCTGGGGAGAGAAGCAACAGGAGGAGGTCATCGCATGCAAGTAAGAGAGGGGAAAGGGAGGAGAAGGCTAAGGGGAAAGGAGGAAGGATGATGGGAAGGAGGGAGGAGGAGGATAAGAGGGGAGGAGGAGGATAAGGGTTGAATATGGGGATAAGAAACACATGGGGGAGAGGCAAAGGAGGGAGAGGGGGAAAAGAGACACAGGAGGGGGAGGGGGGAAAGAGACACAGGGTGAGGGGGGAAAGAGACACAGGGGGAGGGGGAAAAGAGACACAGGGGAGGAAGAGAGGAGGAAAGAGAGATATGGGAGGGAGAGGGCTGAAAAGAGACAAAGGGGGGGTAGGGGGGAGGAGACACTGGGGAGGAGAGGGGGGAAAGAGACACAAGGGGGAGAGGGGGAAAGAGACACAGGGGAGTGAGAGAGGGAGAAAGAGAGATATGGGAGGGAGAAAGCTGAAATGAGACACAGGATTTTTCGGAGAGACAGCATTGCCAGCCTTAAAATTGTATTCCCGTCATTTTTGACGGGCGAGTAGCTAGTAATGTAATAATTGCATGAATTGGATACAACTTTAAGAGAAACATGAATCCTTGAAAATAAGCCATGTCATGAGGAGTGAACATGTTAAACAAAGAATTCCTTCTATTAAAAAGCAACTAACAACCATTGAAAAATATAGTAAATCTACATCTAATAAAGTGATATATCTTAAAGAAGTTCTGGAAAATCACAACAGATCTAACATGCCTAATGGAAGCAAACCAAATTACCTTTTACTATTATTTCAATATTAATCTCAGATTTTCCTTAAACGGACGTTAGACTTCAAGAACCACATCACAATTTGGATCTAACGTATCTAGTAACAAATCCTTCATTCAATGAGAACTAAAAAGAAAACCACATATGAAGGAGTTAATTTCCTGATTTTTAAAGATTGTTCTTCTAGAACAGTAGCATAAAAACATAACTTTAAACAAAAACATAAATAATAATTTCAATCTAAATGGCTCCAGATGGGTTGATTATTTCAAACTGCATGTTACCTGATTTTGCTAAATCTGTGTTATGAGATAATCAGCTGAAAGAGAAGCCTTTTTATCTCATAACGGCCTCTAACTCTTAAATAAAGAGTTAAATCAACTGGCTTTACTAACATCAACAGGTTCAGCAGATCTAGAAAAAACACATTTTTTAATAAACATCCTCATTCAAGTTGTCTCTTCTAATACATTTGAATAATTTCAACTATATTTTATTTATTGATACATATCTGTAAATATAATTTCAAATCCATGCTATTTTCTTTTCTTTTACATTGTGTGAAATCTAATAATTATGCATTAATCATACAGTTGCTTTGTTTAAATCGCAAATATTTTTTTACTATTATGACTCTTTTCCAATGCATTCTAGCTTAGTTCATATCTAAAGAAAATAATCCATGAACATTTAGGATAATCTTTAAAAAGGGATATAAACATACAATATACTGTTTGTTGTTATTAACATATTTATTTTTAGGACTGGACCGAAAATTAGGCAGTTGGCCCGTGAAAACGCAGCCACAGGCATCAGCAGGAGGAGAGAATGATGCCACTGCTCTCCTGAGAAGCAGCAGGCAGACACCAGAGCACTCCTGAGATGCAGCAGAAGAGTAACATCACTGCAGCACTGTCCCCTCTTCTTGCTTACCTTCTCCTCTGAAAAGACACATCAGTATGAAGCCATCATTAATATCTATCCAGGTTTATGGGAAGAAGGTGGTTGGAGGTAGAGGGCAGATTGATGGAGCAATGGAGCTAGGATTACAAACTTGGAGAAAACACATTTCAGCTGGGACAGAGGCACTCATGTGAAAGACAGCACTTTAAAGACATATCTAAGTTTGCTGGATTATGACTCCCAAAATAAGTATTTAAGCACATACATTAAAGTCAGCAAAATCTCTTGTAATTACAATTAACTAACAAATTACAGTTAACACCCTCCAAACCCAGGCTAAAGCATCACATTTAAAATGATTTGTTTTGGCCAATCAGGTTAGCTGAAACATTTGATTTAAACTCTGGGTTTCTGTTTGTGCTGCAAAGCCAACTGGGATATGTAGTGTATCACTGGTATGTGCTATCTAATGCTGCTGACATACAGACAGGAAGCCGCAAGGATATTGGCTGAGCAAGCAACAGCAGGTAAATACTGGGTTAATATTACTCCCCTGATTTTGCATGCTGATTGAGGGTGATCAGATACCTGTGTAGGCACTCCCTGGAGGTGTCAACATAATCATACGAGGGTTTTTTAGATATTAATAAAAATAAAATGTTTTATGAGATGTGCTGCATACACATAAGCTGTTTTTTACCTAAGGATTGCAGAAATGTATTCATACATGAAACTTGGATATGCCTTTAAGTATAACCTTTTAGATACATCGGACAGACTTGAAGAGAGAAAGAGCCTGAGACTGAGTGACTAAGAGATTATGTCATAATAGTGAGTTTTTTAGATCTCAGTCCTATGAATCTGCTAACAACTGTATTTGCAAGTATAAATTGGAAAAAACTTTCATTTGAAGATAAGAACTGCTCCAGGCTGAAATAATTGTTATCTTATATTGTAAAATACTAACATCAGCCAGCCTTAATAGTGATTGAAATATAAAATTCTTGCTTGAAGGGTCATTAAACTCAAGTAAAATTGATAATAAATATACTTTGATAATATTAAAAATGGATACATAGAAAGAAAAATTATATTTAGTACAATCATATATTTAAAAAAAGGAAATAATGGGACTTCTTTTGTATGGTTATCATTTCTTAAGACTTATTGATCATTGCTGACATGTGAATATTTAGTTGGAAAGGCTAAGAACAAATAAAATTCCATAGGAATATACACATAAGACATATATATATGCAAATATATAAAAAGATGTAAAAAGATGACTACCGAGGGAAAATTGAAAATAATATATTCCTTAGTTTAACTCCAGACTGTTTTATGAGGTATTAAAAGTTATTAAAATCTTTGTTTACAGCTTTAATAGTGAGTTGATATGTATGTCCTGATTTTAAGAGCTATATTGGATTATTTCAATCAGTGCTGCTCAGATCTTGACATGAAGAAGAAAAAGAATCACCCGACAAAAACTGGGAAACTATAAAAAAAATCCAACCCAGAAGACAAGACAAGAAAACACTATGGATACCTCTCAAGTAGAATCCTCCATATTGGATCAAGCCAACAATCAAAGCCTGGTAGAAATAAAATCGTATACAATTTGTTCGGAGATGAATTTCAAAAGTTAAATGAACTAGTCACTTTGAGTATAACGAAAGAACTGCTTGCTAAATTACAAGCAACGTTAACAACTGAAATTAAACAAAACATTTTGGGAAATGCTAGAGAAATTAAATCTATGCATGATAAAGTTGAGGAAATTGAAAGAAAATATGATAAACTGATGCAGGGCAATACATCAATACATTCATACTATGTACATTTGGAGGATACAATAAAGACTTTAAATGACAAACTTATAACAGTGTAGGATCGACTAAGAGGAATGTTTTAAAAAAAGATCTGAAAAATATGTTACAAATATCTTTCAATCTTTAGTGGTTCTAGAATATCAAGGGGATAATAAATTTAAATCATTAATTTCCATTATCTGCAAAAATGGAGCCTTCAAAACCCAGAGATATCTGAAATATAAAGAAGCTGTAACAAGAGCAATGTATAGGAAGAACATTTGGATCCACCCTATGAATGTATGAATATTTTCTCTGACATCTCTGCTTACACGTTAGAAAGATGCAAAGACTTTTTTTACAAATGGGGTTTCCCAGTGAAACTCATAGTCTCAAAAGACTCTGTTTAGTATAAATTAAAGACAGTTACAGAGGGTGAAAAACTCTTAATAGATTTGAAAATTAGCCATGTATCTAATAATGAAAAACCAGAATGAAGACCAAAACTCCCAGAATGGCATTTAGTTACTGATTGTTGATTTCAAGTAACTGTTTTTCGTTTTCCATACAAATAGCTATTAATAATTTTCATGAAGTGGTGCCCAAAATTTTACACCATATTCCAAATGAGGGCTTACTATGGATTTGTAATGTGGCAGAATTATATTTGCTTCCCTTGCTTCTATACCCTTTTTAATACATGCTAGTTTTTTGCTTGCCTTTGCAGCTGTTGCTAGGCATTGAGCACTGTTACATAGGTGGTTGTCCACAAGCACTCCCAAATCCCTTTCAAAATCTGATACCCCTAGATTTGCTCCATTAATATTACACATATATAGTTGTGAGCGTACGAGTTGTTGCTAACGCTGCGGGCTCGCGTAGCGAGGGCAGTGGCCGAGGGTCTCAGTTGCTGGCATGGAGCGCCGAAGGCGCTCCTTGCCAGCAACTGAGGACCCTCGCGAAGCGAGGGCCTCAGTTGCTGGCATGTAGCGCTGTAGGCGCTCCATGCCAGCACCTGAGGACCTCGCAAAGCGAGGGCCGCAGTTGCTGGCATGGAGCGCCGAAGGCGCTCCATGCCAGCAACTGCGACCCTCGCAAACTTTACCTCGCAAACCAAACAGCACGACACACACATTACGACACTCGCAAACAACATACGACACACGTTCACACACATTACGGCCTCGCAACACTCGGACGCAACTCGCGAACATTTCAAAATGTAAAACACAATACATACACACAGCACATACATAAAGAACTTACCTACACCAAGAGGGAGCACCCAGGACCTCAAAAATACAACTTACACCTCGATTTTACTCGAAATAAAACAGTTTAGAGACTAAAAAAAATCGAAGCGAGAGAAAAAATGGCCGCCGAACAAAACGAAAACGAGGCTACAGCACTCTAAACTCGCAAAACACCACAAGAAACTCGCAAAACACCACAAAACACCTACGGATATTCCGATACAGACGTATACCACACATTACTCGCCATTTTACGCCAATGCGGAAGTACACGACTACGCTAACGGTTTGGTCTCGCGCACGCACAGTGTTACACTGCACACATTCAGCACGCTTACACAGCAGATCCACACCACTAATGCTGCAGCAACATCAAAACACATTCACAGCTCTTCCACACAATGCTTTAAAATAGGTAAAGTATATTCATTTATTAATGTATTATATATTTCATTATTACACACTAAACAGCATTAGCTACCTTACAATTTCATTGCCGTCATTTTTTGACGGGCAATTCGCTAGTTAATATTATAAATTACATGGCTATTTTTCCTTCCCAAATGCATAACTGTAAATGTATTCGTATTAAATTGCATCTGCCATTTAGATGCCCATTCCTCTAATTTATGTAAATCCCTTTGGAGGGAAAGTAATCATTATCTGATTTAATTACCATGAAGAACTTTGTGTCATCAGCAAAAATGGAGACACTACTATCCAGGCCTACTTCTAATCATTAATATATATGTTACAATAAGAGGACCTAATACTGACCCCTGAGGAACCCCACTTACCACATTAGTCCAATCTGAGTATGTTCCATTTACCACAACCCTTTGCTTCCTGTCTTTCAGCCAGCTCTCAATCCATGAGCAGGTATTTACTGCAATTTCTGTATACCTTAGTTTGCACAATAGTCTTCCGTGTGGCACTGTATCAAAAGCCTTTGCAAAAACCAAAACGACTACATCCACTGAGTTGCCTTGATCCAAGTTCCTACTAACCTCCTCATAGAATCTAATTAGATTTGTTTGACATGACCTATCCCTTATAAATCCATGTTGATTCCTACTAATAATCCTGTTTGAATAGACATATTCTTGTCTATTATCACTTACTAACCCTTCTAAAAGCTTTCCCATTACAGAAGTGTGGCTCACTGGTCTATGATTCCCCAGATTTTCTCTTGCTCCTTTCTTAAATATAGGTATCACCTCTGCTTTTCGCCAGTCATCTGGTAGCGACCCTGTGTTAAGTGAATCTTGAAAAATTAGGTATAGGTTTGATATAGGTAAAATTAGGTTTGGCTATTAAGAACCCAGTTCCCTCAGTACCCTTGGATGTATTCTATCAGGACCTGGGGCTTTATTAACATTTATTTTTTCCAACCTCTTTTGGATTTCTTCCTGCGTTAACCAGTTACTTGGTGAAGGTAGTGTAGCCCCATTATGCTGCATTGGCCCAACAACTGGTACATCACTTGTGTATACCGAAGGAAAGAACCTATTTAGCTCATCTGCCTTTTCCTGGTCACTAATTATCAGATGGCCTGTTTCACATTGTAATGTTCCTATAGCTTCCTTTCTGGCCTTCTTCCTATTAATATATTTAAAAAAAAATTTACGGTTAGTCTTACTCTCCTTTGCAACTAACTTTTCATTTTCTATTTTAGCCAGTGTAAGAGTCCTTTTGAAAGCTTTGTTGATTTCCTTGTATTTACGTAAAGAAGTCTCTGCCACCTCTTGTTTGTATAATTTATTTTTTCCAACCTCTTTTGGATTTCTTCCTGCGTTAACCAGTTACTTGGTGAAGGTAGTGTAGCCCCATTATGCTGCATTGGCCCAACAACTGGTACATCCCTTGTGTATACCGAAGGAAAGAACCTATTTAGCTCATCTGCCTTTTCCTGGTCACTAATTATCAGATGGCCTGTTTCACATTGTAATGTTCCTATAGCTTCCTTTCTGGCCTTCTTCCTATTAATATATTTAAAAAATATTTTACGGTTAGTCTTACTCTCCTTTGCAACTAACTTTTCATTTTCTATTTTAGCCAGTCTAAGAGTCCTTTTGAAAGCTTTGTTGATTTCCTTGTATTTACGTAAAGAAGTCTCTGCCACCTCTTGTTTGTATAATTTATTTTTTCCAACCTCTTTTGGATTTCTTCCTGCGTTAACCAGTTACTTGGTGAAGGTAGTGTAGCCCCATTATGCTGCATTGGCCCAACAACTGGTACATCCCTTGTGTATACCGAAGGAAAGAACCTATTTAGCTCATCTGCCTTTTCCTG
This sequence comes from Discoglossus pictus, assembly GCA_027410445.1. NCBI lineage: Eukaryota > Metazoa > Chordata > Amphibia > Anura > Alytidae > Discoglossus > Discoglossus pictus. The sequence goes on along the minus strand of CM050165.1, from coordinate 262,047,869 downwards.
GTCACTAATTATCAGATGGCCTGTTTCACATTGTAATGTTCCTATAGCTTCCTTTCTGGCCTTCTTCCTATTAATATATTTAAAAAATATTTTACGGTTAGTCTTACTCTCCTTTGCAACTAACTTTTCATTTTCTATTTTAGCCAGTCTAAGAGTCCTTTTGAAAGCTTTGTTGATTTCCTTGTATTTACGTAAAGAAGTCTCTGCCACCTCTTGTTTGTATAATTTATTTTTTCCAACCTCTTTTGGATTTCTTCCTGCGTTAACCAGTTACTTGGTGAAGGTAGTGTAGCCCCATTATGCTGCATTGGCCCAACAACTGGTACATCCCTTGTGTATACCGAAGGAAAGAACCTATTTAGCTCATCTGCCTTTTCCTGGTCTCTAATTATCAGATGGCCTGTTTCACATTGTAATGTTCCTATAGCTTCCTTTCTGGCCTTTTTCCTATTAATATATTTAAAAAATATTTTACTGTTAGTCTTACTCTCCTTTGCAACTAACTTTTCATTTTCGATTTTAGCCAGTCTAGGAGTCCTTTTGAAAGCTTTGTTGATTTCCTTGGATTTACGTAGAGAAATCTCTGCCACCTCTTGTTTGTATTATTTAAATGCCTGTTTTTTTACTCTGGGTCTTGATCTTTAAATCATGGTTATGCCACATTGTATGTGATTTACTCCTTTTACTTTTATTCCCATATGGTTATGGTGAAAAGTATGTAAATTTAGTAAGGATTTAAATGTTGTCCATGTATGTTCAGTTCAGTATTTTTACCTGTCAATTCTTTGTCCCAGTCTATACTTTATATTTCTGCCTTTTTCAAATTCAGAGTTTTTGTTGGCCCCTTACAGTTTTGTTTTTTTAATTCAATATCAAATGAGACTGTGTTGTGATCACTGTTTCCCAAAGGTTGCCCTATTTCAACATTGGATACCATATCAATATTATTTGTGATAACTAAATCCAAGATAGCCTAATTTCTAGTAGGTTCTTGTATAACCTGGGCCCGATAATGATCCCTGAGTGTACTCAAGAACCTGCTCTCCTTAGGTGAACTGCTGGTCTTATTCTTCTAGGTAATTTCAGGGTAGTTAAAATCTCTCATTATTAAAACTTGCCCATGCTTAGCTGCATTTCCTCAATTTCAATTGTATTAATGATAATTAATAACTGGAAATTGCCTCTTTTAAAGGACAAAAGGCAAACCACTCTCACTTGGAGCCAAATCAATTCTTGGTATAAAAATGTGTTCACCTTTATGGGTATCATTCATAATTTCTGCATGTATGAAATGATCTTTTAAATCCTGCACAATTAATCTGGTCCCATTACAAAGTCCTATTTTTGGATTCATATCTCTCAATTGCATGATAATTACCCCTTTTTTGAATTGCAAAACACGTGGTGGCATTCCAGATGATGTTAAAGAATTGATAAATTTGATACTAAAATTTGATCCACTGTCTTTATCATCAGCCAGAATTGAATCTGCACTGTAATAATTCTTTTGGGGTGCGTTGATGAATTTGAAAATTTCGTTATTTAGATCCAAGCCATCTATATTTTTGAATGTTAATATCACTTTGTTTGCAATGTCTGATTAATCGTCGTTATTGAGAGTGTTTAAAAAGATTGCCGATATGAGTGATTCCTTGCAAACCATTTGTGATGGAATTTCGATGGTATCATCCGGTAAATTATTTATTTGTGGATGTTTTCCCTTCTCCAATTTGAATGAGCCAATCATTTAATTAATTTCAGCTTTCAGATCTCATATTTAATTCTAATTTGAGGTGTGTAAATATTTTACACAGTTTACTTGTCTTGACACATGTTTCAATGATGTCAGTCCTATTTCCACGTGGCACAACTGGTAATGTTTGCCTAAAATATCCTCCTAACAACATCACCTTTCCACCAAATGGAAATTTTTTGTCCATCACTTCTTTTAAGAATCTATCAATACATTGCATGACATGACATCATTGTTGCCTCATCTATGATAATTAATTTACTTTTTTAAAATGTTTTTGCTTGTAAAAAATGTAGTTGAATATTTGACACTGATGTTTCTAAAATGGGAACTGGCAGTTTAAATCCACTATGCACAGTTCTGCCACCTTCTAACAAAAGTGCGGCAATTCCAGTTGTGGCAAATGGCATTGCTATTTGACTCTGTGCTCGAATGTAACTCATCAAACAATTGTACAGATACGTTTTTCCTGATCCACCAGGGTCATCTAGATAGAAATAACAGTCTTTGACCATTTCATTTCATCATCGGTAGCATTTGTGATGGCATTAAATGCTTGCAATTGTAAAGTATTTAAAGTTGCCAGTTTTTTGTATTTTTTGTTTTTAAAGCTCAGTGTTATAGTCATCAAAGTTGATGTCATCTATAAGTCCTGGATCAGGCAAATTAAAACTTGCACTATTTAATCCATGAGCAAGAAATATTTCTTGAATTTCCATTAATGCTTTTAAGAGCGCAATGGGCTCATTGTAAAGTTTCAAGAAGTCTTTACACATATTTAATTTAAATGTTTCCCACAAAGCAAATGCATCAGGTACATTGCAAAAGATGCAAATGAATGCAAATTGTTCTCTCATTTGCTTTGGCATTTGACATAGTGCTGCTTCTTCCAGACACCTCTCCCATTCTGTATCATCTGCTATGAAGTTTTGATGTCTTGCAGCTAACTGAAAAGTATCACAAACTATGTCATTCACTGTGCATAAATGTTCATAACTTTGTGCACCAGGAACATGTAAAAGAAGTATATATATTTATACACATATTTGATGGATTTAATAGAAGTGCAAGCTTCCACATTTATGTGTGCATTGTACTTCATCAACAAATGTGGATTGTATGGAACTACATATCTATTATCGACCTTTTGGTCACGGATAATTATGTAGCTGTTTGTCCTTCTATTCTTTTATACAAAGGGTATTCATCCCAATTAGCATAAGTTTGCATTTGAAATAGTTTTGGGAACTCTTTTGAACATTTTTTATTTTCCATACATGGTGAATTTGGATTGATATATCCACATGGCCCATGAATCATTCAGTGTGTTACAATCTCATAAAGTTTAGAATATTTTTCTGGATGTGGCAATTCAGCAGTAATTACTGAATCCACACACTCTCTTCTTCCTGCAAGATTAAAAATATGTGTGCATGTGGCAGGCTTTTTTTTTAAAATTCAATGGTATAAACAGAAGCCACACATTTTCCAAATAACTGTGCTTTAGTTATATCATGTATTAAGGAATTGAGTTTTAATTTGAATACTCTTGACACTAAATCTGGTCGGTCAGAAGTATTTTGTCCAAGATTAAAATTTTCCTTCATCTCTGGCCATTGTAGATTACATGTGAATGTAATGAATAAATCTGGTTTTCCAAATTTTGTGACAATAGCCATGGCATCATTATATCTTTCTCGCATATTGCGAGGAAAGTGGATGGCAAAATGATTGCTCTTCCAGCTGTAATGTCTCTGTTGGTAGCCAATTCAGCAACATAATCCATAAATCCACAATATTGTTCTATGGAAAGCATGGTTTGTTGAAATTTGATAACATTTAGATTACTTGCTTCGACTTTTAGATAGGAATCAATAATCCATTGTGTGAGTTTGCCCCCACATAAACTAAGATTAAAATGATCCCGAATAGCAGTTTGTGCCACTTTATATTCCAGCATAGAAATATTGCTTCTAACACCAACTTTACTATTGTAATTTTAGTTCCCATCCTGTCTCACCATTTGGAAAGAAAATGGCATACGTCAACAGATCCAAATTACAATTTAATATATTTTTGTTTATACAAGGTTGGTCTTCATTGTGTGGATATATTCTAATATCCCGCTGAAAAGGTGGTTCACCATCCTCATTTTTAAAGACCATGGCAACCTCATTTACTGTTGGTAAATTATACCATCTTTGATCAGTATTGCAATCTCTTTTCAAAACCATATTTACTCTTGGCATTGGCAATTGATGTATTTCAGCATGTTGCTGTTGTTCTTTTTCAACCTGTGCTAATTGTTTGTATGCTTGACTGTATGGGTTGTTGGCCATAATTTTATCCAGCTGTTCAAAGACTATGCGCAAACACTGCTTATTTTCTGGAAGTGTCATCTGTTGTTCAACAGCTTTCATTGTATCTAAGACATATAACTGTGCAAATTCCCTTTGCTCTCCGTCTTGTGGGTGTAAATGTAAAGTGCGGCGGTAATTTTGACCTTGAAAATAATATGGACCATGTCCTGGGACATTTTCTGCTAATGTAGCACCCATAGATGCAAATGAAATTGCACTGTTATAAGACCTGATATTTTTTAAAAATATTGGTATAATTTGGAAATGTTGGATCGCTCATTATACTTTGTAAGTAATTTGGAAATTTGTTTCTTTGTGGAAGTCTTACCTTTAATTTCTGACAGCAACTAATGAAGTCTCCGTCAGTTGGTCTTTTCTTGAGAAAATGATAGGCCCCACAAAACGGACAAACAACATTGAGTAATCCACAATAATGTGTGTCTACTGTTAGTGCTATAATGAAAGCAGTATCCTGAGCTTTCTATATCTACATTGGTGTCATGTGTATGAACATTGGTGTCATGAGGCAATATTGGATCATGAGGCAATGTTTCACAGACATTTTTTGTTTACTTTTTCTTTTATTTGAAGCTCCAGCACACTCACTTTATGCTTTCTTACTCATTTTTCTTTCATTTTAAAGTCTCTGTCAGTCTTCGTCTCTAAAGCGTTGGGAAGTCTTGAGGGACTGTGCATATCTCCACCTTTGCTTCCTTTCCCTTGCCGCTCTTCTTTTGCTTTCAATCCTGTCTTCTCCGTTGTCCACCATTGTAATCTGTAATTGTAAATACAGGTTTAAGCTCTAATTTTTTTTGGCTTGTACATATTGTTTTTACCTGCTCTCAATGCAAAACCTAAATCACATTGTTGAAAGAATGCAATGATTTGAAAAGCATTTGGAATTTTTCTAAGAAAAAAAAACATTATGTTTTTTTTTTATTGGCATACATTAAAAAGTAAAGCGCTGCACACATATATATATATATGTTGATAAATAAGTGATTTTTTTAAAAATAATTAATTATTAATTCATTAATAAATGAATATACATTATTGAATTAATCAATAACTGACACCATTGGTAAACCTAAAGAGGTAATTATGTTTTACTAAAGACGGGCAACCCCAAAGACCTATGAGCAAAGTATAGATCGTGGTTAAAATAATGTTCAATTTTGTTATTTAATTAATTAATAAATCAATTAAGTTATGAGGTGTAATTTGCGTTTTTTTTTAAAGTTAATTAGGTAAGCATATATGTATGCATACTTTGTTTGTTTTTTAAATTATTAATGAATAATTAAATATTATGGGCCTCATTCATTTGCAATTTGTGCAATGGAATAGGGCTCTATATAAGCACATATATTTTCCCCTTCAAAGTTTTGAGTTGGTGAACACCTTGTTTTTGGATAGATGTTCATTAACTCAAAAGTTATGTTAAAAAATATACTATGTCCTTATATAGAGCCCTATTCAATTGGGCTAATTTTGCAATTGAATGAGGCCCTAAATGAATATAGGTTAATTAATTAATCATTGACTGTCATCAATGCAAACAAAAAGGGCATCATGAAATCACATACCTGTTTAATTGATGTTATTGCATATAAAATCCTGCAGAGCTCACTCAGGTGCAGAGATGAGGAATCTGTGAAATTACATGAAAACCATTGTGAGAGTTTGTATTCAATGAATTTGTGACTCATTGAAACTATGGTGTTCAATTGGCATACATGCAAAACATAAGCACATAATCATCAATATATTCATAAATAAAAGCAGTATAAAATATTAAATGTAGCACATGTTAGAATCTAAGAAACTGCTTAAATATTTATGTGCTTTGAAGGTCCTATCCCAGTCAGGCAGTTATAAGCACTCCTGATATGTAAGTAGTTTGTAAAATGTACATCTGTTTTATCTATTATAAAAAAAAAAAATTGGAATTATTATTAAATATTAAGAATTAATAGTTTGAAAAGCAATGCACATGAATAAGCAGTAAGGCAGATATATAAGTGCAGGTTAAAAAATTTTATTATTTTTATTGCAGTAAAAAATGTAACCTTTTTTTATGATTACTAATGATTAATTAATAATGATATTAATATACGTTAATTAATCAATAACTGTCATCCATCCAAAATAAAAATACTTAATTATTTTTTGTTCCATAAGAACATAATTAAATGATATACCTGTAAAGATGATCTTTATCTTTACAGGTATATCATTTAATTATGCAAACATCACGCTCTGTGTTCAGTCAGCTGCAGAGATGATGAAACTGTCAAATAAGATGGAAAGTATTTTGTAATATTTGGATTCATCCCTATCAGGCAATCAGCAGCAACACATATATGTCAGTGCATTTTAAAATATACATATTGTTTGTGGTCCTTTTTTGTTTATTACTAATGTATAGTTAATAAAGTCATGTAAGTGAATGATCAGTAATGCAGATATATAACTGCAATCTGAAATCTATATTTTTTTTATTGCATTGTAAAATACACATTTTTTTTGTACTGATTACTAATTACTTATTAATAAATTAATGCACAGTAGTAATCAATGAATCAATGAATCAATGTATTCTAAAGAGCTATTCATAAACTAAAGCCATTGTAAAATATTAAATATTTGTTGTTCATAATGATTACGAATAATTAATTAATAAAATAATGGACATTAATAATTAATTAATGTCTAAATATATTAGAAAGATGTAAGCATTGATATATTAATAAACTAATGCAATTTAATATTTTGTAAATTTCTTTTTGGTAATTATTACTAATTACTAATTAATAAATTAATGTACATTACTAATTAATTAATCAATTAATACATTTATTGAAAAGAGCTAAGTATGAAAGTATTCATAAACTAAAGGCAGTGTAAATTATAAGTTTGTTGCTCAATTTTTTTAACTAATAATATATACAATTTTTTAAGAATAATTAATTTATTAATGATAATTAATATAAATTAATATACTTTACCTATTTGCAATTAAAATTCAACAATCAGTATCCTTAAGAGCTAACAATCTTTTTGGATTTTCAGACAGCAGAAAATGTCCACTCGAGGAGATGAGCGCTGTGGCAAATGTGCCCTATATATAGGCTGCTTGCGCGAGACAAAATCATTGGTTTAGGCAGAAAAGCCGCCATTTCAGAATCTTAATGTGTAAATGTGTAAGTTAGTGTTGTAAAATGGTGGCGTTAGTCTATGTTTTACGCGTTTCGCAGGCATTTTACGTCCATCCTATTATTTTTTTTTCTACCTCGTATGTCGCTCGCTGTGTTCAAGTGCTGAAACTGCTTAAATTCAACTTAAATTTGCGTTCCACTTCACTCCCAGACATCCTGACTTTTCCACTGTGCTCTGTGTGATGTTTTTGTTGTTTTTGTATTTTTTGTGTTTTTCCTCTTTTTTGCTTTGCACGGTTCGGCCGTTAACTTCTTACTTTTCCTATCTCGTATATTTTGTTTCTAAGTCCTGTGTTTTGTCACCTGCTTGCAGCCTAAGCCAATCCTGCATTTTGTAAGGGTTTGGAGGCTAAGTCACGCATATTTCCTTACCTCCACTGCTCGCCTCGCTTTGTGAGGCTCGCAGGCAATGAGCACCTTCGGCGCTCATCAGCTAATTGCTGCAAGTTTTAGTGGTTTAACAGCTCGCTTCTCGACCTACTCTTCAATTTCTTTGCCAGCATAGTATCTGGCTTATTAGCTTTCGAATAATAAAGATGATTAGTCCATCTCAGGGCTTTCTCGATCTTATCTGAAAGGATTAAGTCAAGCTCTAATCTAGTCGAGTCAATCCTTTGTCTAAGGACGTATGAGTGAGATTTCTGATTCTCTGTCTCCAGATCTGTGAGTTGTTTTTGTAAAAAAATTTCCTTGGCTTTTTAAGTTTTTTTTATGTACCGTGCCTAATTTAATACAAGCTTCCCTCACAAACACCTTATGGGCTACCCAGACCCATCTTGGATCCAAGTTCGGCTGTGAGTTTGTCGAGAAATACACTCTCTCTCTCGCAATTTGTTCTTTAAAGTGTGGAGTCGATAGAAGCATGTCATTTAGGCGCCTAGAATAAGGTGTTCTAAAGGCCGCCCCTATGCTCAGGGTACAGCTAACAAAGGAGTGGTCTAACCATGAGCACAGATGGATCCTCGAGTTAACCACAGAGTCTGAAAATGCAGAGTCAATCATGACAGTGTTGATTCTAGAGTAAGTTTTATGAACTGCTGAATAGTATGTGTATTCTCTCTCTGACCCATGTGAATCTCTCCAAGCATCGACCAGGTGGAGCTCATCCAGAAGAGAAATAATTAGCAATTTTTTTTTTGTTAGGCCTATGGCCAAGTCTTTGACCTGACCTGTCTACAGGCAAAAGGGTGAGATTCAGTTCCCCTCCAAATATTACTTTACCTAGATCATGGGATTTTATGTAAGTTAACAATTTCTGCACAATTTTATGGGGCATGAGTGTTGGGGAGTAGATTGATATTAGTGAGATTTTTTCCTCAAATAGCGTCCCTGTCAAAATCATGTAGTGGCCTTCTGGGTCTCGTTTTTGTGTTCCAAGATAAAGGGGAGGCCTTTATGTAGCAGGATTGCCATTTCTGCTCTTTTAGTAGTGTGGCTAGTGGCAAAGAAGGTGGAGTAAAATTTGGAGAGGTACTTAGGAATCTTATTTCGAACAAAGTGGGTTTCCTGCAGGAAAAGAACCGAAGGGCGAAATGGCCTGTAAGTGAGAAAGGCTTTTCGTCTTTTGAACTGTGAGTCTAACGTTGTGAGTATTAACGTTGTCAGTATTAACCGTGATTACATTATCAGTCATGTGTGTCTGTCATGGTAGTGTGCATCATGTCGATGGGAACCGACTTACCATTGTGAGGAGGTAGGATCACGGACAGGGGCATCCTCCATTGGACAGCCAATCTGGAGACACAAATCTGCCCAAATCTTGAGGTACCCATGCAATGTGAGCTTGGACTCAAACAGCCTCGATGTGACCTTATAACACCTATAGGCCAAACAGAGCCAGTACACCGTTTTACAACGGTCCTACTTAACGGGAGGAAGGTCCGAGGCCTAATAGACTCTGGGAGTGCAGTCACTTTAATATCCGGAAGAAGCGGGGTCTCCCTCAGCACAAGGATGGGGAAGAAAATGGGCATCGCCTGTGTACATGGCACAGTCATGACTTATCCCACCTAGACGTTTCACATAGGGATCAGAGCAAACATGACAGGCCCCGTGGTTCCTAGACTCCCATATCCGGTGGTCTTGGGACGAGACTTCCCTCACTTCGACGGTCTGCTCCAGATGAAACCCCATCAGATTAAGGTGAACAGCCAGAATATACCGGTCAGCTCCGCAGGAGAGCTTGGAGAAATATTCCCATTTGATGATCCTGATCTGTTCTCTTCCCGACAAAAAAATAAGAAATCGAGAAAAGAAAGAAGAAAACAGAAAAGATTAGGAGCAGCGTATAAAAACAAACAGATCCTAGGGGAAGTCCTAGCAGCCTCTCAGGACAGACCCAATGAAGGGACCGAATGAGAAAGTACGGCAAGTGACACAAGCCTCCCCGGGGGGGGGGAAACCCAGCAGTAGAGGAGATTCCATGAATAGGGAATACAGAAAATTTTGGCCGAAGCCAAGCAAATGACCCCCTGTTAATGAGAATACGGGAAGAGGCCGCAGAGGTAAATGGTATCCGGGTACCAGGAAGAGAACATCCCACAAATCCATGCTTCATAATCCGAAATGACCTCCTATACCGAGTTATAAAGACTGCTGAGGAGGTAGTGGAGCAGTTGCTCACACCCCAGAATTTCCGAAGGAAAATCATGGACTTGGCTCACAGCCAACTCTTGGCGGGTCACCTCGGCGTAGACAAAACCATGGCACATATCTTAAAAAGATTTTATTGGCCTGGGATATACGAGGAAGTAAGAAGATATTGCTTGTCGTGTCCTGACTGCCAACTGATAAGCCCAAACCCCAGCCTGAGGGCTCCTCTGGTACCACTACCCAACATAGATGAACCCTTCCAAAGAATTGCCATGGACCTAGTAGGGCCACTTGAGAAAACCTCCAGGGGTCATCAGTACATCCTGGTAATCTTAGATTATGCGACCAGGTACCCCGAAGCTTTCCCATTACTCACGGCAAGCTCGAAGAGCGTGGCCAAAGAACTCTTTCTCTTGTTCTCTAGAGTAGGCATTCCGGAAGAGATACTCACTGACCAAGGCACTCCCTTTGTCTCCAAGCTCATGTCTGAATTGTGCAGTCTGCTGCATATCCGAACCCTGCGGACCTCGGTCTATCATCCCCAAACGGACGGACTGGTCGAAAGATTCAACCTCACCCTAAAAAGTATGATACGGAAGGTTGTTGACCGCGATGGAAAAAATTGGGATCTGCTGCTCCCCTGCCTTCTGTTCGCCATACGAGAAGTACCTCAGGCCTCCACCGGGTTTTCACCCTTCCAGCTCCTGTATGGACGCCATCCTAGGGGTCTCCTAGAAACAGTCAAAGAAGAATGGGAAGAGCAAAGAGTGCCTGGGCAGAATATTATTGAATATGTCCAAAGCCTAAAAGAAAGAATGGCCCAAGTCATACCCTTAGTCAGGGAAAACATGGAACGGGCCCAGGCTCAACAGAAGACATATTATGACCGCATCGCTCAAGTTCGGAAGTTTCAGACCGGAGATCGGGTAATGGTGTTAGTCCCTACTGCTGAGAGTAAGCTACTGGCCCGATGGCAGGGTCCTTATGAGGTCATAGAAGCCATTGGAGATGTAAATTATAAAATCAAACAACCAGATCGCCGGAAAACTGAGCAGATTTACCATATAAATGTATTAATGGCCTGGAGAGAGAGAGAAGCCGAAGTAAGTTTTGCCTCCCCGATTTCTGAGTTGGAGGAACCCGTGGCAGACATACCAATCTCCACCGAATTGTCTCCTCTACAGAAGGCAGAAATGTTATAGATGATTACCCATCATCAGGACGTTTTTTTTTAGTATATTCAGGGAGGACCATTGTGGTTTGTCATGATATCATTACAGCACCAGGCGTTAAAGTAAGGGTTAAACCATATCGGATACCAGAAGCAAAAAGGGAAGAAATAAGAAATGAAGTATAGAAGATGCTGCAAGCTGGAACAATTGAGGAGTCATCCAGTGATTGGTGCAGTCCCATCGTCCTCATACCCAAGCCTGATGGGAGCACATGGTTTTGCAGCGATTTCAGGAAACTGAATGCCATATCCCAATGGGATGCTTACCCACTTCCCCGGATTGATGAGTTGGTGGATAACTTGGGCAAAGCCCGATTTTTGTCCACATTGGATCTCACAAAAGGCTACTGGCAGGTACCCCTAGCCAGGTCTGCCAAGGAGAAGACAGCATTCTGTACACCGGAGGGACTGTTTCACTATAACGTGATGCCATTTGGGTTGCCTGGTGCCCCGGCCACCTTCCAACGATTAATGGACAAACTTCTGCGACCCCACCGGGGCTACGCAGCGGCATACTTAGATGACATCGTCATATATACCCCTGATTGGGATACTCATGTGGAAAAACTCAAAAGAGTCCTTAAAACCCTTCAGCAGGTGGGACTGACAGTAAATCCGGCAACGTGCAACCTTGGTAAAACAGAGGTAAAGTACCTCAGGTATGTTGTAGGTCGTGGTTTGGTTCGGCCTCAACTGAATAAAGTTGAAGCCATACGGGCCTGGCCAAAACCTCTACGGAAGAGGCAGATACGAGTCTTTTTGGGTCTGATCGGATACTATCGATGATTCATCCCAGACTTTGCAACCTTGGCAGCTCCCCTAACTGACCTTACCAAGGCTAAACTCCCAGAGACGTGGAGATGGAACCCAAAGGCTAATGCAGCCTTTGATACCCTTCGGTCAGTACTATGTAAGGAGCTAGTCTTAATAGCACCCGACTACGACCAACGATTTGTGCTGCAGACTGACTCCTCTGAGGTAGGGTTGGGGGTCGTATTATCACAGGTGCTGGATGGAGAGGAACACCCGGTGCTCTATCTCAGCCGAAAACTGCTGCCGAGAGAACGAAAGTACTCCGTGGTGGAGAAGGAGTGCTTGGCAGTAAAGTGGGCCGTGGATTCACTACGATACTACCTCTTGGGAAGGCGCTTCACTTTGATCTCGGACCACGCTCCCCTGCAGTGGGTGCACCAGAACAAAGGAGCAAATGCCAGAGTGATGAGATGGTTCTTATCTCTGCAGCCCTTCAGTTTCGACCTGATTCATAGGGCAGGAACTCTCCAGGGCAACGCTGATGCCCTCTCCCGGATCCACTGCCTCTCGGCGGACGCTCACTCCCCTGTCGTTGAGCTGAGGGGGGGGGAGGGGATGTGTGAGAATGTAAGGAGCTGGGGACAGATTATTGAGGGCTGTTATGTAAGCCATAGGCTGAACTGCTCCTTGTATCCAGCTCTCAGTGAGTTAAAACACTTAAATTCACCTGGTCCAGTGCTTCACTATAAAAACCCCAGGAAGCCCCAATGAAGGGGAGGGGTGTGCTTCTGATTAGGCTCTGTCCTGAGTAGTTTGGAAGCTGAAGCCAGAAGCTGGGGCCTTGCCTAGGAGACAAGCTGGAAGGAGCCTGTAAAGTACAGCTAGTTGAGAGGACTGACAGCTGCCTGAATTGCTGCGGGAATGACCAAGGTGAATCGTTTGGAGAAGCAATGTGGTGAGTGAGATCCTGCGGTTTCTTGGAGTTTGAAGGTACCAGACTGATTATGCCTTAGGGAAGTTGCTGAGTGTGGAACTGACAGAGGCCCTGTTTGAAGGTACCAGACTGATTATGCCTCAGGGAAGTTGCTGAGTGTGGAACTGACAGAGGCCCTGTTTGAAGGTACCAGACTGATTATGCCCCAAGGAAGTTGCTGAGTGTTTGACCGGTACATTTGCAATAATTTAATACTGCTGTATCAAAGGGTCCCTGGGGTGAAGCATACGGGAGAAACGGGCGGGCCCTATGCTTCATCCGCGGCTACTGATGTAGAAACGTGGAAAAGACTACCGATAAACAAGAGACTATTTGTATCCTGGCCACAAGGTGGCATTCTTTCAATAACCAGAGACTGTTTGTATCCGGGCCACAAGGTGGCAATATAGCAATAGTCGGAGACTATTTTTAGCCAGGCCACAAGGTGGCAATCTTTCAATAACCAGAGACTGTTTGTATCCGGGACACAAGGTGGCAATATAGCAATAGTCGGAGACTATTTGTAGCCTGGCCACAAGGTGGCAATCTTTCAATAACCAGAGACTATTTGTAACCTGGTCACAAGGTGACAAATTATAGGGATTAAAGACTGTCTTTGTCCTTGCCACCAGGTGGCGCTATTCCTGTAAAATTACTCCTTCACGAGTACAACGGAGTGGGAGCTCCGTCCTGAAGACACCGGGGTGTAGTCTTTTTTTGTCCCTGTTGCAGGTAAGCTGCACAGGTATAGTCAGGGCGTTCCTGTGTCACAGTCAGTCCGTATATGTAGATGTTTATTTTCGTTATTTAAGCAGAGTTACTGCTCCTGTTTGTTTTTGTTATTTCATAATAAACATGTTTGCTGCCTCACCAGAAGGTATCCGTTTCTAACTCAAGAAAGCACAGCTCTACACGGCCATCCTGGTCACACTTGATATATTATACTTCTCTTGAATTAAGGGGCTGAGCGTCTGACGCTATACAAATGCAAATTTGCCCATGGGCTTATCTATCGGGAAAGATCTAACGGTCTTGAATTGGCCATAGGAGTAAATGATGTACATATTTTGAAGATTTTTGGAGCTGACAATACTTACATACGGCATTCAATAGTCTTACCTAGAACCTGTTAATAGACCCCTAAGGCTTAACTGATAAACCTTTATAACTATTGGAGCTAACCTAAGCACGGCCAATGTTTTAATGGTGCTCTGTGGAGGACTGCTGGTTTTACAGAATAAGAAGAGGATTTCTTAGAGTGCATAAAGTCACCTCAGTTACTTGGAATAGTTATTATGAGAGGCATATGTCCAATATTGGCCCCATTATTGGTCATAGACTAAAGAGGCCGGTACGTCATGCAAAGTCTCTATGAGCTGGAACATTATCCTTATAATATTGTACTGTCTCCAGCCCTATATGTTATTTTGGAAAGATATGGATACCACTGTACATTCGTTGTGGACAGATAGACTAACGATGTTGGTATCCTATGTTCAGACTCTGCGCTTTGCCAGCTGCGGCCTTTAATACGGGCCTAAAGTAATTAAGCATTCAATAAGATTTTTTTTTTAACAGCGATAGCCTACTACAGTATTACATTATAAACATTATGAACATATACTTCAAGAAACCTCATGAGCTTGCAGAATTAGTTCCATCCGTGGATAGCATCAAAGTTGTCTCAATCCACCACAGATCCAGAAGCCATCAGTGTTTGGACAGTGGAACCTCTGACCACTAGTGATGTCGCGAACATCAAATTTTCGGTTCGCGAACCGCGGACCCGAATTTTATCAAATGTTCGCAAACGGACGATCATCGGCGAACCGCCATAGACTTCAATGGGCAGGCGAATTTCAAAACCCACAGGGACTCTTTCTGGCCACAATAGTGATGGGAGAGTTGTTTCAAGGGGACTAAAGATTGGACTGTGGCATGCCGGAGGGGGATCCATGGCAAAACCCCCATGGAAAATTACATAGTTGATGCAAAGTCTGGTTTTAAGCCATTAAGGGCATAAATAACCTAACATTCCTAAATTGGTTTGAATAACATGCTTTAAAACATATATAGGAACTATAGGGTTTGGAATGGATGATTCCTTTAAATGAGCTACTAGCTGGTATATTCTTGAGTACACACAGTCTTCCCTCATATGGCAAAATAAATTTGCTAATCCTTGGGAGGACAAAAGTATGAAAATATATAAATAGTGTTTAGCTCAAAAAAGTGTGGTTAAAACCAATGTAGAAAAAAGCGCATGGAAGTACTTTACTGGTTATGAAAAAAGGTAGAGGGGGGTTTTATAAAAAATATGTACAAATGATGTGTTATAGCATACAATAGTGATGCAACTCCTGTTTGCCTGAGACTACTATATGTCATTAATGCTGACTGGCAATTCACAGTAGTCACAAGGAGTAAAGTAACACAGGCAAAAAATAGCTCAAACATATATAAACCTCTCTATTGTAATCAATAAACCAAATAACCAGAGTACTTGCGCTTAGGTCATAGGGACTATCACCTAAGCGCAAGTACTCTGGTTATTTGGTTTATTGATTACAATAGAGAGGTTTATATATGTTTGAGCTATTTTTTGCCTGTGTTACTTTACTCCTTGTGACTACTGTGAATTGCCAGTCAGCATTAATGACATATAGTAGTCTCAGGCAAACAGGAGTTGCATCACTATTGTATGCTATAACACGTCATTTGTACATATTTTTTATAAAACCCCCCTCTACCTTTTTTCATAACCAGTAAAGTACTTCCATGCGCTTTTTTCTACAATGGTTTTAACCACACTTTTTTGAGCTAAACACTATTTATATATTTTCATACTTTTGTCCTCCCAAGGATTAGCAAATTTATTTTGCCATATGAGGGAAGACTGTGTGTACTCAAGAATATACCAGCTAGTAGCTCATTTAAAGGAATCATCCATTCCAAACCCTATAGTTCCTATATATTTTTTCTACTATTATTACCATTGTTAAGGTGTTAGGCACCAAGGAACTTTTTTACAGTGATATACTTAATCATGCTTTAAAACATCAAGTATGATGTTGTATCGATCAGGTAGTGTAAAGGTTAAACCTGCTTCACAGTAACAGACCAATCTCCCCATTTAATGCACCGCAAACAACCGCAAACAGTCCCTTTGCACAAATGCAAACTCCCCATTTGCACAAAGTTGGATACCAAGCTAGCCATGTCCCATTCCTTGTCCTCACTGATGTCATTGAAGGTCTCTTCCTCCACCAAGCCACGTACAATACCAAGGGCCCCCGAAAGGTGACAACAAGCCCCCTGGGACGCCTGCTGTGTTTGGTCTTCCACCTCCTCAAAGCCACCTTCCTCCTCTGACTCCTCTTCTTCAGACTCCTCTCTCTGCATTGCCTCTGTCTGCGTTATTATAAGGTGTGTACTGTTAAGTAGTACTATTCCTATTGGTTTAATCCCTGTTACGTCCACTATTAGGGGACGTGTATATGGCATTGATTTTTGGAACAGGGAGATGGAAAAAGATGCTTGGTCGGACCTCCTACTTCGAATTTGGGGCACTGCACGTGTAATGTAATGTGCCACCAGATAGGAGTGGTGTATCAAGTTGTACTATTCATTCCTATCAGTTTAATACCTGTTACGTCACCTATCAGGGGACGTGTATATGGCATGGATTTTTGGAACAGGGAGATGGAAAAAGATGCTTGGTCGGTCCTCCCACTTCAAATTTGGGGCACTGCGCGTGCAATCTAAGGTGCCACCAGATAGGAGTGGTGATTAAGTTGAACTATTCATTCCTATCTGTCAGGCAACTGACATTCAATCGATTACAGTCAAAAAAGGGTTGTTTTATGTCACTGTACACTACGGTTGCACCAGATATGAGTGTCACTGGGCACTGGCAAAAGTTGGCAGAGTAGATGCAATAGGCCTCACACACACGCCTGTAGGCAGGCAACTGATATTCAATCGATTACTATAAAAAAAAGGGTTGTTTTATGTCACTGTACACTACGGATGCACCAGATATGAGTGTCACTGGGCACTGGCAAAAGTTGGCAGAGTAGATGCAATAGGCCTCACACACAGACCTGTAGGCCGGCAACTGATATTCAAGCGATTACAGTCAAAAAGGGTTATTTTATGTCACTGTACACTACGGTTGCACCAGATATGAGTGTCACTGTGCACTGGCAAAAGGTAGCAGAGTAGAAGCAATAGGCCTCACACACACTCCTGTAGGCAGGCAACTGATATTCAATCGATTACTGAAAAAAAAGATTGTTTTATGTCACTGTACTGTATGGTTGCACCAGATATGACGTATCACTGTGCACTGGCAAAAGTTGGCCGAGTAGATGCAATAGGCCTCACACACATGCCTGTAGCCTGGCAACTGACATTCAATCGATTACAGTCAAAAAAGGGTTCTTTTATGTCACTGTACACACATGCCTGTAGGCCGGCAACTGATGTTCAATCGATTACAGAAAAAAAAGGGTTGTTTTATGTCACTGTACACTACGGTTGCACCAGATATGAGTGTCACTGTGCACTGGCAAAAGTTGGCAGAGTAGATGCAATAGGCCTCACACACACGCCTGTAGGCAGGCAACTGACATTCAATCGATTACAGTCAAAAAAGGGTTATTTTATGTCACTGTACACTACGGTTGCACCAGATATGAGTGTCACTGTGCACTGGCAAAAGGTAGCAGAGTAAAAGCAATAGGCCTCACAAACATGCCTGTAGTTCGGCAACTGATGTTCAATCGATTACAGAAAAAAAAGGGTTGTTTTATGTCACTGTACACTACGGTTGCACCAGATATGAGTGTCACTGTGCACTGGCAAAAGTTGGCAGAGTAGATGCAATAGGCCTCACACACACGCCTGTAGGCAGGCAACTGATATTCAATCGATTACTGAAAAAAAAAGGGTTGTTTTATGTCACTGTACTCTACGGTTGCACTAGATATGACGTATCACTGTGCACTGGCAAAAGTTGGCAGAGTAGATGCAATAGGCCTCACACACACGCCTGTAGGCAGGCAACTGATATTCAATCTATTACAGTCAAAAAAGGGTTGTTTTAAGTCACTAGGCACTTGCAAAAGTTGGTAGAGTAGATGCAATAAGCCTCACACACACGCCTGTAGCCAGGCAACTGACATTCAATCGATTACAGCCAAAAAAGGGTTGTTTTATGTCACTGTACACTACGGTTGCACCAGATATGAGTGTCACTGTGCACTGGCAAAAGTTGGCCGAGTAGATGCAATAGGCCTCACACATGCCTGTAGGCCGGCAACTGATGTTCAATCGATTACAGAAAAAAAAGGGTTGTTTTATGCCACTGTACACTACGGTTGCACCAGATATGAGTGTCACTGTGCACTGGCAAAAGTTGGCAGAGTAGATGCAATAGGCCTCACACACACGCCTGTAGGCAGGCAACTGACATTCAATCGATTACAGTCAAAAAAGTGTTTTATGTCACTGTAAACTACGGTTGCATCAGATATGAGTGTCACTGGGCACTGGCAAAAGTTGGCAGAGTAGAAGCAATAGGCTTTAAACACACGCCTGGAGGCAGGCAACTGATATTCAATCGATTACTGAAAAAAAAGGGTTGTTTTATGTCACTGTACTCTACGGTTGCACCAGATATGACGTATCACTGTGCACTGGCAAAAGTTGGCAGAGTAGATGCAATAGGCCTCACACACATGCCTGTAGGCAGGCAACTAATATTCAATCGATTACAGTCAAAAAAGTGTTGTTTTATGTCACTGTACACTACGGTTGCACCAGATATGAGTGTCACTGTGCACTGGCAAAAGGCAGCAGAGGAGATGCAATACGCCTCACACACACGCCTGTAGGCAGGCAACTGATAATCAATCGATTACATTAAAAAAAGGGTTGTTTTATGTCACTGTACACTACGGTTGCACCAGATATGAGTGTCACTGTGCACTGGCAAAAGTTGGCAGAGTAGATGCAATAGGCCTCACACCCGCCTGTAGGCAGGCAACTGATATTCAATCGATTACAGTCAAAAAAGGGTTCTTTTATGTCACTGTACACTACGGTTGCACCAGATATGAGTGTCACTGTGCACTGGCAAAAGTTGGCAGAGTAGATGCAATAAGCCTCACACACATGCCTGTAGGCAGGCAACTGATATTCAATCGATTACTGAAAAAAAAGGGTTGTTTTATGTCACTGTACACTACGGTTGCACCAGATATGACGTATCACTGTGCACTGGCAAAAGTTGGCAGAGTAGATGCAATAGGCCTCACACACACGCTTGTAGGCAGGCAAATGATATTCAATCGATTACTGAAAAAAAAGGGTTCTTTTATGTCACTGTACACTACGGTTGAACCTGATATGAGTGTCACTGTGCACTGTCAAAAGGCAGCAGAGTAGATGCAATAGGCCTCACACACACGCCTGTAGGCAGGCAACTGATATTAAATCGATTACAGTCAAAAAAGGGTTGTTTTATGTCACTGTACACTATGGTTGCACCAGATATAAATGTCACTGTGCACTGGCAAAAGTTGGCCGAGTAGATGCAATAGGCCTCACACACATGCCTGAAGTCCGGCAACTGATGTTCAATCGATTACAGAAAAAAAAGGGTTGTTTTATGTCACTGTACACTACGGTTGCACCAGATATGAGTGTCACTGTGCACTGGCAAAAGTTGGCCGAGTAGATGCAATAGGCCTCACACACACGCCTGTAGGCAGGCAACTGACATTCAAGCGATTACAGTCAAAAAAAGGTTCTTTTATGTCACTGTACACTACGGTTGCACCAGATATGAGTGTCACTGTGCACTGGCAAAAGGTAGCAGAGTAAATGCAATAGGCCTCACACACACGCCTTTAGACAGGCAACTGATATTTAATGGATTACTGAAAAAAAAGGGTTGTTTTATGTCACTGTACTCTACGGTTGCACCAGATATGACGTATCACTGTGCACTTGAAAAAGTTGGCAGAGTAGATGCAATAGGCCTCACACACATGCCTGTAGGCAGGCAACTGATATTCAATCGATTACAGTCAAAAAAAGGTTCTTTTATGTCACTGTACACTACGGTTGCACCAGATATGAGTGTCACTGTGCACTGGCAAAAGGCAGCAGAGTAGATGCAATAGGCCTCACACACACGCCTGTAGGCAGGCAACTGATAATCAATCGATTACAGTAAAAAAAAAGGTTCTTTTAAGTCACTGTACACTACGGTTGCACCAGATATGAGTGTCACTGTGCACTGGCAAAAGTTGGCAGAGTAGATGAAATAGGCCTCACACACACGCCTGTAGGCAGGCAACTGACATTCAATTGAATACAGTCAAAAAAGGTTTCTTTTATGTCACTGTACACTAAGGTTACACCAGATATGAGTGTCACTGTGCACTGGCAAAAGGTAGCAGAGTAGATGCAATAGGCCTCACACACACGCCTGTAGGCAGGCAACTGATATTCAATCGATTACTGAAAAAAAAAGGGTTGTTTTATGTCACTGTACTCTACGGTTGCACCAGATATGAGTGTCACTGGGCACTGGCAAAAGTTGGCCGAGTAGATGCAATAGGCCTCACACACAGACCTGTAGGCCGGCAACTGATATTCAAGTGACTACAGTCAAAAAAGGGTTATTTTATGTCACTGTACACTACGGTTGCACGAGATATGAGTGTCACTGTGCACTGGCAAAAGTTGGCAGAGTAGATGCAATAGGCCTCACACACACGCCTGTAGGCCGGCAACTGATATTCAAGCGATTACAGTCAAAAAAAGGTTCTTTTATGTCACTGTACACTACGGTTGCACCAGATATGAGTGTCACTGTGCACTGGAAAAAGGCAGCAGAGTAGATGCAATAGGCCTCACACACACGCCTGTAGGCAGGCAACTGATAATATATCGATTACAGTAAAAAAAATGTTCTTTTATGTCACTGTACACTACGGTTGCACCAGATATGAGTGTCACTGTGCACTGGCAAAAGTTGGCAGAGTAAATGAATTAGGCCTCACACACACTCCTGTAGGCAGGCAACTGACATTCAATTGATTACAGTAAAAAAAGGTTTCTTTTATGTCACTGTACACTATGGTTGCACCAGATATGAGTGTCACTGTGCACTGGCAAAAGGTAGCAGATTAGATGCAATAGGCCTCACACACACGCCTGTAGGCAGGCAACTGATATTCAATCGATTACTGTAAAAAAAGGGTTGTTTTATGTCACTGTACACTACGGTTGCACCAGATATGAGTGTCACTGGGCACTGGCAAAAGGTAGCAGAGTAGATGCAATAGGCCTCACAGACACGCCTGTAGGCAGGCAACTGATATTCAAACGATTACAGTCAAAAAAGGGTTATTTTATGTAACTGTACACTACGGTTGCACCAGATATGAGTTTCACTGTGCACTGGCAAAAGTTGGCAGAGTAGATGCAATAGGCTTTACACACACGCCTGTAGGCAGGCAACTGATATTCAAGCGATTACAGTAAAAAAAGTGTTGTTTTATGTCACTGTACACTACGGTTGCACCAGATATGAGTGTCACTGTGCACTGGCAAAAGGTAGCAGAGTAGATGCAATAGGCCTCACACACACCTGTAGGCAGGCAACTGATATTCAATCGATTACTGTAAAAAAAGGGTTGTTTTATGTCACTGTACACTACGGTTGCACCAGATATGAGTGTCACTGGGCACTGGCAAAAGTTGGCAGAGTAGATGCAATAGGCCTCACACACAGACCTGTAGGCCGGCAACTGATATTCAAGCGATTACAGTCAAAAAAGGGTTGTTTTATGTCACTGTACACTACGGTTGCACCAGATATGAGTGTCACTGTGCACTGGCAAAAGTTGGCAGAGTAGATGCAATAGGCTTTACACACACGCCCGTATGCAGGCAACTGATATTAAAGTGATTACAGTCAAAAAAGTGTTGTTTTATGTCACTGTACACTACGGTTGCACCAGATATGAGTGTCACTGGGCACTGGCAAAAGTTGGCAGAGTAGATGCAATAGGCCTCACACACGCCTATAGGCAGGCAACTGATGTTCAATAGATTACTGCAAAAAAAGGGTTGTTTTATGTCACTGTACACTACGGTTGCACAAGATATGAGTGTCACTGTGCACTGGCAAAAGGTAGCAGAGTAGATGCAATAGGCCTCACACACACGACTGTAGGCAGGCAACTGACATTCAATCGATTACAGTCAAAAAAGGGTTCTTTTATGTCACTGTACACTACGGTTGCACCAGATATGAGTGTCACTGTGCACTGGCAAAAGGTAGAAGAGTAGATGCAATAGGCCTCACACACACAACTGTAGGTAGGCAACTGACATTCAATCGATTACAGTCAAAAAAGGGTTCTTTTATGTCACTGTACACTACGGTTGCACCAGATATGAGTGTCACTGTGCACTGGCAAAAGGTAGCAGAGTAGATGCAATAGGCCTCACACACACGCCTGTAGGCAGGCAACTGATATTTAATCGATTACTGAAAAAAAAGGGTTGTTTTATGTCACTGTACTCTACGGTTGCACCAGATATGACGTATCACTGTGCACTGGCATAAGTTGGCAGAGTAGATGCAATAGGCCTCACACACATGCCTGTAGGCAGGCAACTGATATTCAATCGATTACAGTCAAAAAAGTGTTGTTTTATGTCACTGTACACTACGGTTGCACCAGATATGAGTGTCACTGGGCACTGGCAAAAGTTGGCAGAGTAGATGCAATAGGCCTCACACACACGCCTGTAGGCAGGCAACTGATAATCAATCGATTACAGTAAAAAAAAGGTTCTTTTATGTCACTGTACACTACGGTTGCACCAGATATGAGTGTCACTGTGCACTGGCAAAAGTTGGCAGAGTAGATGAAATAGGCCTCACACACACGCCTGTAGGCAGGCAACTGACATTCAATTGATTACAGTCAAAAAAGGTTTCTTTTATGTCACTGTACGCTACGGTTGCACCAGATATGAGTGTCACTGTGCACTGGCAAAAGGTAGCAGAGTAGATGCAATAGGCCTCACACACACGCCTGTAGGCCGGCAACTGATAATCAATCGATTACAGTAAAAAAAAGGTTCTTTTATGTCACTGTACACTACGGTTGCACCAGATATGAGTGTCACTGTGCACTGGCAAAATTTGTCAGAGTAGATGAAATAGGCCTCACACACATGCCTGTAGGCAGGCAACTGACATTCAATTGATTACAGTCAAAAAAGGTTTCTTTTATGTCACTGTACACTACGGTTGCACCAGATATGAGTGTCACTGTGCACTGGCAAAAGGTAGCAGAGTAGATGCAATAGGCCTCACACACACGCCTGTAGGCAGGCAACTGATATTCAATCGATTACTGTAAAAAAAGGGTTGTTTTATGTCACTGTACACTACGGTTGCACCAGATATGAGTGTCACTGGGCACTGGCAAAAGTTGGCAGAGTAGATGCAATAGGCCTCACACACAGACCTGTAGGCCGGCAACTGATATTCAAGCGATTACAGTCAAAAAAGGTTTTTTTTATGTCACTGTACACTACGGTTGCACCAGATATGAGTGTCACTGTGCACTGGCAAAAGTTGGCAGAGTAGATGAAATAGGCCTCACACACACGCCTGTAGGCAGGCAACTGACATTCAATTGATTACAGTCAAAAAAGGTTTCTTTTATGTCACTGTACGCTACGGTTGCACCAGATATGAGTGTCACTGTGCACTGGCAAAAGGTAGCAGAGTAGATGCAATAGGCCTCACACACACGCCTGTAGGCAGGCAACTGATAATCAATCGATTACAGTAAAAAAAAGGTTCTTTTATGTCACTGTACACTACGGTTGCACCAGATATGAGTGTCACTGTGCACTGGCAAAAGTTGGCAGAGTAGATGAAATAGGCCTCACACACACGCCTGTAGGCAGGCAACTGACATTCAATTGATTACAGTCAAAAAAGGTTTCTTTTATGTCACTGTACGCTACGGTTGCACCAGATATGAGTGTCACTGTGCACTGGCAAAAGGTAGCAGAGTAGATGCAATAGGCCTCACACACACGCCTGTAGGCAGGCAACTGATAATCAATCGATTACAGTAAAAAAAGGTTCTTTTATATCACTGTACACTACGGTTGCACCAGATATGAGTGTTACTGTGCACTGGCAAAAGTTGGCAGAGTAGATGCAATAGGCCTCACACACACGCCTGTAGGCAGGCAACTGATATTCGATCGATTACTGTAAAAAAAGGGTTGTTTTATGTCACTGTACACTACGGTTTCACCAGATATGAGTGTCACTGGGCACTGGCAAAAGTTGGCAGAGTAGATGCAATAGGCCTCACACACAGACCTGTAGGCCGGCAACTGATATTCAAGCGATTACAGTCAAAAAAGGGTTATTTTATGTCACTGTACACTACGCTTGCACCAGATATGAGTGTCACTGTGCACTGGCAAAAGTTGGCAGAGTAGATGCAATAGGCTTTACACACACGCCTGTAGGCAGGCAACTGATATTCAAGCGATTACAGTCAAAAAAGTGTTGTTTTATGTCACTGTACACTACGGTTGCACCAGATATGAGTGTCACTGGGCACTGGCAAAAGTTGGCAGAGTAGATGCAATAGGCCTCACACACACGCCTATAGGCAGGCAACTGATGTTCAATAGATTACTGTAAAAAAAAGGGTTGTTTTATGTCACTGTACACTACGGTTGCACCAGATATGAGTGTCACTGGGCACTGGCAAAAGTTGGCAGAGTAGATGCAATAGGCCTCACACACATGCCTGTAGGCCGGCAACTGATCTTCAAGCGATTACAGTCAAAAAAGGGTTGTTTTATGTCACTGTACACTACGGTTGCACCAGATATGAGTGTCACTGGGCACTGGCAAAAGTTGGCAGAGTAGATGCAATAGGCCTCACACACAGACCTGTAGGCCGGCAACTGATATTCAAGCGATTACAGTCAAAAAAGGGTTATTTTATGTCACTGTACACTACGGTTGCACCAGATATGAGTGTCACTGTGCACTGGCAAAAGTTGGCAGAGTAGATGCAATAGGCTTTACACACACCCCTGTAGGCAGGCAACTGATATTCAAGCGATTACAGTCAAAAAAGTGTTGTTTTATGTCACTGTACACTACGGTTGCACCAGATATGAGTGTCACTGGGCACTGGCAAAAGGCAGCAGAGGAGATGCAATACGCCTCACACACACGCCTATAGGCAGGCAACTGATGTTCAATAGATTACTGAAAAAAAAGGGTTGTTTTATGTCACTGTACACTACGGTTGCACCAGATATGAGTGTCACTGTGCACTGGCAAAAGGTAGCAGAGTAGATGCAATAGGCCTCACACACACGCCTGTAGGCAGGCAACTGATAATCAATCGATTACAGAAAAAAAAAGGTTCTTTTATGTCACTGTACACTACGGTTGCACCAGATATGAGTGTCACTGTGTACTGGCAAAAGTTGGCAGAGTAGATGAAATAGGCCTCACACACACGCCTGTAGGCAGGCAACTGATAATCAATCGATTACAGTAAAAAAAAGGTTATTTTATGTCACTGTACACTACGGTTGCACCAGATATGAGTGTCACTGTGCACTGGCAAAAGTTGTCAGAGTAGATGAAATAGGCCTCACACACACGCCTGTAGGCAGGCAACTGACATTCAATTGATTACAGTCAAAAAAGGTTTCTTTTATGTCACTGTACGCTACGGTTGCACCAGATATGAGTGTCACTGTGCACTGGCAAAAGGTAGCAGAGTAGATGCAATAGGCCTCACACACACGCCTGTAGGCAGGCAACTGATAATCAATCGATTACAGTAAAAAAAGGTTCTTTTATGTCACTGTACACTACGGTTGCAACATATATGAGTGTCACTGTGCACTGGCAAAAGTTGGCAGAGTAGATGAAATAGGCCTCACACACACGCCTGTAGGCAGGCAACTGATATTCAATCGATTACAGTAAAAAAAAGGTTCTTTTATGTCACTGTACACTACGGTTGCACCAGATATGAGTGTCACTGTGCACTGGCAAAAGTTGTCAGAGTAGATGAAATAGGCCTCACACACATGCCTGTAGGCAGGCAACTGACATTCAATTGATTACAGTCAAAAAAGGTTTCTTTTATGTCACTGTACACTATGGTTGCACCAGATATGAGTGTCACTGTGCACTGGCAAAAGGTAGCAGAGTAGATGCAATAGGCCTCACACACACGCCTGTAGGCAGGCAACTGATAATCAATCGATTACAGTAAAAAAAAGGTTCTTTTATGTCACTGTACACTACGGTTGCACCAGATATGAGTGTCACTGTGCTCTGGCAAAAGGCAGCAGAGTAGATGCAATAGGCCTCACACACACGCCTGTAGGCAGGCAACTGATAATCAATCGATTACAGTAAAAAAAGGTTCTTTTATGTCACTGTACACTACGGTTGCAACAGATATGAGTGTCACTGTGCACTGGCAAAAGTTGGCAGAGTAGATGAAATAGGCCTCACACACACGCCTGTAGGCAGGCAACTGACATTCAATTGATTACAGTCAAAAAAGGTTTCTTTTATGTCACTGTACACTATGGTTGCACCAGATATGAGTGTCACTGTGCACTGGCAAAAGGTAGCAGAGTAGATGCAATAGGCCTCACACACACGCCTGTAGGCAGGCAACTGATATTCAATCGATTACTGTAAAAAAGGGTTGTTTTATGTCACTGTACACTACGGTTGCACCAGATATGAGTGTCACTGTGCACTGGCAAAAGTTGGCAGAGTAGATGCAATAGGCTTTACACACACGCCTGTAGGCAGGCAACTGATATTCAAGCGATTACAGTAAAAAAAGTGTTGTTTTATGTCACTGTACACTACGGTTGAACCAGATATGAGTGTCACTGGGCACTGGCAAAAGTTGGCAGAGTAGATGCAATAGGCCTCACACACACGCCTATAGGCAGGCAACTGATGTTCAATAGATTACTGTAAAAAAAAGGGTTGTTTTATGTCACTGTACACTACGGTTGCACCAGATATGAGTGTCACTGGGCACTTGCAAAAGTTGGCAGAGTAGATGCAATAGGCCTCACACACAGACCTATAGGCCGGCAACTGATATTCAAGCGATTACAGTCAAAAAAGGGTTATTTTATGTCACTGTACACTACGGTTGCACCAGATATGAGTGTCACTGTGCACTGGCAAAAGTTGGCAGGGTAGATGCAATAGGCTTTACACACACGCCTGTAGGCAGGCAACTGATATTCAAGCGATTACAGTCAAAAAAGTGTTGTTTTATGTCACTGTACACTACGGTTGCACCAGATATGAGTGTCACTGGGCACTGGCAAAAGTTGGCAGAGTAGATGCAATAGGCCTCACACACACGCCTATAGGCAGGCAACTGATATTCAATCGATTACTGAAAAAAAAGGGTTGTTTTATGTCACTGTACACTACGGTTGCACCAGATATGAGTGTCACTGTGCACTGGCAAAAGGTAGCAGAGTATATGCAATAGGCCTCACACACACACCTGTAGGCAGGCAACTGATAATCAATCGATTACAGGAAAAAAAAGGTTCTTTTATGTCACTGTACACTACGGTTGCACCAGATATGAGTGTCACTGTGTACTGGCAAAAGTTGGCAGAGTAGATGAAATAGGCCTCACACACACGCCTGTAGGCAGGCAACTGATAATCAATCGATTACAGTAAAAAAAAGGTTCTTTTATGTCACTGTACACTACGGTTGCACCAGATATGAGTGTCACTGTGCACTGGCAAAAGTTGTCAGAGTAGATGAAATAGGCCTCACACACACGCCTGTAGGCAGGCAACTGACATTCAATTGATTACAGTCAAAAAAGGTTTCTTTTATGTCACTGTACACTATGGTTGCACCAGATATGAGTGTCACTGTGCACTGGCAAAAGGTAGCAGAGTAGATGCAATAGGCCTCACACACACGCCTGTAGGCAGGCAACTGATATTCAATCGATTACTGTAAAAAAAGGGTTGTTTTATGTCACTGTACACTACGGTTGCACCAGATATGAGTGTCACTGTGCACTGGCAAAAGTTGGCAGAGTAGATGCAATAGGCTTTACACACACGCCTGTAGGCAGGCAACTGATATTCAAGCGATTACAGTAAAAAAAGTGTTGTTTTATGTCACTGTACACTACGGTTGCACCAGATATGAGTGTCACTGGGCACTGGCAAAAGTTGGCAGAGTAGATGCAATAGGCCTCACACACACGCCTATAGGCAGGCAACTGATGTTCAATAGATTACTGTAAAAAAAGGGTTGTTTTATGTCACTGTACACTACGGTTGCACCAGATATGAGTGTCACTGGGCACTTGCAAAAGTTGGCAGAGTAGATGCAATAGGCCTCACACACAGACCTATAGGCCGGCAACTGATATTTAAGCGATTACAGTCAAAAAAGGGTTATTTTTTGTCACTGTACACTACGGTTGCACCAGATATGAGTGTCACTGTGCACTGGCAAAAGTTGGCAGAGTAGATGCAATAGGCTTTACACACACGCCTGTAGGCAGGCAACTGATATTCAAGCGATTACAGTCAAAAAAGTGTTGTTTTATGTCACTGTACACTACGGTTGCACCAGATATGAGTGTCACTGGGCACTGGCAAAAGTTGGCAGAGTAGATACAATAGGCCTCACACACACGCCTATAGGCAGGCAACTGATGTTCAATAGATTACTGAAAAAAAAGGGTTGTTTTATGTCACTGTACACTACGGTTGCACCAGATATGAGTGTCACTGTGCACTGGCAAAAGGTAGCAGAGTAGATGCAATAGGCCTCACACACACACCTGTAGGCAGGCAACTGATAATCAATCGATTACAGGAAAAAAAAGGTTCTTTTATGTCACTGTACACTACGGTTGCAACAGATATGAGTGTCACTGTGTACTGGCAAAAGTTGGCAGAGTAGATGAAATAGGCCTCACACACACGCCTGTAGGCAGGCAACTGATAATCAATCGATTACAGTAAAAAAAAGGTTCTTTTATGTCACTGTACACTACGGTTGCACCAGATATGAGTGTCACTGTGCACTGGCAAAAGTTGTCAGAGTAGATGAAATAGGCCTCACACACACGCCTGTAGGCAGGCAACTGACATTCAATTGATTACAGTCAAAAAAGGTTTCTTTTATGTCACTGTACACTACGGTTGCACCAGATATGAGTGTCACTGTGCACTGGCAAAAGTTGGCAGAGTAGATGCAATAGGCATCACACACACGCCTATAGGCAGGCAACTGATGTTCAATAGATTACTGAAAAAAAGGGTTGTTTTATGTCACTGTACACTACGGTTGCACCAGATATGAGTGTCACTGTGCACTGGCAAAAGTTAGCAGAGTAGATGCAATAGGCCTCACACACACGCCTGTAGGTAGGCAACTGATATTCAATCGATTACTGAAAAAAAAGGTTTGTTTTATGCAACTGTACTCTACGGTTGCACCAGATATGACGTATCACTGTGCACTGGCAAAAGTTGGCAGAGTAGATGCAATAGGCCTCACACATATGCCTGTAGGCAGGCAATTGATCTTCAAGCGATTACAGTAAAAAAAGGGTTGTTTTAGGTCACTGTACACTACGGTTGCACCAGATATGAGTGTCACTGTGCACTGGCAAAAGGCAGCAGAGTAGATGCAATAGGCCTCACACACGCCTGTAGGCAGGCAACTGATATTCAATTGAATACTGTCAAAAAAGGGTTGTTTTAAGTCAAAGTGCACTGGCAAAAGTTGGCAGAGTAGATGCAATAGGCCTCACACACAGGCCTGTAGCCAGGCAACTGACATTCAATCGATTACAGTCAAAAAAGGGTTGTTTTATGTCACTGTAGACTAGGGTTGCACCAGATATGAGTGTCACTGGGCACTGGCAAAAGTTGGCAGAGTAGGTGCAATAGGCCTCACACACACGCCTATAGGCAGGCAACTGATATTCAATCGATTACAGAAAAAATAGGGTTGTTTTATGTCACTGTACACTACGGTTGCACCAGATATGAGTGTCACTGTGCACTGGCAAAAGTTGGCAGAGTAGATGCAATAGGCCTTACACACACGCTAGCAGGCAGGCATATGCAATTAGATTACACAGAAAAAAATAATAAAATAAAATAAATGATGTTCTAGCCCTAAAAAGGGCTTTTTGGGTTGCTGTTCTTGCAGCAGATATCAAATGAGTCCTTCAGGTGTGTAATGAAAGCTAAATACACAGCCTGGCTATCTATTTCCCTATTAAATCAACAGCAGGTAGAACATATGTCCTCTCTCAACGAATGTAGCTTCAGAATGATTCTAAAATAGAGTCTGTCCTTCAGATGGAAGGCCCTGGAAGGGAGTGTATGCTCCTGATTGGCTGGAATGTGTCTGCTGACTGTAAGGTGCTGGGTCAAAGTTTCCTCAATGATAAAAAATGGGGGGCGGACCGAAAAGCGCAAGTGTTCGCCAATCGTTGCGAACGCGAACATGCGCAAATCTCCGTGAATAGTTCTTCGGCGAACTGTTCGGGACATCACTACCGACCACTCATTGTGAGGTCTGGGGGGTGGATTGACTAACTGTTGGACCGGCAGCTCCCCATCTTGCAGGAGAACCAAGTGCTGGAGAACCCCACAACACTCCTCCAGAGAGTGGACAATATGGGTTGCCGATGCATACTGAAGAGTCAAGCAAAAGGGGAAGCCCCATCTGTAATTTATCTGGTGGTTGGACAGTATCAGAAGAGCCAGTTTCAACAGCTTAACTAGTTACATAGTATTTGAGGTTGAATAAAGATTGTTAGTCCAAATTCAACCTTTTTAGATCTCTTCTGATCCTTTTAATATGTGGACTATTTGTTAATAATTGTTAAGTGAGGAAGGCAAACAGAAAAAGAACCCCATTGAAACTTTGCCAATTGTCTCATAAGAGGAAAAAAAGCTAAATTGACCCCAGAGACTGATGATCGAATTTCTCCCTGGATCAAAATTCCTTTGCTAGTTATCTAGGAAGTTTTCTATCGAGTTCGCTGTCACCACCTCCTTTGGTAGAGAATTCCACAGTTTAACCACCCTAACTGTGAAAAACCCTTTTCTTTCTTTAAGTTAAAATCTTTTTTTCTCTAACCTCAAGGGATGTCTTCTTATCAGTTGAAAATTTCTTGGTATAAAAAGTTCCCTTGACAAAGCCTTATATTTACCCTGGATGTATTTAAATATGGTAATCATATGCCCTCATTGACTCCTTTTTTCTAGGGAAAATAAGTCTAATTTGGTTAGTCTTTCTTCATAACTTAGCCCCTCCATTCCACTTATTAGTTTTGTTCCCCTTCTCTGTACTTTTTCCACCTCTAAAATGTCATTTTTATGAAGTGGTGCCCAATATTGTACTCCATATTCCAAATGAGGGAGTACTAGGGTTTTGTACAGTGACAGAATTATATTTGCTTCCCTTGCTTCTATACCCTTCTTATTACATGCTAATATTTTACTTGCCTTTGCAGCTGCAGCTTGGCATTGAGCACTGCGACCTAGGTGGTTGTCCACAAGTACTCCCAAATCCATTTCAATATCAGATACCCCCAGATTATAAATCACATGGCTATTTTTCCTTACCAAATGCATAACCTTAAATGTATTTGTATTAAATCTGCCATTTAGCCGCCCATTTCTCTAATGTATGCCAATCCCTATGTAGGGAAAGTTCATCATTATCTGATTTAATTACCTTGCACAACTTAGTGTCATCAGCAAAAATGGAGACACTACTTTAGAGTCCTACTTCTACGTCATTAATAAATATGTTAAAAAGGAGAGGAACTTATACTGAAACTTGAGGAACCCCACTTACCACATTAGTCCAATCGGAGTATGTTCCATTTAAAACAACCCTTTGCTTCCTGTCTTTTAGCCAGCTCTTGATCCATGAGCAGATAATTATTGCAATATCTTTATCCCTTTGTTTGCTCAAAAGTCTCCCATGTGGCACTGTAACAAAATCCTTTGCAAAATCCAAAAATACTTCATCCACTGAGTGGCCCTGATCCAAGTTCCTACTAACCTCCTCAGTGAAACTAATTAGATTGGTCTGACGTGACCTATCCTTCATAAATCTGTGCTGACTGCTACCTATGATCTTGTTCAAATAGACATATTCTTGTATACTTGTTACGACCCAAGGAGTGAGGGGGACATGTTCACCCCTTGACCCTTCTGCTTACTAGTATAGGGGCAACCCTGGATGGTCTGGGGTCTCAGCATTTCTGACTTGTTAAGGCCAGGACATCAGTTCAGGACCTCAGGAACACAGGAGGCAAAAATCAGGCTTGGCAAAATAATAAATGCTTTTATCTCTATCTTTTTCTAAAATGACTGATATATGTTTTTTATGTATCAATGTAAAGCAAACTTTAATAACTGACTCACAGCATGACAGTTACAAATGACATCACAACATTCCAAATGCAGTTAACGCCTTATGAACTGGCTACAACTAAAATGTAATATATAGTTTAAACACATAACATCACACATTACCTTTGTAATAAAACTAGGTGGCTGTTTTTTGCCACACAGCTTACCCGTAACCACAAGCCGGCATACCCAGTCCGACCCCAGCGGATCAGCTTGGGGATGTCCGGGGGAGTCCTCGTAGATCACTTTTCCAGTTCAGTTTTTCTGGATAATCCGTCAGCGTTGCCGTTTTGCTTTCCCTGGTGGTAGTGTATTTTAAAATCAAAGGGCTGCAGCACTAGACTCCAGCGAAGCAGTCTGGCATTGTCTTCTGCCACCCTGTTGAGCCTCACTATCGGGTTGGGATCTGTGAATAAGGAAAAGGTTTGCCCATACAAATACGGCTGTAGCTTCTTAAGGGTCCAAACAATGGCCAGGCATTCTTTTCCGATGGCTGCGTAGCTTACTTCTCGGGGTAATAATTTTCTGCTTAAGTAAGCCACCGGGTGTTCGCCTCCATCGGCTCTGATTTGGCTCAATACAGACCCAATCCAAACATAGAACCGTCTGTGTTAACAAGAAAATGTTTGGTTGTATCAGGAGCAGCTAGTACAGGGGCCTTAATTAGAGCAGTTTTCAGTTGTTGAAATGCCTGTTCACACTCTGGGGCCCAGACAACCTGCCTACGGAGGTTCTTACCTATCAGATCAGTAAGGGGCTTGGCCAAGGCACTATAGTTGGGCACAAATTTGCGATAATACCCTGCTGTTCCCAGGAAAGCTAGGACCTGAGTCTTTATTTTGGGGGTCGGCCATTTGGCTACAGCATCTATCTTGGCTGGTCCTGGTTTCTGTTAAACACTACCTACTCGATGGCCGAGGTACTGCACTTCAGCCATCCCTATGTGACACTTACTAGGTTTGAGGGTCAATGCTGCTTCCCTGATACGATCTAATACTGCTCCTACATGGGTCAGGTGTTCTGACCAAGTGTCGCTGTAGACAGCTATATCGTCCAGGTAGGCGCAAGTGTACTCCTGGAACCCGTCCAATAGCCGATCTACCATCCGCTGGAATGTTGCCGGAGCGTTTTTCATCCCGAAGGGCATTACTCGAAACTGGTACATGCCAAAAGAGGTGACAAACGCCAACTTGGGTATTGCATATTTGGCTAGTGGAATTTGACAGCACCCCTTACAGAGATCTATTGTAGTGAGGTACCGCCCCCGGGCCATTTTGTCTAAAAGTTTGTCTATCCTGGGCATTGGATAGGCATCAGACACTGTTGTGTCATTGATTGTCTCCTATAGTCCACACAGAATCGGGTCGTTCCATCCCGCTTTGGTACTAGCACTACCGGGGATGCCCAGAATGTTCAATAACCCCTAGCTGAAGCATCTCCTGAATTTCTTTACTCATATTCTCCTTTACAGAGGCAGAGATGTGGTAGGGAGTTTAACGCAGTGGTAGATGGCCGGTGGTGTCTACGCTGGGAGTGGCCAGAGGCGTGTACCCAGGCAGATTGGAGTAGGTAGGCCTGATCAACTCCTGAGCCTGGGTACGCTCCGGTGGGCTCAGCTGTTCTCATAGTTGTACCCCTCCGAGAACATCTGTCTGGTCTCCTTTTTCTAAGAGGTCTGGTAGAGAGAGGTTCTCAAAATCTTCAGCATGATAAGGTTTTAGCATATTCACATTTAGCATAAGTCTTCTCCATACTCCTGAGCATTGGCAAATCACATTGGTGGTATTACATTTTTGTTCTACCACCCGGTTTGGTCCCTGCCAGGCAGCCTGCAGCCTGTCATTGCGGGCAGGTTTTAAAATCAATACTTTTTTTCTCACTTTAAAGCTGCGGTCCCTGGCTCCCCTATCCTACCATCAGCGCCGACGCTGTTGGGCCGCCTGGAGGTTGGATTGTACCGTTAACATTGATTTGGCTAACATTGCTGTTGACACTCCCACATCTTCCCTTGGCCTCTCACAACTAACAGATTCTTCTACTCATTATGCTGAACATTCTCTTGACCTTATCTTCACCAATCTCAGCACAACCTCCTACCCAGTCATCTATCCACTCCCTCTATCTGACCATCAACCTTCAACCGCACCACATTTTAATCTCACCATCCCTCTCCAACCCCTGCCATCATCACGAACAGAAACTTGCTAGAACTTGACCCTGCTCAGCTCTCCACTATTATCCAATCCCTTCCCAGCCCCATCACCAACCTCAACTTTCCTGACACTGCCACCTCCCTCTACAACTCTCTCTTCCACCCTTAACACCCTGACCCCCTTAACCACACGCAGATGCCCTCGCTCTCATGCACAACCATGGCACACTACACAAACACGATACATCCAGAGGTGCTCCCGCACTGCTAAACGACTATGGAGGAAATCAAGCTCTTCAGCAGATTTCCTCCACTACAAATTTATGTTACGCTCTTATTCCTCTGCCCTCAACCTTGCCAAACAGCAGTATTTTATATCACTAATATAAACTCTGTCCTCTAACCCCAAGTATCTGTTTGTCACTTTCAATACTCTTTTCCGCCCACCACTTCTTCCCATCCCTTCCTCTCTCACAGATGAAGATTTCGCCAACCATTTTTTGCGTAAAATTCAAAACATCTGCAATGAACTCCCATCTCATAGTGGCTCACACACTCCACCCTCTAAACCAGCCAACAACACCCAGTCTTCTCCCTTCTATAATACCACAACCACTTTGAACTGCTTTGATCTGGCTACAGAAGAGGAAGACTCCAAACTGCTATCATCCACTCACCTCTCTACCTGTCCTCAGGATCCTATTCCATCTCAGCTCATCTCTCCCCTCTCTACCACACTAATCCCAGCTCTCACACACATTTTCAACTTCTCCCTAAATAGTGGCATGTTTCCATCTTCTCTAAAACATGACCCACCCTCAAAAAAACCTCATCTGACTCTGACATTGCATCTAACTAACGCTGTATCTCTCTGCTTCCCCTGGCTTCCAAACTGCTGGAGGCTCGAGTATAATTGCCTTAACAGCTTTATTTCCTCTAACTCCCTTCTTGACACCTTCCAATCCGGCATTCGGCCCCAACACTCCACTGAGACAGCTCTCACTAAAGTCATCAATGACCTGCTTACTGCCAAGTACAAAAGGTCACTTTTTAAATTTCTTCTTCTTCTAGATCTCTCTGCTGCCTTTGACATTGTCGACCATCCACTTCTACTCCATATCCTCTTCTCCCTCGGTATTCAAGACACTGCTCTCTTGTGGTTCTCATCATACCTACAAAATCAATCATTCAGTTTCTCCTTCTCCGACACCTCTTCTTCTCCTCACCCCCTGTCTGTCGGTGTACCCCAAGGATCAGTCCTAGGCCCCCTCCTCTTCTTCATCTACACATCCTCATTTGGTACCCTAATAAACTCTTTTGGGCTTCATCATCATCTCTACGCAGATGACACCCAAAGCTACCTCTCAGGACCAATTCTATCCCCCTCTCTAGTATATCAACTTGGATCCTAATCTTTCCTCCCTCTCCCACAGTGTCAATTCCTCACATCTCTCTCACTGTCAACAATGACATCATCACCCCCACCTCCCAAGCCTGTTTTCTTGGAGTTCTACTGGACCCCGCTTTGTCTTTCATACAATCACTAAATAAATCTTGTCTTCTCCATCTAAAAAACATCTCCAGAATTCGTCACTATCTTACACAAGACACAACTAAAATCTTAATACACTCTCTCATCAGACTACTGCAACTCACTTCTTGTTGGCCTACCCAACATTCGACTATGTCTACTTCAATCCATTATGAATGCCTCTGCTAGACTCATCTTCCATACACAATGTTCAGTGTCGCCATCACCTCTCTGTCAATCACTCCACTGGCTTCCCTTTGCCTCAAGAATAAAATGTAAAATCATGACTCTAACTTACAAAGCCCTCAACAATAACGCACCCCCATACACATCTGCTCTCATCTCCAAATACTCCCGCACCCGCCCTCTTTGTTCTGCTAATGACCTTCTGCTTTCTAACTCGTCACCTCCTCTCACTCCCGCCTCCAGTACTTTGCTCATTATGCCCCTATTATCTGGAACTCCTTGCCTCACTCCACCAGATTATCCTCTTGCCTCAAAACATTTAAAACCTCACTTAAAATGCATCTCTTTAAAGAAGCGTATCACCTTCCACCCTAACATGCTTATCACCTCTCTCTACCTCTTTTACCACTCACTATACCTTAGATTGTAAGTCTGCGAGTTTCTATCCTAAGTACATTAGGAATGAACCATGGACATTGGATTCCTAGCTCAAAGACAGGGCCCTCCTTGCTTTGCTATATGTTAATTTGTATTTATCTTTGTCTGAACTTAATTTATGTACAGCGCTACGGAATATGCCGGCGAGTTATAAATTAACTATAATAACAATAATAATAATAATAATAATAATACCGTCTGGGTCAACTTCTCCATGCGGTCCCTAAATTCTAACACATACAGTGGATATAAAAAGTCTACACACCCCTGTTAAAATGTCAGGTTTCTGTGCTGTAAAATAATGAGACAAAGATAAATCATTTCAGAACTTTTTCCACCTTTAATGTGACCTATAAACTGTACAACTCAATTGAAAAACAAACTGAAATCTTTAAGGTGGAGAAAAAAATAATAATAATGTGGTTGCATAAATCTGCACCCCCTCATATAACTGGGGATGTAGATGTGTTCAGAATTAAGCAATCACAATTCAAATCATGTTAAATAGGAGTCAGCATACACCTGCCATCATTTAAAGTGCCTCTGATTAACCCCAAATAAAGTTCAGCTGCTCTAGTTGGTCTTTCCTGAAATTTTCGCATCCCACAGCAAAAGCCATGGTCCACAGAGAGCTTACAAAGCATCAGAGGGACCTCATTGTTAAAAGGTATCAGTCAGGAGAAGGGTACAAAAGAATTTCCAAGGCATTAGACATACCATGGAGCACAGTGAAG
Source organism: Discoglossus pictus (assembly GCA_027410445.1). Classification (NCBI taxonomy): domain Eukaryota; kingdom Metazoa; phylum Chordata; class Amphibia; order Anura; family Alytidae; genus Discoglossus; species Discoglossus pictus. The sequence goes on along the minus strand of CM050165.1, from coordinate 262,010,379 downwards.
ACAGTCATCATCAAGTGGAACAATATGGCACAACAGTGACATTACCAAGAACTGGAGCTTCCTCCAAAATCGATAAATCCAAAAACGAGAAGAAAATCTGGTCTGGGAGGCTACCAAGAAGCCTACAGCAACATTAAAGGAGCTGCAGGAATATCTGGCAAGTACTAGCTGTGTGGTACATGTGACAACAATCTCCCGTGTTCTTCATATTTCTGGGCTATGGGGTAGAGTGGCAAGACGAAAGCCTTTTCTTACAAAGAAAAACATCCAAGCCAGGCTACATTTTGCAAAAACACATGTAAAGTCTCCCAAAAGCATGTGGGAAAAGGTGTTATGGTCTGATGAAACCAAGGTTGAACTTTTTGGCCATAAGTCCAAAAGATATGTTTGGCGCAAAAACAACACTGCACATCACCAAAAGAACACCATACCCACAATGAAGCATGGTGGTGGCAGCATCATGCTTTGGGTCTGTTTTTCTTCAGCTGGAACTGGGGCCTTAGTTAAGATAGAGGGAATTCTAAACAGTTCCAAATACCAGTCAATATTGGCACAAAACCTTCAGGCTTCTGCTAGAAAGCTAAACATGAAGAGGAACTTCATCTTTCAGCATGACAACAACCCGAAGCATACATCCAAATCAACAAAGGAATGGCTTCACCAGAAGAAGATTAAAGTTTTGGAATGGCCCACCCAGACCTGAATCTGATTGAAGGGCTGTGCACAGGAGATGCCCTCACAATCTGATTTGGAGTGATTTTGCAAAGAAGAGTGGGCAAATCTTGCCAAGTCAAAATGTGCCATGCTGATAGACTCATACCCAAAAATACTGAGTGCTGTAATAAAATCAAAAGGTGCTTCAACAAAGTATTAGTTTAAGGGTGTGCATTAGTGATGTCCCGAACAGTTCGCTGGAGAACTATTTGCAGCGATTTTTCCATGTTCGCGTGCGCCGCGAACGGCGAACACATGCGCTTTTCGGTTCGCCCCCTATACTTTATCATTGAGGAAACTTTGAACATCATTTATTTTATTTTATAATTTTTTTTGTGTAATCTATGACTGCCTGCAAGCGTGTGTGTGTGACAGGCTAACACATAACAGCTTATATTGTGCTTATTTTCACTACTCATACCTGGTGGTGTTACATACATTGAAAACAACCATTTTTTTCCTGTAATCTAATTTCAGTTGCCTGCCTGTGTCAGGCTCACAGCTGATATTGTGCTCAGTGACATAAAACAACACTTTTTTGACTGTAATAGATTGAATAGCAATTGCCTGCCTACAAGCATGTATGTGAAGCCTATTGCATCTACTCTGCCAACTTTTGCCAGTGCACAGTGATACGTCATATCTGGTGCAACCGTAGTGTACAGTGATATAAAACAACACTTTTTTTACTGTAATAGATTGAATAGCAATTGCCTGCCTACAGGCATGTGTGTGAGGCCTACAGCGCCTACTCTGCCAACTTTTGCCAGTGCACAGTGACACTCATATCTGGTGGCACCATAGATTGCACGCGCAGTGCCCCAAATTTGAAGTGGGAGGACCGACAAAGCATCTTTTTCCATCTCCCGCTTCCAAAAATCCATGCCATATACACGTCCCCTAATAGTGGACGTAACAGGGATTAAACTGATAGGAATAGTACTACTTAACAGTACACATCTTATAATAACGCAGACAGAGGCAACGCGTATAATCTTCCATGCTGTGCAGTGGAAGCCCCCAGACTCTGACCTGTGTATAATCTTCCATGCTGTGCAGTGGAAGCCCCCAGACTCTGACCTGTGTATAATCTTCCATGCTGGGCAGTGGAATTCCCCAGACTCTGACCTGTGTATAATCTTCCATGCTGGGCAGTGGAAGCCCCCAGACTCTGACCTGTGTATAATCTTCCATGCTGGGCAGTGGAAGCCCCCAGACTCTGACCTGTGTATAATCTTCCATGCTGGGCAGTGGAAGCCCCCAGACTCTGACCTGTGTATAATCTTCCATGCTGGGCAGTGGAAGCCCCCAGACTCTGACCTGTGTATAATCTTCCATGCTGTGCAGTGGAAGCCCCCAGACTCTGACCTGTGTATAATCTTCCATGCTAGGCAGTGGAAGCCCCCCGACTCTGACCTGTGTATAATCTTCCATGCTGGGCAGTGGAAGCGCCCAGACTCTGGGAGTCTGAAGAAGCGGAGTCAGAGGAGGAAGGTGGCTTTGAGGAGGTGGAAGACCAAACACAGCAGGCGTCCCAGGGGGCTTGTTGTCCCCTTTCGGGGACCCTTGGTGGCTGGGTGGAGGAAGAGACCTTCAATGACATCAGTGAGGACAAGGAACGGGACATGGGTAGCTTGGTATACATTCTTGTGCAAATGGGGAGTTTGCGGTTTTGTAAAGGGACTGTTTGCGGTTGTTTGCGGTGCATTAAACGGGGAGATTGGTCTGTTACTGTGAAGCGGGTGTAACCCTTACACTACCTGATCGATACAACATCATACCTGATGTTTTGAAGCATGTTATTCCAAACAATTTAGGAATGTTAGGTAATTTGCTTTTTATGGCTTAAAACCAGACTCTGCATCAACTATGTAATTTTTCGTGGGAGTTTTGCCATGGATCCCCCTCCGGCATGCCACAGTCCAGGTGTTAGTCCCCTTGAAACAACTTTCCCATCACTACTGTGGCCAGAAAGAGTCCCTGTGGGTTTTGAAATTCTCCTGCCCATTGAAGTCTATGGCGGTTCGCCGATGTTCGCCTGTTCGCGAACATTTGGTAAAGTTTGCGTTCGCTGTTCGCGAACCCAAAATTTGATGTTCGCGACATCACTAGTGTGCATACTTATGCAACCATATTATTTTATTTTTATATTTTTTCTTCCCTCTACCTAAAAGATTTCAGTTTGTTTTTCAATTGAGTTGTATAGTTTATAGGTCACATTAAAGGTGGAAAAAACTCTGAAATGATTTATCTTTGATTAATTTTTTTACAGCACAGAAAGCTGACAGCAACCTGACATTTTAATAGGGGTGTGTTGACTTTTTATATCCACTGTATGGGATGATAGGGGTACCATCTGCGCTAACCTCTCCCTCCTTATGCTTTTTTATTAATTCTAACGGGCCTCTCATCCTTCTACCAGTATTTCAAAGGGGGAGAATCTGGTGAATTCTTGGGGGACCTCCCTGTAAACTTATAGAAGGTTGGGCAGGAATCTTTCCCAGTCTTTCCTAGTATCTGCAAAACGAGCATTTGTTTTAGTGTCCCATTAAAACGTTCGCAGAGACCAATAGACTGGGGGTGGTATGCCCAGTTTACTATGGGCTTAATTCCGCATAGTCTCCAGAGTTGGTGGGTGACTTCGGCGGTAAATTAGGTGCCCTGATCCAAAAGAATCTCTCGGGGAAATCCCACGCGGGAGAAAATCTGCATCAGGGCATCCCTGACCATCTCAGCATGGAAATTGGTCAGCCCCACCACCTCTGGTTATCTAGTGGCATAATATACTAGGATCAGGATGTATTTCTTGCCGGAAGGGCTCGGACTAGTTAGGGGCTCTACCCAGTCTCTTACTCTGACAGGTGTCAGAAGACAGACAGTACTGACAAATATATTTTGAAATCCCCGGCCAGAAAAAGGTCTGAGTTAGCCTGTATTTAGTTCGGCTGACCCTCAGATGTCTGGATAACAGAATATAATGGGCTATCCGGAGTAATTCCTGCCTATGTTTCTGGTGTACTACCAACTGTTTCATGGAGATTGGTGCGTATCCAGCCCCTATCCTCTCTGAGTTCCTGTATAGTAATCCCTTGTCCCACGAGTACCTCTCCCCCTCTAATCCTGCCTGACTGGAGGTGACCTGATCCTTGTACACTTGTAACGTGGGGCCTATGGTTACCGCTTTACTCTTAACTCTACGGGGGCATCCCACGGCGAGTTTTCTAGGATGGGTAACTGGTTGTTTACCTGAGAATCAGAGTGTGCTGGTGGGTCCGTGGTGCGAGTCTGCAGCAGTGTTGTCACTGGGTAAAAATCTTGGGTAGAAGTTTGGGGTACAAATGGGTAAGTTAGCTGGCCCAAATCATTCCTGAGTAGAACATCTGCCAGTAGGTTCTGCATCAATCCTACTTCCACAACCCCTGACCCCACACCCCAGTGTAAATAAACCTTGGCAGTGGGTAAGCGGAGTACTGCTTCCCCTGCTACCCGTACTGCCACAGAGCCTCTGGTACATGCTTTGTCTGGGACTAAGTGATGTCTAACGAGGGTTAACGTGGCTCAGGTGTCCCCTAGTCCTTTAATTTTCTTCCCCTTCAGACATACGGTTTGCAGATGATGTTGTCGGTTCTCCAACGCAGCCTACGTGGGGTCGACTTCATGTAACATCCCTAGTTGTTCCTCGTGGGGTCCGACATTGTGGGTATAGTAGCAATAGGCCGCTTCTCTGTTTGGCCGTGGATAGCCCCCGATGAACCCACGTATTATGGTTCCGGTTCAGGGAGCATTCCCTCTGGACATGTCCCAACTGCTGGCGTCGGTGACACCGGATATTGGCACGATGTTGGTACCTGGGAGTGGAGGTGTTAAACCTGTTGCCCCTGCCCTGACAGGGTGGGGCTACAGCCGGGGGTGCAGGGGACGGTACTGCAGGCTTAGACAATGGGCGAGGTGGTGGCCGGTGGTGGTGCCATGGATCAAAGTGTTCAACGGCCAGCCAAGAGGCGTCAAAGACGGTATGGGGTTTACGGTCCTTTACCCTTACTTGCACATCAGGGGTCAGTCCACTGAAGAACTACTCTAATAGAATCAATTGCAGCAGTTCTTTCATGGTTGTGGCTCGGTTAGCCTGAACCCATCCCATGGCAGCTCTCTGCAGTCGATAAGCCCTCTCAGCATGGGGTCCTTCTCCTGTTTGTTGAGCTCCCGAAATCGGCATCAGTATGCCTGTGGGGTGATAGCATATTGCGTTAGGATGGCCTGCTTTACTCGGTGGTAATCTTTACTGTCCTCATCTGGTACTGCGTGGTAAGCTTCTGAGGCACGGCCACACAATTTGCTTGCCAACAGAGGTACCCAATCTGCTTGTCCAATGTCATGTAAGTGGCACAGTCTTTCAAAATCTTGAAGGTACCCATCAATATCCTCTTCCGTGTCTGTGACGGCTTTCAATGCATTGTATGGGAGCTTCGCTTTTCCTTGTGTGGTGGCCAATACTGCTGGTGACCCCTCTCTGGAACATTGATCTGCTAGTTGTAGCTGTATTGCCTGTTGTCTCTTGGCCAAATAATCTTGTATCTCTGCCATCACTCTGGTTACAGTTTCTTCTGATGGTGGTTCCCGGTAAAATGCCAGCCTTTCCCTTGCGACTTAACTTTCCTCCATCTCTGGTGAAGGTACAGCACTGCTGGCTCGGTCTCCCTCCATCAGTTCAGCAATCAGAATAGCTTTCGCTTTATTGCGGGCTCTCTTACCCCTGGCTTCCAAAAGTTCCTTTAAAGTTGTTAATTTTAGGGCTGCATAGTTCGTCTCCATTCATTCATATAAATACATTATACGTGACCCGCTGCTTCCTTGTGAGGCTCTAATCCCGTCACTTGCCACCAGTTGTTACGACCCCAGGAGTGAGGGGGGCATGTTCACCCCTTAACCCTTCTGCTTGATAGTATAGGGGCAACCCTGGATGGTCCGAGTTCTTACATTCTCAGCATTTCTGACTTGTTCAGCCAGGACATCAGTTCAGGACCTCAGGAACACAGGAGGCAAAAATCAGGTTTTGCAAAATAATAAATGCTTTTATCTCTATCTTTCTCTAAAATAACAGATATACCTTTTTTTATGTATCAACCATCGGAGCAAACTTTAATAACTGACTCACAGCATGACAGTTACAGATGACATTACAACATTCCAAATGCAGTTAACTCCTTATGAACTGGCTACAACTAAAATGTAATATAGAGTTTAAACACACAAGATCACACATTACCTTTGTAATAAAACTAGGTACTGTTTTCTGCCACAATACTGTCGCTTATTAACGCTTCTTAAAGCTTCTCAACTACAGATGTGAGGCTCACTGGTCGATAATTCCCCAGATTTACTCTTGCTACCTTCTTAAATATAGGTATCACCTCTGCTTTTCTCCAGTAATCTGGTAGCGACCCTGTGGTGAGTGAGTCTTGAAAAATTAGATCTAATGGTTTGGCTATTACAGAACCCAGCTCCCTCAGTACCTTTGGATGTATTCCATCAGGACCTGGGGCTTTACTAACATTTATTTTCTCCAATCTCTTTTGGATCTCTTCCTGCGTTAACCGATTATTTAGTGATGGTAGTGTAGCCCCATTTGTTGCAGTGTCACAACCACTGGTACCTCCCTTGTATATACCAAAAATTACCTACTTAGCTCATCTGCCTTTTCCTGGTCACTAGTTATCAGATGCCTTCTTCCCATTAATATATTTAAAAATATATTTTAGGGTTAGTTTTACTTTTCTTTGCATCTGACTTCTCATTTTCTATTTTAGCCAGTCTAATAGACCTTTTGCAAGCCTTGTTGATTTCCTTATAGTCACATAAAGCTGCATCTGTTCCCTCCTTGTATAATGTAAATGCATGTTTCTTTTTCCTTATCATGATCTTTAAGACATTGTTAAACCACATGGAATGCGATTTACTCCTATTCATTTTATTTCCACATGGTCCATGCCGATGTGTATGTATATTTAGTAAGGATTTGAATGTTGTCCATTTATTTTCAGTATTTTCCCTGTAAGTTCTTTATCCCAGTCTATATATTGTATTGCTGCCCTTAGCCCATTAAAGTTAGCCCTTTTAAAATTTTGAGTTTTTGTTGACCCCTTACAACTCTGTTTTTTATATTCAATCGGAAATGAGACTGTGTTGTGATCACTGTACCCCAAGGCTTTCCCTATTTTAACATTTGATATGATATCAATATTACTTGAGATTACTAAATCCAAGGTGGCCCCATTTATAGTACCTTCTTGTATCACCTGGGCCAGATAATGATCCATGAGTGTACTCAAGAGCCTGCTCTTTCTAGCTGAACTGCTGGTCTCATTTATCCAGTTTATTTCAAGGAAATTCAAGTCTCACATGATTAAAACTTGCCATACTTAGCTGCATTTCCAATCCGTAACAATAATTGCAGTTCCTCACTTTCAATTGTATTTGGGGGTTTATAGCATACTCCCACCAATATGCGTTTAGAATTAGCTCCTCCACTATTTAACTCAACCCATAAAAATTCAATGTTGCTGCTAGTTCCACTATAAATATCTTCTCTGACTACAGGTTTAAAACCAGGCTTAACATACAGACAAATCCCTCCTCCTCTTCTACCATTACCCCTATCTTTTCTGAATAAGTTATAACAATACAAATTACCTGTCCAGTCATGAGATTCACCCCACCATGTTTCAGTAATGCCTATTAAGTCCCATTTTTTTCCCATTCTATCTCGCCCATTTCCCTAGGCAAACTTCTTGCATTAGCAAGCATACACTTTATGTTGCTATGCCATTTTGAAGTGTTTGTCACTGTATTTGAATCACCTAGTAATACCTCCCTACTGTCTACTGTAACCCTCCCCCTTCTCCTCCCCCATCGGTAGATAATTCATCCCTTTCCCCCTCTACCTTTTCTACCCCAATACGTCTATATAGTCTTCCCTCCCACCTACTAGTTTAAAAACTTCCCCAGGCTTTCTACCGTCCTATCCCCTAGCGCAAAAGCTCCCTCATCATTAAGGTGCAATCATCACTGCTATAGAGATTGTACCCAAGTGAGAAGTCAGTCCAGTGCTCTAAAAACCCAAAACCCTCTGCACTGCACCACTTTTTTAGCCACGCATTAACCTACCTAAGCTCCTTCTTTTTACCTGGGCTAGCATGTGGCACTGATAGTATATCAGAAAATACTACCTTGGAGGTCCTTGCTTTAAGCTTATTCCCTAGCACCATCTCCACCATCCATGCTAGGCCCAGCTAAACTGTGCTCAGTGAGCACCAGCTCCCTTTCCAGTGGTGCAATATCACTAAGTGCTGCAATTCTCCTCTCCAGTTCTCCAATTTGAACTTCCAGAGAGGCAACATGCTCACACCTGTCACAGAGGTATGGACCCTGGATCATCTGTTCCAGTAGTGCATACATGTGGCAGGATGTACACTCCGTGAGGTTGCCGCTGGACTGACTCATGATTACCAGTTACAAAAATACAGTGAGAAAACAAATCAATGTATTTGTATAAAGATTGCTTTTTTAAACCTTAACCCAAGCAAAACAAACATATATATTTATTTTTGTTTTCTATTTTTTCTTATAATATACCTTTTCTTTAAACTCCCTCCTTTTATTTAATCACCTACACACTAACTTCACTTGCACTAGAAATTATTTGCAAGCTCCCAATTTCGCTCCTTCCCTTGTTAAAATAGACCCTGCCTACTCACCTGCACAATGATTACAGAGCACAGGACAGAAAACACTGCACTGTTTCACAGACCTGATTCAAACAGAACACCACACAAATGCACACAGATAAACCTTTACACAGGCCAAACCACACCCACTCTCACCCAGACACTGATTACAGCCTACAGGAAAGAATACACTGCACTGATTTACGTTTCTGTAGCATTGCTGGAGCCAGATCTGCATAGATTTGGAAGGTGGTTCCTTCCAGCTTCTTGATAGAAGACACCTTCCTTGCTGCTTGTAATATCAGATCTCTTTTCTTTTGCAGGAGGAATCAAATTATTACATCCTTGGGCTGGTTGGATGAGGAGGGTGAAGTCATTGTTTTAAAGATGTTTATGAATTTCGAGATAAAGCTAGAAAATCTTGTTCAGAATGTTGATTAAGATTCTGTCCCAAAATGCCCAAGGCCTTAACTCTGCCCTTAAAAGAAGAGCAGCATTGATAAAATGTATAAAATATGAAGTGGACCTTGTATACCTCTAGGAAACCTACTGGAAAACAGGAAAAGTTCTGAGGTTTTATAATTATAATTATTTAGATCATATAAAATCAACTTATGAGACAACAATCAAGAGGTGTTTCAATTCTATTTAGTAAAAAAATACCTATACAAGAAGAATTTAAAATAATCAATGAAGAAGGCAAGTTTATTATATGGTTAGGTAAAATCACATTTATAGTTGTGAGCATACGAGTTGTTGCTAACGCTTGCTGGCTCGGGTAGCGAGACGAGGCCCTCTCGAAGCGAGGGTCACAGTTGCTGGCATGGAGAGCCAAAGGCAATCCTTGCCAGCAACTGCGACCCTCGCAAACTTTACGTCGAGACACGTTACGACCAATTACGACCTCGCAAAAAACGGCCGCAACTCGCGGACATGAAAAAATGAAAAACACAATAAATACACACAACACATACATAAAAAGCTTACCTACAGCAAGAGGGGGCATCCAGGACCTCAAAAAATGAAGTTACACCTTAATTTAACTCAAAAGAAAAGCGTTTAGACACTAAAAAATTCTCTAAGCGAGAGAAAAAATGGCCACCGAACAAAACGAAAATGAGGCTACAGGACTCTAAACACGCAATACACCACCAAAAACGCGCAAAACACCACAAAACAGCTACGGATATTCCGCTACAGACGCATACCACACATTAGCCACCATTTCAGAACAATAACTTATACAATGCGGAAGTACACAGCTACGCTAACGGTTTTGTCTCGCGCACGCACACTATTACACTACACACATTCATCACGCTTACACAGCAGCTCCACACCACTAATGCTGCAGCAACATCAAAAAAGATTGCCAGCTCTTCAACACAATGCTTCCTGCATATATTGCTTCAAAATAGGTAAAGTATATTACTTAAATAATCTATTAGTTATTTTATTATTATACACCAAATAGCATTAGCTCACTTATAATTTCATTGCCGTCATTTTTTGACGGGCAATTCGCTATTAAATAATAATTAATATGCATTAGTAAATATATATGCTCCAAATAAAAATCAATCTCAATTTTTGAATTCATTTCTAAAACAAATCTATAAAGTCAAAAAAGGTGCTATAATAATTTGTGGAGATTATAAAATGATTTTAAATCCAGATATGGATAGATCATCTTTTAAAAAATCTACAACAGATGCACAATCTAGGGTATTAGCTACAAAGTTTGCAAAAATCTTATTGAACTATGATAAGTTTGACACATGGAGAATTTTATATCCAGAGGTGAGAGATTTCCCTTTATTTTCTAAACGTCACCTTACATATAGAAGGATATATAGAATTGATTATTTTGTAGCACACTTAAAAATGTTAAGCTTATTAAAATATGTAAAAATCAAGGATATATACTGGTCTGATCATGCCTCAGTTTGTCTGGCGTTAAAGGATAATCAAAAGTACTTTACGTGTAAGAATTCAAGATAGATTCCTCACTATTTAGATCCCAAGAGCAAGTTAAGAAAATAAAGGAAGAAAAATTTGAAACTTTTTCAAAATGAATGAGGGTTCAATATCACAGAGAGTTTTAGTGTGGTGTTCTCATAGGGCATACATCAAAAATATTATGATATATAAAGCAGCAGAAATAAAAAAAAAAAAAAGAGCTATGCCCCTTAGCGAGCTTTATATTGATCTAAATAGGCTCCAGAATAGTAATACAATTTTCCCAAGTAAAGGTAAATTGCAGCAGATCAATGAAATAAATTAACAGATTAAAACAATTATACATCATGAAACAGGTTAATATGGCATTTCCAACAAAAGTATTACCTGATGGGAAAAAAAGCTTAAAAATTTCTAGCTAATAAATTAAAAAAACAAAACTCTCAGAATAGAATAGCTACTTTAAGAGGAATGGATAATGTTTTATATTGTCAACCCAAAGATATACGCAACGTTTTCTTTCAATACTACTATTCATTATATAATCTAGAGGGGAGAAAATTATTTGTTAAACCTTCAGAAATGTTATGATATGTTTTGTAAGAAATATTAATCTTCCAATAGCTTCAGATGATCATTTAAATATGCTAAACCAAGATATAAATTTGAAGGAAGTTAATTTGGCTATACAAGGTCTGAAAGTAAATAAATCACCAGGAATAGACGGATTTGTAAATGCTTATTAGAGGATATTTCAATTGGAATTGATTAATCCCTTAAAATACATGTTTAATAAGATTAAGAATACAGGAATTATGCCACAAGAGATAAGAGAAGCACACATTTTGAATATTTTAAGACCTGACGAAATACTGAAGATTATAAGAATTATAGACCCATCTCATTGATAAATGTGGATGTTAAACTCTATTCTAAAATATTAGCAAACAGACTTAGTAAAATCATTCCTAATTTACTGAAAGGCGATCAGGTGTGTTTTGTTAGCAAGAGGCAGGGTGCAGACAGTATTAGAAAACGTATTAATAGATTGAACTTTTCTAATAATAATGATATCCCAATAATCACCCTATAATTATATGCTGAGAAGACCATTGATAAGGTGAGTTGGAACTTTATACATTTTGGAAGAGTATAGTTATTTGTCTTACATTAAAGTTAATATTTTTAAGTCAAAATTGATTTATAAGAGAATAAGTTGGATCCTTGTAGAAAGTCTATATCAGTTTAGGTGTGACTGCAAATTTATCACTCATTTAAGTATACGAATTAGGTTTAATCTAAAAAAACTGTTTTGTTTAAATTGGTGATCTTCTAATGTATCCTGGACAGGCAGGATTGCAGCTGCGAAAGTTTTGATTATTCCTAAAATAACATATATTAAGGTGTATTCCTCAGCAAGCCCCCAAATATATTATTCAAAGTTTTAAAAAAATGATTGATATATATTTATATAATAACAAAATACCAAGGATTAGATCGGAAATTACAAAAAAGAGCTTTGACAAAGGCGGGTTAGCATCACCGTCTATTAGTGATATTAATGAATCAATAATTCTTTCACAATTTTTAGGATGGAATAGTTTCCTTAGAAAAGTTAAATGATTAGATATAAAAGATGAATTGGTTAGTGATATGCCAAGACAACTTTTTATGTGGTTACCAGAGTTAGAAATCAATAAATGTAATGAACTACCAAAAGGTATTTTGTCAATTCTTAAATTCTGCTATACTCACAAATTAAGACTCTCCAATTATCCATCATTAATTGCACCTTTAGAAATTCTAGCTTACAATGATAGTTTTCCCTGTTTATATTCTTTAAAATAAAAATGTATCAAGGTAATAGGAGATTTATACCAAATGAACTCTATGCGTTCTTTAGAGAACGTTCAAAAAACTTTCCATCTGAATAAGCTTTCTTTGTTAGATTTTTTGATAATTTGTCATAAATTATTGAAATGAGATGAGGAATTTACTAATTAAAGAGATGTAAATACATACGAACAATTAATTTTAAAGTATTGTGAAGATCATAAAATTGCTAGATGTCATAACATTATAAAAGAAATTAAAGAAACATAATAAGAAATTAATCTGGGAAATCAGATGAAAAATGGTTAGAGGCTTTCAAAATAGTAAAGACATCACAATATATGGTACACAGAGAACTATTTTTCAAACTAGTTCAAATATGATGTTTGACCCAGTTACGATTAGTAAGTTTGATAGAAATAAATCAGAATTATGTTGGAGAGGTTGCTCTGAAAAAGGCAAGTATTTACATATGTGGTGGAATTGTAGTAAACTTCAGATTTTTTGGAAACATTGCACTGCATAGATCTCACAATTAACTGAGATAACTATTCCACTTACTCCAAGCTATATATAGTTTTCTATGTTTGATGAAAAGGTTCCTTTTATAAAAAAAATATCGATCCTCCATTGTCTTTTGGCTTCAAAATGAGCTGTAATAAAATGATGGAATCTATTATTGAGATATGCATTTTTTTCTCTTATCTCTGATAGGTCAGGATATATTGACTTCCTTTTGTAAATTGTTTTTTTTATGTATTTGAATATATTTGAATGTTTTATTTATATATTTTTTACACTGTAACTGAATTATTTTGTAGATATTTTTATTCAGAAAATATTATTTTTTTGTATTATTATATCCTGTTTTATTCTAAAATTCCTACAAAGTAATCATTATTGCTTACAATGAGTCATTCAGAACTGTTATTTGAAATAATAATTGTTTAATTTTTAAGTGACTTTTCACATAGCTTCAGTTGAGTATGGCAAATATGCTGGTTCCTGCTGACTGTATACTACTTGTTTTAAGTTTTTGTACAACCACAGTGCTGTGCATACCAATGTTTGACAGTTGTTCTTAATAATTAATTGCTGAGTTTAAACTTGATATTCAATTTTTTTTATTTTTTATTTTTTTTATTTTTAATTTTCAAAAGAGGTCAATACAAAAACAAAGATGTATTATAATGCCTTTTTGTCAAATCTGTTACATCTTCATCACATTATTAATACAAATAACAAGACAAAAAGAAAAAAAATCATTCATTCCCTTTCACACCTCATTCAACCCTGGAAGATTTGGATTTTTACTTGGATGTTCCTTGTTTTAAATCCCACACTTTCCATTTTAATGGATCCACCTTAATTATACCTTTTTGTGCATAGTTTGCTTCTAATTCCCGGGTGTATTTTATTTTCCGGAAGAGGTCAGCAAAGAGGGGCAGGGATTTATCCTTCCATTTCCTAATTATTAGGTTCTTTGCTGTTGAAAAAATCATGATGGACACTGCCTTTCCCTCCGTGCCCACCTCATCCGGAATAATATGTAACACACTACATTCTCCCCTAAAAGGGAGTTGAGTCCCAAACATCTTGTCCAATAGTTCATAACAACTTTCCCAAAAGGGTTTTAGTTTGGGACAGTCCCATAAAATATGTAGTAGATGGGCGGCACTACCGCATTCTCTCCAGCACATTTTATCTGTTAGAGAGTGAGAGATTTGTGCCGTTTTGATAGGAGTAATATACCAGTTATTAATTACTTTAAAACATGTTTCTCTATATGCTGTTTGTTTAATAAATCTGTCTGTTAATTTAAACGCTGTGTCCCAGTCTGTTTCCTTTATTTCTATCTTTAAAGTCAATTCCCACTGTTCCATACCCTTGGTTTTAGACTGTTCTCCATTAGATCTTATGATATTAAAACATTTGGATATCAGATGTTTTTTCTCTGATTTAAGGAGAATTTTTTCCATAAGATTTAATTCGTTGGTGCTTTGTATATGTACATTAGTTGTACCACAAGTGGCTCTATAGGCTTCATATGCTAGCCATCCTTCTCCTGTGATTTTAAACTTTTTCTTAATTTGGTCAAACGTGGCAATATGCCCGTTGATCACCGTGTCCCCTAAGGATAATAATCCTCTACTCTTCCAATCCTTCATAGTGCCACTCATATTTAAATGTACAAGTGATTTCACTGGGGTAATGAAACTTCCCCTAGGAATTAATCTGTACTTCCTGTTAATCTGTCTCCAATTTTTTTAAATTTCTTTCATTACCGAAGATTCTACAGCTAAGTCCTTATAAGAAGGTTTTTCCCCAAACACCATAGCTGATAAATGGTAATTTGGGTTTAAAGCTTTTTCTATTTCTATCCATGGTAATTTGTGATCTATTTCCAGCCATTTCAAAGCATGTACTACGCAATTAGCTTCTTGATATGGTTGCAATAGAGGGTATGAAATTCCTCCCTTTAAAAAGTTCCTTCCCATTGTGTTTTTTTTTAATCTTATGTATCTAGAATGGTGTATAAATACATCAATTACATGTTGTAGTTTCTTTAACCAACCTTTGGGGATCTTAAAAGGGATGCACATTAAGATATAATTCAATCTGGGAAGTAGCATCATTTTAACTATTGCTATTTTCCCAGAAAAGGAAAATCTATCTTTTTGCCAATTATTTATGATGTTTTGAAATTTAAAATATAGATCTTTATAATTTCTATCCATCATTTTCTGTAAATTTCCCCAAAAAATAATTCCTAGGTGTTTATATGACTTTGAATTCCAATCGAACACGTATTTAGACTTCAATCGGGAAAGCACACTCATTGGGACATTAAAAAGGAGAGTTTCTGATTTCCCGTAATTCAGCTTATAGTATGACACTTTGCTATATTTCTCTATTAAGTTTGTAAGATGGAAAAGAGATTCTTCCGGGTGGGTCAATGACAGAACAACATCGTCTGCGTATAGACTGATTTTATGTTCCCTCTCCCCCATCTTGATCCCATGAATTTGTGGGGATGCTCTAATCGCTTCTGCTAGTGGTTCCATCATTAGCGCGAATAAGGTGGGGGAGAGGGGACAACCCTGTCTGGTACCATTTGTGATTCCAAAAGGGCCTGCTCTGTAGCCCCTGCCCGTAACTTCTGCTGTAGGGGATCTATGCAGGGCCCCTATTGCATTGGCCCCAAATTCACCGAAGCCAAATTTAGACAGCGCTAGTCTCATATACTCCCACCCTACTCTGTCAAACGCTTTTTCCGCGTCTAAGGACAAGAATAGGGTGGGAGCTCCCTTAATTCTTGCAATTTCGCCCAAATTCATTAATTTTCTGATGTTCTCTGTTACTTGTCTACCCGTCACGAATCCCATTTGATCTATTGCAATTAATTTCCCTATAAATTTTTGAATTCTAATGGCTAGAATCTTCGCGTATAGT
Organism: Discoglossus pictus; assembly: GCA_027410445.1. Taxonomy (NCBI): domain Eukaryota; kingdom Metazoa; phylum Chordata; class Amphibia; order Anura; family Alytidae; genus Discoglossus; species Discoglossus pictus. The sequence goes on along the minus strand of CM050165.1, from coordinate 261,994,696 downwards.
TTTGTATCAGGATTTAAGAGTGAAATCGGTCTATAATTTGCGCAAGATTGTACGTCCAAATTTGTCTTCGGGATCATTATAAGTGCTACTTTTGTCATCTCATTTGGCATAATTCCGGTGGTTTTGATTTCATTAAATACTTCTGTGAGCTGGGGACTTAATATTTGCGAGAATGTTTTATAAAAAAGATTGGTGTATCCATCTGGCCCTGGTGTGGTGTAGGGTTTCAGTTGTTTAATTACTTGGAGAACTTCCTGTTTTGTGATTGGTTTGTTAAGTTCTAATTGGTCATCTGGAGTTAATTTGGGAAGTTGGATCTCATCCAAAAATCCTTGTATTTCTTCAACTAATGGTTTACGGACAAAGGCGGCTTTTTCCAAATTATATAGTTCTTAATAATAATTGGAAAAGGCTTGGCCAATTCCCTGCGGGGAAGAAATATATCTTCCTTTTTCTCTAATCACAGATATTCTTTTCTTTTCTTTCTTCCTTTTTGCTTGTGTGGCTAATAATTTACTATTCCTATTATTCTGATGGTGGTAAATCTGTTGAAAGCGCCAGATTTCTCTGTCTGACCTTAGCTGGTTGATCTTATTTATACTATTCCGTATTATTTTAATCTCTGCCATTATTTGCGGTTGTGGATCTAGAGTAAATTGGGACTCCAGCTTATTTAAATCTATATATAATTTTTTTAAAGTAGCTCCTCTCTGCCTGATTAATTGAGATTTCAGTTTAATAATCAAACCTCTTGTGAAGGCTTTTTGTGTGTTCCAAGTCGTGCAGTGAGAAGAAACAGAGTGTCTATTAATATCAAAAAATCAGATTATTTCCTTACTTAAATATTCTTGATTTTTCCCACTTTTTATTATCGTGTCATCTAGTCTCCATTGTGATCTATCCAAATTTACTTTGTTTATTTCTACTACTACTGTGATATAAGCGTGATCGGAGATGACAATATTGCCTATTTCCGTGTGTGTAATCTTATTAATTATTTGTGCATTTACTAATGTTAAATCAATTCGTGAATATAGTTGTGTGGATTTAAGTAGAAAGAAAACTCCTTTTGATTTGGGTGTTGAACACGCCAGGCATCATATAAATTATTTCTAAAAATCCATTCCGAAAATCTCTGCGCATCTTTGCTCACTTTTATTAAGTTTTTATCTACAGGTTTTTTTGACCTGTCTAAATTGATGTTTGATATCAGGTTAAAATCACCAGCCATCACCAATGGACCTTGAACAAACTTCCTCATTAATTTCGCTATTTGCTTTAGGAATTTCCCCTGTTTCTCATTCGGGGCATAAATGTTAATTAATGTGATTTTCTGTTTGTTAATCTGTCCGTTCCATAGAATATATCGTCCCTCTGGATCTATAATTGAAATTGTTTCTACTGTTTCTAAATTATTGGGGAAAAAAATTGAGACTCCTCTCTTTTTCTTTTGCCCAGTTGAGTGATGTCGCAGGTCAAAATCACCTGCTGCAAAATTAGGAATTTTAGTTTTCCCCCAGTGTGTCTCTTGAAGAAATATCAAGTCTGCTTTCTCTTTTCTACAATATCTAAGGACTGTTTTCATTTTACTAGGAGCATTTAACCCCTTTACATTCCAGCTAAATATTTTTAACGACATTAGATATGGGGATTTTTTGTTCCTTTCCATGCTTTGTTACATCCATAACTGAACTTGATATTCAATTAATATGAAAATATGATCTATAAATTCCAAAGTTCTTAACACTACTCAATAATGGACTCAGAAACTTAAATATTTCAAATAAATATTTTTGATATCAATATAATTCAGAAATACACTATCAAAGGCATAATATGTATAGATTTTCTAATAATTGCTATTTCTAAAGCTCAAATACATAAAAAACAGAAAAAAGTCGCTATACTCTTACACAATTATTTACTTCACTCAATAACTTTCCAACATGCAGACAAAGAAGAAAGAATTCAAGGTATTCCTTATTTCATATTTTACATCTAGGTTCCTAATTCAGAGAAAATGTATTTCCTGAAAAAAAAACTTAGAACAATGTTTGACATCTGTCATGGACCCCTTTCCAGGGCCTGGATCCTTGTGCATTGTGCCACCATAGAGGACATACCTCCTCACTGAAAAATGGGTAGGGGAATTATATTGCCACATGGGAAATGTGGGCAGGTGGGTGGTGGGGTTAATAGCCCCAAAACATAGGGCCATAGTGTACCACCATGCTTCATATTATGGCACATGTCTCTGCCTTATCCTGTATACTGTATGTAATTCCCCATGTAATATAACTGTGTTCTGTTTAAACTGTGACTGAGTGATCATGAGGGGGTTAAAATAGGGTGTGCTGAGTCTGAAGTGAGCAGACACCTCATTTGTACTTTTATCTGTTCTGACCCATTGTTATCAAATTAAATCTGCTATGTACTCTATCTAAGTACATCTCTGATGTACTAGACAGGATGTGTAGGATGTGACAGGATGCATATTAGAAGGTAGCCCTATTGTTCTCAGGTGCCAGCCATCAAGCTACTGCTAGTCTCCATGGGGGGTCATCTCCTGTAATTGTCTGCCACACCCTCTCATTGTTACATTGTGTACACCCCCTCTGTATCTAACTGCTATAAATATTGCTGACTTTTCAAAAATAAAACAGTTTACTTCTGAGACATGCAGAAATTGTGTGTTCTCCTATGTACTTCTGAGTGGCTGTGATCTGATCCTATCTCCTCCCTGCAAGTAACTTTGTCCTGGTCACTAACACAGGGAGGTTACTGGGGACTCCTAGAAGTGCTGTTTCCTGACGGAGAAACCCTGACTGATCCAGAAGCTCGATATCAGGGTGCTGGTGCCGAGATTTCCAACCCAATGGTCCTTGTGGGTAGTTATCCTGTAGTCTACAGCAAGTGGTCCTGGGCTGTAATAGCTCCTACCCTTGGATTGTCACAAAATCGAACTAAACCAATATTGTGCAAGGGGGAGACTTAAGTCTTTTATTACATATACAAATTAGATCAATCTAATCCTCCCAACATCAATCACAAATTCATTCAATTAATAAACAATTTACAGAACTAAATAAATCAAATAAATTACTTGATTCATGCCAAATATTACAAAATCAAGCAACATGCTTTACTATTTACCTGATAGTTGTACAACAATTGACTTTTCATTTCGCACACTTAGAATACTAAAATCTATCCAACACAATTTTTTGTTTTACATGTGTTATTAAACAAATTGAAAAACCTTTTTTTACTGATTTCAAGAAATTTCATATATTGCATCCTTAAATCTCCTTAAATGTAAATATAAACATAAGCAATAAGCAAAGATCTTATCAAATAGCGTGACTATCCCATTTTAGGATTGGATGAAAATAAATATTTTATCCATTAGTGTATGTTTTTTCAAACTCTCCAAATCTTAATATCACAGGCTATATTTCTCAGTTTTATCAGGTAAAAAAACTAGAATAGAAATCAAGGTGGAGTAGCTGCTCTAGACCTTCTCAGATATTATCTTCCAAAGCAAAACAAAAAACATATCACTAGCTAGTTCCTTCCGTAAGGCATCATAAAATGGATTGATATTGAATTACACTGTGCGCCACCACTTTCCATCACTTCTCTAATATAAGATCACAATTTTAAACACTTTTTTGCTATTCTTTTTTCTTGCTCCTCATTAGTTTACAAGGAGAGACCTTCTTCAGACAAAAATAGTAGAAAAAAATGGATACCAGAAGTAAAAAGAATAATTTTGGATAAAAATGAAAAATATAAAGTGACGTTATAGAAAAACATTACCATAGTGGTTCTTTAACTTTAAGGTTGCTGAGCAATGAAACTGCATATTTGAGGTTAAAACACAAGTGAAATAGCTGTCAATAGTACAAACATTGCAGTATTTCACAGTAGCTTTAACCATCTCATTATTTGGTTTACTGATGGGTGATATTTAAAATCAATTCTGGCTTATGCTGACCCACATATAAAAGCCTGTCTTTATTATAATATCTAAAGTGCTCACTGTATTCGATCCATGATCATCAAATGTTCAAAGAACACAAAAGTTACTATTCATTTAAATACACTAAATATTTTTAGGAACTATTGGAAAAAAAATTAAAGTAAAATGTATATCTAAAAACATAATATATACTACAAAATACATTATTTCTAAATAATACTTTAAGGGAAACTGCCATACTAAATGTCTGTCAAATATATTCCAACCCAGCTGAATGCTTGAGGCTGTTCTAACATCACATTTTTGTCAAACAAGCTGTTTTAATTAGAAGGCTTGGATAGAGACATCTTTGGAAATTCCCTTACTCGATTACTTCAAAGAAAATTATTATGATACAGCCTGCAAATCTTAGTTTTGATATCCTAATTTATAAAATAAGGTGGAACATATATATTCATGGACACATTATTTTTAATTAACTTAAAGCAGGCCTTTTAAGTTTGTATTTCTGACTTTAAAAGTGTCTAAAAAAAATATTTCATGTTTTTATAATTTAAATATATAATGATGTCTATCAAAATTACATTTACTCAAGACAATTATGTGTCTTGAATAAGCATTCAATTTTCCACATTTTCTCATGTTCAAACCTGAAATGAAATTTAGGATTCATATTCATTCTAATCCTTTATTTTTGAAATAAGTAGCCCCAAGGGGTGGCCGCAAGCTACTTAGCCATCCAATTTGCGGCCTCCGACTGGCTTATGAGCATGGAGCTGCGATCCCTTGCGATTTCCTCAATCACAGCTTACTTCCATTAAAGCCTTACGGCCGCAAAAAAGACCAATTCGCTATTCAAATGCTCACCCTTCCGTCAAGCCCTTAAATCGCTAAAATCGAGCCGCAGCTTACTTATCCTAAAGAGGTCGTGCAACGCTCTTACAAAATATAGCACTATTGAAACAAATAAAAAAGACATCCTGTACTTTTATTAGAAATGAATGTGATTTTAGATCGTAGAATTAATAGCACAACATTCCCCTAGCCTCAAATCGGCAAATAAAAATAGTTTATTTCATGTTTCATGGTGACTAGAGGAAAAAGGCACAACATTCTCAAGTTGGCGGATCGCCACAATAAAATATTTTATTTCACAAGTTGGCGCATCGCCACAATACAATATTTTTTTTTCAAAGACAGACGGGCTTGATTAACCTCCAAGCCCATAACTCGTTATTCAAGCCCGTCGGACTTTGGACATAAATTAAACGTGAATTAAAGTATTGTATTGTGGCGATGCGCCAGCCTGAGAAAGTTGTGCATTTAATCCTTATGTCACCCATTGTGTCCCCCATCATTTACAGTGCTTTACAGTGCTGTCTTGAATTTATATTTGCATTTACATTTCTACGAGATTGCGGCCTTGAAAACACAAGTTACAGCCTTGCGGCCGATATCCTGTTCAAGCACGAAAATGCTTACAGCCGATAGCATGGTTTGCGATCGAGCATAAAGGGGACCTCCTTGCTGCACCGCCCAGGTGAATAGCAGCGTAGACGTATCCATACATGGGCCGTAACCCGCTCGTAAGAAATCGCAGACTTGCGGACGTTTTACAGCCCCAATTAGTATGAGGCCCATAGTGTTCAAGTGGAAAGAAAAATCTACATATTTTTTCAATATTACAAATAAAAAAGTTGTGTAGAAATATTGACTTTTTTTGGATCTACCTGTCTTGAGAAGTTGCACAATTAGTGGAACTAAGTCCACCAGTGTGTAATTAAAGTTTCACATGATTTCAGAAAAAATACAGCTGTTTTTGGAAGGCCCTACATTTTGTTATAGAGCATATCTAAACAAACAGCAACATGAACACCAAAGAGCTTTGAAAACAAGTCTGATAAAAAATAACTTTGTAGATGCACAGTCTTCGTTAATATAAAAATATACCATACTTTGTGTCACGATCTGCTTCTTCTTGGTGGCCTGATATGAACCTAGTTCAAACCTACCCCAGCAGAATCATGTACTTCCTGATCTCTGTGGCACAAAAGATGGCTTCTGAAGATTGCAAGGCCCAAAAGCTACAGGCAGAGAATACTGGATCCAGGTTACTTAGTGGCCCATAGCAAGACCACTCCCCAAGTCAGGATACAACACACAGAAATAGTCTCACACCTTGTTTATGTGAAAACTATATTGTAACCTTTATTAAATGAACAAAACAACATATTTATACTCTCCAATACCACACCCTTGTGTACATTGGTGTATGTGTGATGTCAGACCATCTGGCTTGCAACCTTGGGCTATCAAAGCTCTTGAGATCACATTCATTAGATAACCTTTATGTTAAACTCAAGTGTTTGCCCAGGACCACTTGAAGCACATGCATCTGTCTTGACCCAAGGTCTGCATGTTTGAGTGTGCAATGATCTGCAGCTAACTTCTATCCAGAGCATTTCTACCAATTCCACATATGTTCTATATAACATTTTCCCTCATAATATATTATACCTAGGATACATAATAACCATGTACAGGCAACATATAACCGCACAATAACACATAATCCCAATGCAACAATGTCATGCTCCCTTGGACATACTCACAAACCACTGACAATATGAGTCCTTAAACAATTAAATCATGACACTTTGAACATCTACTAGATCACTGTTTTACATTATTAAAAACTTGTAAAGAATATGGTGTAACCAACCAACAAAAGGTCACCGACCAAAATTAAGTGACCCAGTAAGGAGGCCATTAGTCAGAAAAGCAACCAAGAGGACAATGGCAATTTCAAAAGAACTTGGAGAGATCTACAGCTCAGATTGGAGAGGGAGGTGGAGAGGAGACTGGAAGATATGTGGAGCCTGGAGATAGGAGGAGAGGGGGAGAAAGAGGGATAGGAGGAGGATGGATGGAGAAAGTAGACGCGAAGGGGAGAGGTGTGGTGAGAGATTGAGACGAGAGTGGTACCCCTTAAATTGGCAAACCAGTTATAGGGCCAGTGAGGGAGGCCTAATGGGTTAGTTTGGTTAGAAGGGGGTGAACCTCAAGCCTCAGGCCCCCCAGACACATTTACAAATCTGACAGGAAATAGAGGGCCCAAATTACTCTATGGAGGAATTTGTTGTCCTCCTGAACATACTCCATGACAGATCCTATATACTTTGTGAAGGCTGAGAGATTAGAGCTGGCCAGAGAATGTGGGGTGAAGGACAGCAGCAGTTAATGTGAAGCACTGCTATCGTGACTGCCCAGTCATATTGAAGAGGAAGATGGGTGCGGAAACAGCAAGTGCAACAGCTACAGATGGTGGGCTTAGAGTATAATGCTTGGGAGCAACTCTTGAGGACAAGAAGTCCACAGCCACCATAGTGGAAATACCAACTCTGCAATGTGATCTGGCTCACTGATATTGCCTACCTCACACAGTAATCACTCTGTAACTCATCTGTAATATAAGTACAGAATACAAATCTTATTTGCATCCACTGTTCCTTCAACTCCTCAGATTTCTAATCATTTAACAAACAAAGGCAAAATGTACTTAAAGACTATAATTATTTTGTTTAAAGCACCATTTTGCAAGTTCTCGTTTAATATGCCAAACATTTATGTTGTTAAATAATCACATATATAGTTGTGAGCGTACGAGTCGTTGCTCACGCTTGCGGGCTCGCGTAGCGAGCCCGCAAGAACTGCGTCCCTCGCGAAGCGAGGGACGCAGTTCGCCGCAAATGCGGGTCCTCGCGAAGCGAGGGCCCGCATTTGCGGTTGTGGAGGCTCAACGTCGGCTGTGTTAACACACACATACACACACACGACTTTTTAACAGAATAAACCCAACCGCCCAGCCAACAAAAACCCAACAACGTCCCCGCAAATGCGGATCCTCGCGAAGCGAGGGTCCGCATTTGCGGTGGTGGGAGCATCCCAACATCGGCTGTGTTAACACACACATACACACAACTTCATAACAAAAAAAAACTCAAAGTCGCCTCACACGCTTACACCCAGACACACAGACGCAAGACTTAACAAAAAAACAGTAAAAAAGGCCCTTCACACGCTTTTAACACACATACGCACGACTTAGAAACAAATACACTGCGTCGTACACGTAAAAGCTAACTGCGTATATCGCAAAAAAATACGGCAACATCGCAACAAAATACGGCCGCATCGGAAAAAAATACGGCCGCGAAAGACCCATTCCAACCGCCGCGCATCAAAACATCACAAACACAAGAAATAAACACAACAAACACATAAAAAGCTTACTTACAGCACGGGGGGGCATCCGGCACCTCCAAAAGTTCATTTACACGTCCATTTAAGTCAAAACAAAGAGTTTAAACGAACGAAAATCGGCTAAGCGAGAGAAAAAATGGCCGCCGAACAAAACGAAAACGAGGCTCCAGACGTAACTACACTACACTTACTCGCAATAATGAAACACATACTATGCGGAACGGATCACACTCATATTAAACACCATTTTAACCACTACTACGCACAAAATGGCGGATGGAACGCAAATTGTAAGCTGGAACGCAAATAGCGCATGCGTATTACGTTCTAACGGTCTAACTTTCCAGAATGTTCTACAAGTTGATAAATACTGTCTATTTGACAGAGAAAAATACATTTCTCCTCAGGTGATGAACAGAGTGACTTCGGAGATAACTGCTGCTAAAACTTGAGAAGATAATTCTTTCCTAATTTACTACTTTACATTGTGCAAATTACAACTGAGAGGTAAGCTATAATATATTACTTATTTTCAAGACAGGACATCAAAAAAAAAAATTAAACAAGACAAAGAGGTTTATGTATACTGACAAGTGACACGCACATATATGCGTATAATGTATATTGACAAGTGACACGCACATTTATGCGTATAATGTATAGTGACAAGTGACACGCACATTTATGCGTATAATGTATACTGACATGTGACACGCACATTTATGCGTATAATGTATAGTGACAAGTGACACGCACATTTATGCGTATAATGTATACTGACAAGTGACACGCACATTTATGTGTATAATGTATACTGACAAGTGACACGCACATTTATGCGTATAATGTATACTGACATGTGACACGCACATTTATGCGTATAATGTATACTGACAAGTGACACGCACATTTATGCGTATAATGTATAGTGACATGTGACACGCACATTTATGTGTATTGCCCCTGCAACAAACTAATTAAACAACTACATTTAAATTACATTAAAAAAAAATAAGTTGGAACTATTAAAATACTATTAAAATATGAGTCATGTATACTGATATGTGACACGCACATATATGTGTATCATCTATAGTCACATGTCACACACACATTTATGTATGTTGGCCAAAAATAAAAATAAGGCTAATTTAACAATTAAAATATGATTCATGTATACTGATATGTCACACTCACACAAAAAAATTACTTTCAACTATGGAAATGTGCTTCATGTATGTGACATATGTGTGTAGCACCCACCAAAAAATAATGTTAATTCAAATTAATTACAGAAGTATAATTCAATGAAATTAATTTACTGCAATTCAATAGATCACCTAAAACTCAATCTTTCTACTTTTTTAAATATTCAAACAGACTCTGCATCAACAGCGTCTCTCAACAATTTGCACTGTGCACTGTGAAGCACAATCCCTTTTAAAGAACACCAACAAAGAACAAGAGGTAAGATACAAAAATACTTTAAATGCTGAAAAGGCCATGGTTTGTTAAATACAAATAAAAAATTCTATAATTCACTATTTCACTTTATTTTTCAAACAGACACTACAAGAAGACCGGCGGATTAAGATTGGCAGGAGGGGACCCTCTGTCATTCCACACTTCAATCAAGGTAAAGTATTTAAGTATAAAAAAGAACCGAACCATGAGCCTTATTCAATTGTGAGTTGGCTAATTGAATAGGGCTTTATATAAGCACATAATAGGTCTTCACTAACTAAAAACTTCTGTCAAAAAATATTTTATGTGCTTATATAGAGCCCTATTCAATTGGTCAAAACGCAATTGATTCAGGACCTAAATATGTTTAATGGCCGAGGGCCTCATTCAAATGTGATTGTTTAACAATGTATAACCATTAGAAAAAACACTACATAAGTATAACAAAAGTGGTGCCCATCAAACAGGATTTACATTTACATTCTTATTTTAATGTTTAACAACCTATAAGCCTTAGAAAGAAGCCTAAATAAGCATACCAACATTGGTGCCCACCAAACAGGATTGTATGAAAACTCACACAAACACATAACAAACTACATTTACATTCTTATTTTATGTTTAACAACCTATTAGCATTACAAAACTACATTAATAAGCATACCAACAGTGGTGCGCATCAAACAGGATTGTATGAAAACTCACACAAACACATAGCAAACTACATTTAGATTCTTATTTAATGTTTAACAACCTATAAGCCTTAGAAAGAAGCCTAAATAAGCATACCAACATTGGTGCCCACCAAACAGGATTGTATGAAAACTCACACAAACACATAGCAAACTACATTTACATTCTTATTTAATGTTTAACAACCTATAAGCCTTAGAAAGAAGCCTAAATAAGTATACCAACAGTGGTGCGCACCAAACAGGATTGTATGAAAACTCACACAAACACATAGCAAACTACATTTACATTCTTATTTTATGTTTAACAACCTATAAGCCTTAGAAAGAAGCCTAAATAAGCATACCAACAGTGGTGCGCACCAAACAGGATTGTATGAAAACTCACACAAACACATAGCAAACTACATTTAGATTCTTATTTAATGTTTAACAACCTATAAGCCTTAGAAAGAAGCCTAAATAAGTATACCAACAGTGGTGCGCACCAAACAGGATTGTATGAAAACTCACACAAACACATAGCAAACTACATTTAGATTCTTATTTAATGTTTAACAACCTATAAGCCTTAGAAAGAAGCCTAAATAAGCATACCAACATTGGTGCCCACCAAACAGGATTGTATGAAAACTCACACAAACACATAGCAAAGTACATTTACATACTTATTTTATGTTTAACAATCTATAAGCCTTAGAAAAAGGCCTAAATAAGCATACCAAAAGTGGTGGACACCAAACGGGATTGTAGAAAAACAAAGAAATAATGTCATTTTTTAGTTCATACAAATACATTAAAATAATATTACATTTTCATTTTTATTTTATATCAGATACTGCGTCAAGAACATCGGAACAGGAGTTTCAACTGAGAACCACACCAGCGGACGAGGACTTTCAACAGAGGACCAGACCATTGGACGAGGACTTTCAACAGAGGACTACACCATCGGACGAGGACTTTCAACAGAGGACCAGACGATTGGACGAGGACTTTCAACACAGGACCAGACCATCAGACGAAGGCTTTCAACACAGGACGAACAAAGATTCTGCTTCAAATCAAACTTCAACCAAGGTACAGTATAACAAGTAAAAAAAGAGAAAAATTAATTAATATTCTTCTTTAATGTTTAACCACCTATAAGCCTTAGAAAATAGCCTACAGAAGCATACCAAAATTGTGGCGCACCAAAAAGGATTGTAGAAAAACACAGAAATAATGCAATTTTTTCTTTAATACAAAGACATTCAAATAACATAACATTTTCATTTTTATTTTATAACAGATACTGCATCAAGAACATCGGAACAGGAGTTGGAACTGAGGACCACACCAGAGGACGAGGACTTTCAACAGAGGACTACACCATCGGACGAGGACTTCCAACACAGGACCAGACCATCGGACGAAGGCTTTCAACACAGGACCAACAAAGAATTTTGCTTGAAATCAAACTTCAACCAAGGTACAGTATAAAAAGTAATATCTATCATCTATCTCTTATTTGTCTTTTAGGGCCAATAATCTTTAACAATAAATACAAACTTCAATGTAAACTTAAAAAATAAATTGGCATAGTCCAAAAAAGTCTAAAAACACAGAATCTATACAATTTGTCATTGTAACATTCCAGTCCTAAACCCTAATTTAATTGCCATTTGACAAATTGAATAGTGCTGTAAATAAGGACATAACATATTTTTTAAAATACCTTTTTAGTTACTGAAACACTTGCTTTTGGATACATGTTTAATAAATAAAAATGTCTTTAAATAATTATCTCATGCCCTTATTTAGACTTTTATTCAATTGAACGCATTGAAATTGATTAACTATAAAATGTTAACACACTATTGATAACTATATGTCATGAAAAACAACTTAACATCTCAAAATAAACTAATGGTACATTATTTTATTTTTACAGATTAACATGGCTGATAATGAGAGTAAACAAGAAAAGACAAGACGCCAAGCTAGAGAACGACGACAGAGAGCAGACAGCCAGCAGACACCGGAGAAGAAGGAAATTCGACGAGAAAAAGAACGCAAAAGAATTGCAAGCAAAAGACTGTCACTTGCAGAAATTAAAGATATGTCAAAAAAAACTACAAAGAAAATAAAGCATTTACAACCTGTTGCTCAAACATCAGATGACATTTTGCCAGAAAAAAGACAAGAGATACCAAAAAAAGCAACAAAGAAAACAAAGCATTTAGAACCGTTTCATGAAACATTAGATGACATTTTACCTCAAACAATACAACATATACCAAGAAAAGCAACGAAAAAAACAAAACATTTAGAACCTGTTGTTGAAACATTATATGACATTTCACCTGATGAATATGAAAGGCAAAATCCTATATGCTTTGCAAATTGTCCTCTACTCAAGTCTTTAGCAGTAGAGGTTCATAGTTGTGGGGACATGACTACTCAATGTCAGTTTTGTGAGGCTTATTATTTTAAACAGGAGAGACCCAGAGATGGACAATTTATTAGTTGTTGTCAAAAAGGCAAGTTCAAACTTCCAGAAAGGAAAGAATTTCCAATTTATTTACAAAATATTATGACTGAACCTACTTTTCCAAACTACAAAAATTTTAAGACAAACATAAGATCCTACAATAGTGCCATATCCTTTGCATCCATGGGGGCAACATTAGCTGCTAATGTACCAGGACATGGTCCTTACTGTTTTAAAGTCCAAGGACAAATTTATCATCGCACTTCCCATTTACATCCAGAGGAAGGAAATAAAAGAAAATTCGCTCAACTATATGTCCTAGATACAATGGAAGCTGTTGACCAACGTATGCAGATGGAAGAAAATAAAAAATGCTTACCCACTGTTTTCATAGAGCTAAATAACATTATGGACAACAATCCCTACAGTAAAGCTTATAAAAAATTGGCAGAAGTAGAAAATGAACAACTACTTCATTCAGAAACACATCAATTACCAATGCCGAAGGTTAATATGGTGCTTAAAAGAGACAGACATACTGATAAACGTCGTTATAACTTGCCAACAACAAATGAGGTTGCAATGGTGTTTCACAATGATGAAGGAGAACCACCATTTCAAAGAGACATACGAATATATCCTAGAAATGAGGACCAACCGTTTATTAATATGAGTATCTTAAGTCCAAATTTAGATCCAATGACATATCCCATCTTTTTCCCACACGGAGAAGCAGGTTGGCAACCAAAATTAACTCTTCCCAGTTACCCAAATGCTAAAGCCAGAATCCGAAATAATGTTTCTATGCTTGAATTTAAAGTAGCTCAAATTGCCATTCGCAATGTATTTAATCCAATTTTATGTGGTGGGAAACTAACACAACAATGGATTATTGATTCATATTTGCAAGTTGAGGCAAATAATTTAAACTTTATCAAATATCAACAAGATAAACTCCGTGTAGAACAATATTCTGGACTCATGGACTATGTTGCTGACGTGGCTACAAGCAGAGACATGACAGCTGGCAAAGCCATCATTTTACCATCTTCCTTTCAAGGATCTCCTCGGAATATGAGAGAAAGATACAATGATGCTATGGCTATTGTGACAAAATTTGGCAAACCCGATTTATTTGTGACATTTACATGTAATCCACAATGGCCAGAAATTACACTAAATCTACTTCTTGGACAAACTGCTTCAGATCGACCAGATTTAGTAGCCAGAGTTTTTAAGATTAAATTAAATGAATTAATACGTGACTTCACTATAAATCAGTTATTTGGCAAATGTCTTGCTTATGTATATACCATTGAATTTCAAAAAAGAGGCCTTCCACATGCACATCTTCTAATAATACTTCAAGAAAAAGATAAATTAGATACTTCAGACAAAGTGGATGCAGTCATTGTTGCTGAACTACCAGATCCAGAACTATATGGTAGACTATATGAGATTGTTACTCATCGCATGATTCATGGACCCTGTGGTGACCTTAATCCACAATCACCATGTATGGAAAATAATAAATGTTCCAAAGAATTTCCCAAAGATTATAGAGACAAAACCTATGCCAATTGTGATGGATATCCACTTTATAAAAGAAGAGAAGGAGATAGTGCCATTATTCGTGGGAAAAAAGTGGACAATAGATATGTAGTACCCTACAATCCACATTTACTCATGAAGTACAACGCCCACATCAACGTAGAAGCCTGCACTTCCATCAAATCCATTAAATATGTCTACAAATATATTTACAAAGGTTACGATGCAGCTACTGTAGTCGTCAAAAGTGCAGACAACCCTGAAAGTAGTGAGTTAGTACATGATGAACTTGCATCTCATGTAGATGCTCGCTATGTCAGTGCGCCAGAAGCTATGTGGCGGCTTTTAAAATTTGAAATGCATGATAGATCACATGCAGTATATAGGTTAGCAGTACATTTGCCACAACGACATTTAGTCTATTTCCATGCTGGAAATGAAATGAATGCATTGGCCCAAAGTGAAGATCGTCACACTACACTAACTGCATGGTTTGCATTAAATTCCACTGATGCTGAAGCAACACAATACTTATATATTGAAATTCCATATCACTATGTTTTTGTGAATGGATTATGGAGACCAAGAAAAACCAGAGGCAATAAAATTATTCCAAGAATTTACACAGTCAGTCCAAGAGATGTTGAACGTTTTTGCTTACGGATATTACTTTTAAATGTTCCTGGAGCACAAAGTTTTGAACACTTAAGAACTGTTAATGACATTGTATATGAATCCTTCCATTTAGCTGCAAGACATAGAAACTTACTCGCTGATGATACAGAGTGGGAAAGATGCTTAGAAGAAGCAGCACAATGTCAAATGCCAGGACAGATGAGAGAACAATTTGCTTTTATTTGTATCTTCTCAAATGCTCCAAATGCATTAGCTTTGTGGGAGACTTTTAAAAGTAATATGGCTGAAGACTTTATGCGACGATACAATGAACCCATTGCACACTTAAAAGCGTTAATGGAAATCCAAGAAGTCTTTTTAACTCATGGATTAAGTTGTGCAAGTTTTAATTTGCCTGATCCAGGTCTTATAGATTACATTAACTTTGAAGACTATGACATTCAACTACAAGCAGAAAGAACAGAAGAAAGACTTGCAACTTTAAATACACTACAATTGCAAGCATTTCATGCCATTAAAAATGCTATAGATGATGACATGGTGACAGAGCGTTATTTCTATCTTGATGGACCTGGCGGATCAGGAAAAACATATTTGTACAATTTATTAATGAGTTCAGTACGAGCACAAGGAAAAATAGCAATGGCGTTTGCCACTACTGGAATTGCTGCACTTTTATTAGAAGGTGGAAGAACTGTTCATAGTGGATTTAAACTGCCAGTGCCTATTTTAGAAAATTCTGTGTCAGATATTCGCATGACATCCTTACAAGCAAAGAAATTGAAGAAATGTAAATTAATTATAATAGATGAGGCCACAATGATGTCATGCTATGCCCTCCAATGTATTGACCGTTTGCTTCGTGAAGTCATGGATAATATTTTTCCATTTGGTGGAAAGGTAATGTTGTTGGGTGGCGATTTTAGACAAACATTACCTGTTGTTGTACATGGAAATCGAACTGACATTATCGAAACATGTATAAAGTCAAGTACAGTATGGAAACATTTTACCCATCTTCAACTGCAACAAAATATGAGATCAGAAGGCCAAACTGATTTCAATGATTGGCTTATTAAAATTGGAGAAGGCAGAACAGAAAAAATACTAAATTTACCTGACGACACTGTAGAGATCCCACCTCATATGATTTGTCAACAAGATATTATATCGGCTATATTTGAAGGGAGCATAAATAACGAAGAATATTCCGAGCTTGCCAACCAAGTCATACTGACGTGTAAAAATAAAGATGCATTAATCCTCAATAATAAAATCTTAAAAAAAATGTATGCACCACAAAGAAATTATCACAGTGCTGATTCTGTACTTGCTGATGACAATGAAAGTCAGGCTAACTTTTCCACTGAATTCATAAACTCTTTAACTCCTTCTGGAATGCCACCACATATTTTGCAGCTAAAGAAAGGTGCAATTATCATGTTACTGCGAAATATGAATCCCAAAAAAGGCCTATGCAATGGCACAAGATTAATTGTTCAACAATTAAAGGACCATTTTATAGATGCTGAAATTTTAACTGGGACCCATAGAGGAGAGAGAGTTTTCATACCAAGAATAGATTTAGCACCAAGTGAAAGTAGTCTCCCTTTTATACTTCAAAGAAGACAATTTCCCATTATTATGGCATTTGCCATGACCATTAATAAATCACAAGGTCAAACTTTCAAATCTGTGGGTATTTTCTTGGAAGAACCAGTTTTTGCACATGGTCAATTGTACGTTGCGTTGTCAAGGTGCAAAAATCCACAGGCAATTAAAGTTTACATTGAAAACAATGAAAGTCAAGGTGATTTATTAGAAGATGGACGTATTTTTACTAAAAACATTGTCTACTATGAAGTACTATAACTTTGAAGGATACTAATTAAAGGTGCCAAGATTTTTTAAAAGCATTGCAAAATACATAACAATTGGTTGTTTAATTCAGTCATAATTAATGGAAGTCATGTTTATGAATGATTCGCCTCACAAAATATTTGCCTTGCATTGTTAGTAAAAATTATGTTAAAATGTTAAGTCACTATGTTAATGTTTCTAATGTTACAAGTTTAAAAAATATATTTTGAAGTTATTTCATTCAACATATTACAAAGTGGATGTTAAGAGGTCAAGCACCTTTTAAGTCACAATGTAAATATTGTCTGTTATCTTAAGATTACTACCTACATTAATGTTTATCGCCAATTTATGTGCTCAGTAATAAATTAGTTTAATTACGTACGTTTTAAGAAGAGTTTGACTGTATGCCTTCCTCTACATTCAATGTATATTCAAGTTAACAATTATTGTGATAGAAATTGAATTTTAATACTGATTAATTTAAATGTCAATTGTTTTTACATTCAAATGTTAATACTTTTAATAAAAAATTACTTTACAAAATGTATTCACTATGTTCCTGTTTATAATGTTCAAAATTATACCAATGTTTTGTCAACTTCTAAACTTACATAAAAAATAAAGTTCAAGTTTAAAAATATATACTTTGATGGTTATTGCTTACATATATTTTAAACTTCATGTTAAAATTTGCAACGTTTAAAAAAGGCTTTTTACTTTTGGCTTTCCTATTCATTCAATGTATATTCAAGTTAACAATTCTTCAGATACTAATTACATTTTAAAAAACCATTACATCAACATTTTACAAAAATACACGTTCATATTAAAATACTTACAAGTGTCAAAAATATATGTTAATAACTAAACAACTTGACAAACATATACATAACATTGCCGTCATTTTTTGACGGGCAAGTCGCTAGTAGTTTCATAATTGTGAGGTTAATTAATGTAAATATTGGTAAGATTTTGTAAATACTGTGATTATTGTAATATTTTGTAAATTAAATAAAAATAATTAATAATACATTAATCATAAAAACAATAATTAGAAATACCACAAGTATAGTAAATATTAAATGCTCTAAATATTGATATTATTTTTTATTCTATGAGTGTTTTTTATGTCTGAGCTGGTCGGTAGATGATACAGTATATTATTATTGACCATATTCAGTATTATGCTCAGGTTGTTGATAGCTTTTGAACTTTTGCATACCTTGTTATACAGTGCTATTTGTTTTCCAAAAACTGATCATCTTTTGTATTTCTCATTCCCACGTTTCCTGCTGCTATGTCATTAGTTGTCGCTAAAATGATTGCGTTCACAGTACACCTTTGAGCAGGCAATAAAGCTGCTTCAAATATCTGACTCACTTTCTAGTTCAATAGGTTCATCTAGTCACCGGTGGCTCTGGGGTCCATAGTATCATCATCTTATCATCATCCCATTGTTCATCAGCAAATATATCATTATTATTATTATTTTTTAAATATATTTTTATTAAAGACATATGGTATTACATCGTCACATTTCACATACTTGAGATACATAAGCATTTATAAGTGGTACAGTGTATGTTCTAACAGTACTTTCTGTCGTATTGTAGTATGTAAATAAAACATTAAGTACATGTATAGTTTCTGCTTCTTGTCTTTTTTTGCACATTATTAATTATAACATTAAACATAACTATAAGAGTAAAAGCAGTCAATCAGAATATGATGCTGAGAGAATTATTAGTGCAAAGTAACTAACTCATTGTAACATATACAGTATGTGAAATACTTCCTCCCAATAAGGGAACATTTACAAGAAGGGTAATGGAGAAAAACTCTGCTATCTCTTTACCTTGAATTCCCTTTTGGTGCCTCTGGGAGACGTCCTGACTTGTATTCCCTCCGCCTCACATGCCAGATTATGAATATGTGTATTAGCAAGTAAAAGTTATATGAGGGATATACTAATTGGATTCTTTATCCAGGGTTCCCATGTTTTTAAAAACTGGGGGAGTTTACCCGATATACTATGGGTTAAATGCTCATTTATTAGTTTACAGTTACATTTTCGTACAACTTTTGAAAAGTTTAAGGTAGGTAGCTTCCAGTTACTGGCTATATGAGTTTTGGTCGCAAATGCTATAAGTTGGAGTACCGTATATACTAGAGTATAAGCCGAGTTTTTCAGACCTTTTTTAAGGCTGAAAAGGGCCCCCTCGGCTTATAATCGAGTCACTCTCGCCCCTGTATCTCTCTAACCCCCCCCCCGCCCCGGTGTCTCTCTAAACCCCCGGCGTCTCTCTAACCCCCCGTGTCTCTCTAACCCCCCATGTCTCTCTAACTCCCCCGTGTCTCTTTCCCTCCCCCCATCCTAAACCCCCCTCTTCACTTTACCCCTCTAAGTACCTCCCCCTCTCCCTTTCCCCTCACTTACCTCCATCTGCTCCTCCGCTCCTTCCTGCGTCGGGACCTGGCATATGCTAATGACGTGACGTCACATGTGCGCCACGTCATTAGCATTGGCCTGGTCAAGACGCAGGAAGGAGCGTGGAGGAGCAGAGGAACAGCTGCAGATGGAGGTAAGTGAGGGGAAAGGGAGAGTGGGAGGTATTTAGAGGGGTAAAGTGAGGAGGGGGGTTTAGGATGAGGAGGGGTAAAGTGAGGAGAGGGTTTTAGGATGAGGATGAGAATGGGGGGTTTTAGGATGAGGATGGGGGGTTGAGGTTGAGGAGGGGGGTTGAGGATGAGGAGTGGGGTTGAGGGTGAGGAGGGGGGCTGAGGAGGGGGGCTGAGGAGTGTGGTTTAGGATGAGGATTGGGGTTTAGGATGCGGATGGGGGGATGAGGATGAGGAAGGGGGTTGAAGAGGGGCTTGAGGAGGGAGGTTGAGGAGGGAGGTCGAGGATGAGGAGGGGGGTTGAGGAGGGAGGTTGAGGATGAGGAGGGGGGTTGAGGAGGGAGGTTGAGGATGAGGAAGGGGGTTGAGGACGGAGGTTGAGAATGAGGAGGGGAGAGAATGAGGAGGGTGATAAGGGAGGGGGGAAGAGACACAGTGAAGGGAGAGGAGGGAAGAGACACAGGGGAGGGAGAGGGGAGAAGAGACACAGGGGAGAGAGAGGGGGGACACAAGAAAAGGGCACACAAGAGGGGGACACAGTGGGCACAAGAGGGACACAGGGGGCAGCACATTTCCCACCCTCGGCTTATACTCATTTATCCCAGTATTTTGTGGTAAAATAGGTGCCTCGGCTTATACTCGTGTCGGCTTATACTCGAGTATATATGGTAATTTATTTTGGGAAGAGGTTAAGCTATTAACGTGTATTACCAATAGGCATGATTTCATTTCCAAAGGAGTCAGGTTGTTAAAAAGTAAAGAAGCTAGTTGAATTAGCTGTCTCCAAATATTTTGAGCTGTTGGGCAAAGCCACTATGTATGAAAAATGTCTCCTATAATTTTGCAGCCTCTAAAGCATTGGTTACTCTCTAGGGGATTCATTTTATGTAGTTTATCTGGGGTGCAGTAGATTCTATGTAAGACTTTGATCGAAGCCTCCAACATGCTAGATAATTCAATGATCCCCTATGTAAGTTTGAGCAGGCTTCTGACCATCTAGTTATTTCCCATTCACGACGCAGATCTTCCACCCATTGTATAATGAATTTGGGTTTTTCAATCATTTAGACCTATTGAAAGTGTCATAGAGTTTTCTTTTGATCCCTTTTGTTAGTGGAGTCTTTTGACATATGAGGGAGAACCAGCATGTCTTTGGGGCTCCCAAATCATTAGACACTTTAGTAATCCAGTGCCTGATTTTTAGATAGCTATAAAATTCAGAGCTTGGAATATTGTGTATAGCGTGAATTTGATCACATGTCAAAAGGGTTCCATTGAGATAGCAATATCCAATTCTATCTAGGTTCCTAAAGATCCACCAATGTCTCGAGACTACATTTGAGTCTCCTAGTACGTGTATCAAAGACAAAACCGATAATAGAGGAGATAAGCGTGGGGCAAGTTGACATCTGGATCTGGCCCGATTCCAGGAAATAACGTTAGCTGTATCAGAGGGTTAGAGTGAGTTGAAGTGGTTATTAACCCTTTAAGTATCCAATGAAGTTTATCCCAAGAGTGTGGCTTCAATTGTTGGTCCTCTAATGAGACCCATGCTGGCTGATGTTTGGGAGAATGGACTAAGGGTAAAACTGCCACTTGGGCCACTTTAAAGTAGATTCCCAAGTTTGGGCTAGAAAGTCCTCCTACATCTTTCTGTCTATACATTATTCTTTTAGCTATGTTGGGGTGTAAATTAACTTTGGCAATAAGTTCATTTTTACAGCTATTATACCACCTGTCCATGAGATACAATGTCTATCCCATTTCCGCATATGAGCAGCTAGTGTTTTATAAATGGGGGGAGGGGGGAGTTAGGCTTTATACCAGTCTGATATTTTCGCAGGGAAATTGACTCCTAAATATTTGATGTGTTGATGGGACCAAATAAATTGATAAGAGGATTTTAAATCTTCTAATACAGTTTAAGGGGACAACTACTCCTAGAGCTTCATTTTTTTCTAAATTTAGTCTAAGGCCAGAGATTTTACTAAATTAAAGTAAAGGAAAATGTTAAATATTCTGCACTTAGCTCAAAAGTCCTCTACTACAATGAGCCTTTTGGCTCTTGATATTGAGAAAGCCTTTGACACGGTTGAGTGGTCCTATCTATACAAGACATTAGAAAAGTTTGGCTTTAAAGGTCATTTTATTGACCTTCTTAAATGCTACTATGAAGCTCCGACTGCCAATATCAAACTAGCTGGAGAGCGTAAGGCCTTGATCTCCATCCAGAGAGGTACTAGGCAGGGCTGCCCTCTATCACCCATTTGCACTTGCAATAGAGCCATTAGCACAGGCTATTAGGTCGAACCCCAGAAATTCAGGGCCTCAGTGCAGGTTTGCAACAATTCAAATGTTCTTCGCTGACGACCTACTATGTACTCTAACTGAACCCCATAGTTCTATTCCTGTACTCATGACTGCAATAGATCAATATTTTGATAAACTTTAAAAGTCTTTACAAAGTTTGAAGTTTTATTAGTGATTGCAGTAACAAAAACAGAAAGAGCAAGATGAAAGAAGAGCACCATCTTCTTGTAAATTAGGTTCTGCCATCTCCAATTCAGTGCTTCAGTAGAGCCACTATGATCTATCATACTAAGTGGAGTTTTTAGTATCTTATGATTGCTGTAACTACCTTGTTTTATATTCTATACAACACAGATATCATGCAATTCATAAGCTAGTTTGTCAAGTATGTGAAACGTGTATGAGTCTGTAGCTTAAAGGACCAAGCTAGTGGTCTAATAAAGGATAGCTAGGTAGTGATCCATAAGGAAAACCTTTATTTAGAGATCAGTGGTCATTTATTGGCTGAAGACCAACAGTCTGCTGTGATACAATTGTACTCGGTATTACCCATTAACCGTGTAATGTTCTCAATTATGTTAAGAAAAAAAAATTATATAACATTTTTTTTTATACATATGTTAAAATTATGTTGTTATTCTGTCTTTGCATATTATTGCATTCCATTGATTCATTGATTTGTATTGTCACAGTATGAGTATGTGGGTGCTTGCCCTCAGGTGATTAGTGAGCTGAGAGGTGCACTCATATTGTTGTACTTCTGTGGCACGGGGTCCCCTCGAGCTTTTAAGTGTGGGTGGTCAGGCAACTCTTGTTATTTTTATGTGTGTTATTATGTATAATAAACAGAGCTGTAGAATTCTTAACCCCATACCTTGTGTCAAGTATTTATTGGTTTGGTTTAGATAAAGGGTATCCATATTGACAATGCACAGGTCACGGAAGTAAATGGGAACTGATAAAAAAAAGTGATAAATTCTTTATTGTTTACAAATGAAAGTGTCTGCAGTGAAGACTTACCATATTTGAAAATCAATTTGTCAAACTCTTTCCTAAAAATGTGCTTTTGTGTTACTTTTACTCAGCACTGAACTACAACTTAATGCTATATTGCTTTACTATCTTCTAGAAATTTAGCAAAAGCACATTTTCAAGCTTGATACACTACCACTGGATGCATTTAATGTCTTTGCCTTTTTTTGCAGCACAGAGTTGTTGACAAAATAAACAGTAAGTTCTGTCTGTGAGGTCATCAGACAGGGGGGAGGACATCTGGATTTATATCTGTTGCATTATTATTGTCAGGTAATTCATGCAGCTGCTTTACAAATCTACAACTGACGGATGGTTTTGCTGGCAAATTACTGCAAATGGCTGTTTTCTTGGTTTGACTCTTGGTTTATCATTATAAATCTTTCTTTAAAAAAAAAAAAAAAATTATGTGAGCATATTGTTTGTCGTTGGGAGTAAATTGCAATCCTCCATCAGCATTTTCCAGGATGGATACATTGATAATTACAGATTAAATACTGTTCATGCTGGAGGAAAGAAAATATCTATCAGCTTCAAAGAAAAGGAAATACATTACGCATTTGTTAAAATTAAAAGTTATAATTAATTATGTATATTTACCTGAAGCTGTTGGGATATTTTTTGATCATCATTATTAGCTTGATTCTTCCTCCACTCATCAGGTACCTGGCCCCTAAGTAGTACTGTCTCCACCTCTGTAGCTTGTCTGATCATGTGAAGTGCATGTGTCCTTTCAAGCTTTCGATGGCAGAATTCAATATCTTTTCAAAATGTTCACATTCAATAAATGTCTTACTCAGTTCATGTGAACTAATTTACACCGAAGTTTACAAAAGTGTGAACTTTGTTCATGTATTGTCTTGCATGTAAAAGACTGATAACAATATAATGGACCAATTGACAACACACAGTGCATGATATCAAGAACTGCATGCATGTGTTATCACCGTGACACATACTGTAGGTTACTGTGAACTACAGGTACCAAGTTAGGAACACATTACAAGGTGTTTAGATAATACTTACTAGGTAAATGTTACAGTAAATTATAAAATGAAAATATAAATTCATAAATGATCATACAGAAGGGTCAAAGTAGTGCTGAATATGGATCAGTGTTCTCAAATGATTCTTCAACGGAGCTTGTGATTTATAATAACAGTAGCGACTTGCCTGTCAAAAATGACGGGGCAATGTAAATGTACTATGCGACTCAACTATATAGACCCCTATAACACACTAATGAACGCATGTAATACCACTATAAGTGCAATGAGGGTCATCCAGGACCCTCATGACACAAAGTGTAAGCACTGCACCATTTTAACCCGGTCTCTTATGGGGGTCTATACAGACCCTAATAAGCCTCTGTTTAACCCCATTAGTCCCATAAGGGTATTTAAAGACCCTCATGTGACAGATAGAAGCCTAACATTACCCCATAAGTGCTATGAGGGTTCTCCAGTACCCTCAAGACACTAAGTACAAACACTACACTGCACTAAACCCAACCCCAATAAACCATTAAATCTAAACTAACACCCCACTACACTAACCTATTAACACCTACAGTACCTACCTACACTACCTACCTACCCTAATAAACCCCCCACCACTCTAATTACAGAAAATAAAAAAACCTAAGTCACAAAAAATTAAAAAAGGAACATTACAGAAAAAAAAAAATACATTACAACCCCCCCCCACTACAGAAAAAAAAGTACACACCTGAAAAGGAAATACATATAGAATACATACAATACAATACAAATAAAATAAAATACCCCCCATCTATCTAACATACAATCAATGCTATCTATTTAAAGTACATCCCCCAATCTATGTAATATACAATAAATCCTATCTATCTAAAACACATACCCCTATCTAACATACAATAATTATATAATATACAATAAATCCTAACTATCTAAAATACATACCCGTATCTAATATACAATAAATACTATCTATCTAAAATACATACCCCTATCTAACATACAATAAATACTATATAATATACAATAAATCCTAACTATCTAAAATACATACCCCTATCTAACATACAATAAATACTATATACATGGAGAAACCCTAATTCTAACCTAAAATAAAATAATTAATACCACTTAACTTTGCAGATGTCCCTTCAGATCACCAACCTAGGGGGGGGGGGGGGGGATTAGTACAACACATTTACATACAATAAATAAACATTATAAACATTCTAATATTCTACTCAACCTCTACTCTAACTACAGTGAAACATGACTACATTTCCTACAATCCTAAATCTCAAAGATAGCATTATGCTGAGGTGATTCCCACCATATGTCCATCATAATGTTGTGCTACGCTGTGCTCGCTCTAAACAGTTGCACCTGCTATTGTCATCATTGCCCAATGTTCCTTCCTGTATTGTCTCACATGAGTCATTCAGCAATGATACAATAATAGTTTCCCTATGAACGCTGCTACAATTTAAACAAAAGGGACAATCAATAAAAGTAAATAAAGACAAAGAGGAGCTAAAGAAGGTTGAAGCAAGGTGAATCAGGACAATTGATTAGAACATATATAATTATAGAGGGGGCACGATGGCCAATAGAAAACCCTCAACAGCTACTAAAATAAAAAATAAAGAAAAGAAAATATTAAACACTAATCAGTTATTTTTCCAAAAACAAAATGAATCCATTGGAATTAACCCAAGCAGAATCTTCCTTCCTAGAACAATCTACAAACAAATCCCCAGGAGTATAGAGGGGCAAGAAAATGCTCAAGAACAGTTGACTTGCTCTAAAATGAAAGATCTTCTGTATGATTTTCAAGTTAAGATTACATCAGAACTATCAAAACAGATTACAGAAAATAGAAAATCAATTAATGAAACAAATAAAATTTTTTATGAGATAGAGATAAAATGCGATAAATTAATCATGGATAATACTTCACTCTTAAAATACCACAAATAACTTGGAATACAAAATTGAAGAACTAAATAATAAAATCTGCACTATGGAGCATAGGTCAAGAAAAAATAATTTAAGAATCAGAGGGATAAACGAAAACATACCAGATAAGGATCTGAATAAATTTGCTGAGGATATGTTCTATAAACTAATACCACAATTTCCTAAAGAAGATTAAAAAAAATCGGGACTATCCATAGGATCCCTCCCCATAGAGGTCTGGATAATTTCACACCGAGATGTTATAGTAAAGCTCCACTATTTACCATTTAAGGAAGCCATACTAAAATCAAATTATTTGAAGAAATCTATGGACCCTCCATATGAAAAAATAAAATTATTTTCAGACGCTAGCAAAAAGAAAAGAATATTCTTCTAAAACACAAAGTTTAAGGAAAGAAGAAATAAAATATAGATGGAAATCTCCCTCTGGCCTTTTCATTTTGTAGGATACCATCTGGTATAAAATCAACACGGTAATAGAAGGTCCGTCCTTGTTACAAAAATGGAATATTGAAGTAGAACTTTCCGTTTACTAAGATAAACCTCCAGAATTATTACTAAAATGACCTGAATGGGAATTAATAAAGTGACGTTCAGGTAGAAAAAATGGAAGGAAGACCTAAGAAGCAATAGAAAGACTTTTTTTTTTGAGTTAATGCATGCTTTATATTGCTTTTGTTTTTTCAAATTATATTCTTGCTATTTCTTTAGAGAATGATATAAGTGTTATATCACACTTTATTGCCATAATATAACATCACTTATTAGTATTTTTATGAGAAGTGTGGTGGATTGATAATTGCTTAATATAAAATTGCACTGATTCGCACTATAGTTCATTGATTAATTATATATTTATTTAAACATATAAGAATATAATATTGATGTATTCCCTATTCTTGTCCTCATGGTAAAAGGCAATTTGGTTGTTAATTCTGTACTAGTCTATTATCTTTTAATGGCTATGATCCTAAATATTTATTTCACAGTTTTATGACATATGTGTATATTTCAATAGGTTTATTAAAACAAAAGGTGATGAAATATAAAGTGGAATTTATTGACACATATGATTAGAGAAAAAGGGTTTATAAAGGTTAGAGAGTTGGAAAAGAGAGGAAGAGAAAGGTAAGAAAGAGGAGGATTAAAGAGAAAACGTAAACTATAAAATATGACTATCTAGGTTTTAATTAAAACTACATGGAATGGGATATAAAGGAATAAATAGGAGAAAGAGTGAAAAAGGTTAGATAGATAAGAGAGGAGTAGGATAAAGGAAGAGGAGAGGAAAATGATTTAAAATCAAAACCCAACCAACCAGGAAGGTTTAATAACCTCCTAACATTTCCCAAAATCGGCATAAAGGCCCTAAAAATTAGGTTGGATTTAAACTTAAGTCAAATCCAGAATGTGTTTGGTAGATGTATGAATGTGAGAATGAATGTGCTTCCCAATAATCAGAGATATATAAGTGAAACAACAAGAATAGATATGGCAAAAATGCTAGCGAGAGATAAGGAAATTGGATATACCAAATGAGGAATAAGATAGAAATTTACAGACTTAATGGGAAAACATATCGACCAAGAGTAAAGGTAGGCATAAAATATATTAAAAGTAAGAAAATTAGAATTCATAAGCGAGTTAAGACAATAGATAAAAAAACTAAAATATGATTAAAATAACTCATAATGTAAATGGATTGAATTCGCCAACAAAGAGGAAAATGGGCTTCAATAATTATATTAGAATCAAAACGGATGTTCTGTTACTACAGGAGACACATTGGAGTAAAGACTCATTAAAATATGTATCCAACCAAAATTATAATATTAGGATCGATTCGACTTATAATAAAAATTCACAAGGTGTATCAATCCTTCGTAGCTATAAGTTAAAAGTTCATGAGGAAGCTAGAATTATAGACCCCTTAGGAAGATTTATAATTTGGTGCAGCTCCATTAATGGAAAATCTATGACATTGGTCACTTTATATTTGCCAAATGTCAATCAAATTAGATTCCTGAAGAAGATAATCAAAGAAATAAAAAAATTAGAAAGGGCCTGACAATTATTGGAGGCAACTTTAATATGCTGATGGATCCCATAAATTATAGAATCGGTAAATTTTAAAATAAATCTGAAAATCAGATTAATAAAGTATCTAGATAATTTGTAAATAAAATATCTAATTATGACTTTTTGGATTCTTTGAGAATACTACATCCATATGATAAGGATTATACTATTTTTTCTAATTGATTTAATTCATATTCAAGACTGTATTATTTTTTTATGGGTGCATACACCTTAAGATTAGTCAAGGATATAGAAATAAGTATAACACCTTGGTCAGACCATTCTATGGCATATACAAGTTAGAAGATGCAAATGAAAACAGAAATATAAAAAAATGGAAGCTAGATCCAATTCTATTTAAAAATTAAGAAATATTGGAATTTTTAAAGAATGAAACTAGGGAATTCTTTAAATAAATAAAAACACAGTTGAGTCAGCCACTTCTCTATGGTGTGCTTTTAAGTCGGTAATAAGAGGGCTAATGATTTCTCAAATGGCCAAATTTTCATAAATCAAGGGGAAAACTTGAACAACGTTCAAATAAATAAAATCTTACAATATCAGGCAGATTCTTTGATTTGGAGATTTCAGCAGTCCCATTTCCTACTGGGAAACAAAACAAGCAAATACTTGGCAAACAAATTAAAGAAGCAAAAAAATCTAAATAAAATTCTTAGCCTCAGGGGTACGTACAATACCGTTTATACCCATGCTGATAAAACTGGGGAAATTATGAAGGAATTTTATAGTTCATTATATAACCTTAATAATAATCCAACATTTAAAAAACCTAGTACAGACGAAATAAATCTATTTTTGGGTAAGGTTAAGATCCCTAAATTAGATGAGGAGGATGAAAGCGCATTAAATAAAAATATCACTCTGGATGAAATAGAAGAGGTAATTAAAAAAGCCAAATCGAACAAAGCTCCAGGCCCAGATGGGTTTGACCATTTATACTATAAGTTCTTTCTAAAAGAAATTAGGGAACATTTGCAAGATATGTTTAATGAGATTAAAAATACAGGGAAAATAGTACCAGAACTAGCTGAGGCTAAAGTAATCAACATTCTAAAACACGGAAAAACCCAGAGGAAGTTATTAGTTATAGTCCCATCTCACTTATTAACATTGAGCTAAAAACATATGCAAAAATTACGGCCATTAGTCTAAATAGTATAATACCTAAACTAATACATTTGGATCAGTCGGGATTTGTCGGGGGGCGTCAGGCCTCGGACAATACCAGACGTTTAATGGATTTGATGTTTATTGCAAAAAAAGAAAGAGCTCCCACATTGATCCTGTCACTTGATGCAGAGAAAGCATTTGACATTGTCAGTTGGGAGTTCTTAGAGGCAGTGATGCTAAAGTTTGGCTTCGCCGACTTTGCATTAAAGACAATTAAAGCCTTGTACAGTGAATCTTCAGCATATATTGCTGGTCCAAATTTTTAGACCGAGAAGTTTTCAATAAGTAACAGGACCCGTCAAGGGTGTCCTCTATCGCTATTGTTATTTTTGCTATTTATCGAGCCCTTAGCTTCAATAATATGGGCATCAGAAAATATTAAAGGAATAAAGTTGGAAATAATGATTATAAAATAATGTTATTTGCGGACGACATTATAGTGACTTTAACAGATCCAATAAAGTCTTGTGCCAACTTACAATATCATTTGGCAGAATTTGGTACAGTATCATACTTTAGAATAAATTCTTTGAAGTCCGATATTATTCATAGAGGTCTAAATATGGAAATCCTAAATACATTAAAGGAAGTATAAACATTTAATTGGCACTCTAAATTTATCACGCATTTGGGTATAAGATTTAGTTTTCATAATAAGAAAGTAATAGATAACATAACAGAGATATTAAAACAAATCAGAATGCTACTTTCTGACTGGCGCACAATAAGATTTTCATAGTCGGCTAGAATTGCCATTGCCAAAATGAGTATTATTCCCATGGTTACCTACCGATTTAGATGTACCCCTGAAAAAGTTCCAGTCTATATTATTAAATCTATTCAGAAAACAATAGATACATTTATATGTTTAGGTAAAAAAGTAATAATTGCTAATAAGAAATTTGAACTAGGAGGTATTGGAACTCCCGATATAAAAGAGATATATGAAAACATTGATATATCTCATATAATTAATATGAATATTCAACACAGAATAACATGTTGGAAAACAATTGAGGAAGAGCTTATAGGAACTATGAAAATTAGAACATTATTAGGAAAATTTAATTAGGAGGATGGAATTTGGGATAGATTACATAAAATTCTGGGGGAAAAATCAAATCAAATCGGAGCTATTTCATATTCCATCACTATCAGCGCCAATAGATATATTGTCATCTAAATCGGAAGTGGATTTAATGAAGAAAGCCGATATACAGTTTATTTCTGATCTATATCCAGCAGGATCTCTAATAAAACAAGGGGAGCTTCATAGTAATTTCAGCCTAAAAAAAATCTCATGGTTGAAATATAGATCATTGGTGGAAAAATGAAAGCAAAAGGTATATATACCGGTAAAAATGGAACAAATGTATAAATTAGAAGAAATTTTGACTAAACGGCCAGTGTAACACCGTATTTCAAAGATTAGTAAAATCAGAATAAAATCCATGAAATTTATCAAATCAAAGAGTATAAAAGAATGGGAAAGTAACCTTAACCAAATCTATGATGACCAAGATTGGCATAGAGCCCTAAGGTTGATAATGAATTCCTCCATAAATAATATGTATAGTGAGCTATACTTTAAGTTAACACAAAGATGGTATCTAGTCCCTGTAATTATGAATAAGATAGATTTTCAAATTTCTCCACTATGTTGTAAGGGATGTGTAAAGAGGGAATGGCCTTTCATATTTGGTGGGAATGTTGCATGGTTAGAATGTTTTGGGAAGAGTGTTGTGGGCACTTAACCTTAATGTCAGGGGTGGACTGCCCATGTACCCCGGGAGTACTCCTGTTTTAGTTAAAGCTAGATAATATATTCCCTAAAGACAAATTATTGATATCATCAAATCACTATTAGTTAAACAATGGAATAAACCCACAATTCCTTCCTGGAAAGAAGTTACTAATAAAATAAATTATAACAGAGAGTTGATGAAGGAAGATTACATAGGGGGCTCCAAAAGAAAGAGATCTATCAATTGGACTATTTGGGACCAATATATGGATAAACTTTAAAATAATCTAACTAATTTTAGGTGGCTCCGATTCATAGGTAAAAATGCATATTAATTAATTAAATTACTTATCTCTCTTATTGTTGTTGGGGTTGCCTCTTTAGGAACTGAAAATTAACCCCGAGCCACACTCGGGATTACCGGTAGGGCGGTTAATACATATCAGGCCACCCACATGGACTATAACGGTTTCTTCATTCATTTTTATTGATTTTGAAATTGCTAGTTTACGAGCCTGATCGCGTATCAGACATCAAAACACTTATTGATTGATGTTTACATGCCATGTTTTACTGAAGTCATGATGACGGTCTCATTTACTACTGGCTGTTTCTAAACCGGTAGTTACGGGCTTGCTTAATTGATCATGATCATGCCCTGAAATGCTACTTACGGGTGTATGGTTTACTGTTTTGGCTTTTGGCCATGTAGTTGCGGGCTTGTTCAAATTAATCGCTCTGTAACTGCTGCATGTTTCAAGCCCACTAACTTATGGGCTGTCTGAAGGCAACTGTGGGCATGGAATTTAATGTGGCCCAGAATGTATTGGTGAGAAGGAGGTGCATCTCTCTACTATCTATCTTCACTTAAAGTAAAACAAAATGTATGCAGTAGTTAAAGGATCTTTGTACAATAAAATATATATATGTTTGAAAACTTTGCATATGAAGTAATTAAACCAGACAAGTGGGAACCTTCTGCATATTACAGAGTCTTCAATATTATGATTGCTTCTAAAAATGTTTTTATGCTCATAGCTTACACCAATGCAGTTTGTTTTACTACTTTTTTAATGGTTGTATTTTTAATAATACATACTTTCAAAAACATTTTGCCTATTTTTAAGTGAAGTTCTTAATAAGAGCATACTTTAAATATAGTCATTTTTTTTTAAATGTGACTATAAAGCTACAATAGACTGATGCAGGCTTCTGTTTTCTTTACTAAGCATTCTTCTTGCAGATTCTGTCTCAACAGGACATGACCTTCTAAATTAACAGGCCTTCCATTAGAGCTAAGGAAAGCCCTGGCAGTTGTATATACCACTTTCACACTGTGTAGATACAAATTTCCACAGGAAACTAAAATGGTAGATTATAGATCAGCATAATTGCATAATAAAGGTAATATCTTAAAGAATGTATTACCTTTTCATGTTCTAAAAACATGTTGTATCCTTTCCATATATTGTTCTTGTGCTGCTTGTGTATTCTCATGTGTTAAAATGCTTGAGAAGCATGAATCTCAATGTTAAAAATCATTATATCAAATTTAAGTCAAATGCATGCACCCTTGATTTATACTCTCAGACAATGTACAATATTTCTGTATGTATTTAGAGAAATATGTCAGGAACATAGACTTATAAAGTAGTATAACAGGTATTAACGATGACATATATTTACAGACTCAGGGGCTTTCTAGAAATAAATGCTTACTGTGCAGATCATAATGCAAAAGATGCAAGCCACAAAAATTATCCTAAAAATGATGCTTGTCCATTGCAAATGAAAAAAATCACCCCAGGCATAAAATGAATGAGAGCCATGAGACGGAGTGAAGGAAGTAAATAAATGCATATCTATCTATCTATCTATCTATCTATCTATCTATCTATCTATCCATCTATCTATCTATCCATCTTGTATGTTAGAATATAAGTCAAATATTAGGAATCAATCCTATTATGTATCAAGAACACAATACAGTACTGCGAAAGCTATTAATCTATCATCATTTAGAGGGCACAAAGGACAACTTGTTTATGTTCTAGCTGCTTGTTTTTTTACATCTCAAACATCTCAAGCATGTCCATCAAAGATGTTTTCCCCTGGCGTTGACGACTCACACATTAGCCTGTACTAGTAATGATCAGAATGCTGGAGCTCATTTTAACCTGTCATAACTCTTCCATATCTATTAGGTCATGTGAAACATGATGAGTAGTGACAGATGCTTTGTGTGCACGGTCTGTCTGGAGGCCTCTATGAGCCATGAATATGTCAAATATATGAACAATAATTACATTTTTACCAAAGTATAATTAGCATTAGAAATGAGACATACTTTGCATTTTTTTGTGCATTAACTTCTTTCAGGATCACAAGCAATTGTGAAGTGGAGTAAATCACTAAACTAACTAATTAGTATGTTCTTTGAGAAAGTTTAATCAATTAAAACATTGTCATAAAGTAAATAAAATGCTTGCAAAGTTGACTGATAAAACTTTTTAAATTTGTGTAGATAATTTAAGAAAAATATACACCATGTGCAATTTATGTTGACTTGTAAACATGTACATTATCATTTTTTTTATAACATTTGCATACCTGTTATGTGTTATCCAATAGAGAGAGAGAATTTGCATAAACAACAAAGGTGTGAATTTCTTTCCTGAGGAAAGTTGTAACTATTTTCTATGAGGAAAATATAGTGTGACAAGTAGTTCTGCTGCAAACTATAAAGATCTTTTCAGGGCAATGACTTTCCCCTTTTAGACTGAGGTTCCTACCAGGAGAGTTCTTGATTCAATTCCAGCACTTTATGATAAGTCACCAGCGCAAATTCAGCATTTATTTTTCCTTCTTTGACAAAGCTACTTCTTCTTGTGAAGTATTCTACATCTGGGTCAGCTGGTCCTTCAGGTCAGGGCAGCTTGAGTATACCTGATACATGGTGACCAATCAATCATGCTCTAGTTGGGTCTCCTCTGGAAGTGGTAGTAGTGTGGCTGGATTTAAAGTAGTCCACACCTTGACTTCAACTTGGTGGTTTTCACTTGGTATGTGGCAAACTTCTCATTGGTAATCCAATCATTTCCCTTGTGCTTCATCAGGATGAGGATATTGTATGACACATGAGCAATGACTTTCTGTCCTAGGTTCATCCTCTCTGTTTCTGCCACTGTATCCCATCTTTTTGACAGATATGCCACCAGCCTCTTCCTGGTACCGAACTTCTGGGTCAGAACTCCAGCTGCAATTCCATTCTTCCTATGGATATATAGTTCAAAGAAAGTTGGTTCTAGGAGTCTCAAGGCAGGGCGCTTATCAATCCCTTCCTAGTTTGGGTGAAAGTTGCTGTTAGCTCAGGGCAGCAGGTGAAAGGATTTCTGTTTCCCCCTTTTTGGTACTTTCATAGAGGGGAGCCACTGTGCTGTATCCTGCACACATTGGCTATTTTTAGGAATCCTATGAGCTGCTTTTAATAGACAAATATTTTAATCAGACATATTGTTACATTTCTTTCTTAGTTTTACCAGGAATCATAAATATTTAACGTGCATTCTGGCATATTAAAACCTTTGTCTTATACACTCAATAGCAGCTATTTCCAAGGTCACTTAACAGTTCTATAGTCCCTTTTATGCATCCCTCTTCTTTGCTGAAGGACAGCCATACTGCAGTAAAACTCTCTCTAAGAACACTGAAATATCTGTGCAGGTCTTTAGATAGTGCTGTCCAAACAGGGTGGGGCTACTTGTGGTAACACTGTCCAATAGATCTGTGTCTTTACTCCAGGCACACAGTATCTGGGTCCTGACACTCAAATGTGAAAATCTTTGTCTCTCCTGCTCTAGCAGAATATAAAAGAAAGTGTCTTTTATATACAATGTTGTTACCACTTGGCTTCTTTTTCTGTTTGATCATCACATTGTCTGCCTTTTCCTTGCTCCAATAGTGAGCCCCCATGTGTGTGAAGGGGGCCCAAATCCGCCATATCATTCTCTGTCCTTATACCACTGTGACTGTTCTCTTATCTGGTCTGTTCTTTTAACTGAACAGTGAGACAAATAGTACAAAAATATTACGGAAAAACATGGTGGTCTGGAAACTATTTTCCACAAATAATTCTAAATGTAAATAATCAACCATGTTTACTGTAATACAGCTGTTCATTCTGCTTATTTCTTTAGTGAAAATAATGAAATACCTTATCTTATTTTACAGAAAGGCAAGTCATGATTTTGCTAGAATTTCATCTTTACTTAGTGTTTTCTTATTAGAACCTATAAACAATTTCTGGTAACAAGTTGGTCTCACTTAAAAACAATGTCTTTAATCTCTTTGTTTCCTTAAAAACATCTCTTTATACTGTCCGTTTTTTATTTTCTCTTTTCTTACTTAACTTCTGCAATTCATTCAAACAACAATATATTTATGATCCCACTTCGGATCAGTTCACACATGCAAAAAAATACCATTAAATTAACTTACTCTACCGAAAAGAATAAACAAGGATCCTTTAGGCTTTATCCCTTACAAACAAGCTGGAGATAATATTAGGAGAATTACAAACACATCTCATATTCACAAACTTAAGACTCTGGTCTTTTTTTGGCCCTAAGCATAGGAAAAGCTTTTGATGGCCTTATTTATATGAGGTATTAGAAACATTTTGAACCAGAAGCAACTTTATGAATTTTATAGATACATACTACCATTCCCCTTAAAACTACACTGAAACTTCCAGGCCAGGTCAATATTACAATAGAAAGAGGAACTAGACAGGGTTGTCCTCTCTCTCTTCCCTTCTCTCCAATTCAGTAATTGAACCTCAAACCCTGGCAATTAGGACTGTTCCCAACATATATGGAGTAAAACATAGGCCCACAACAATTAAAATGCTGTCTTTTTGCTGACGACTTATTATGTACTCTAACAAAAAGACTCACTTCCATTCCTCTTCTTATATTTTATACACTTTTGGACATTTCTCAGACCTGAAAATCAATCTAAATAACACTGAAGGCTAACTTTCCTGGAATCAATAAAGAATAGAGAGTAGATCTACGAAATTTGTCGCGATTTCAAACTCTCCTGCCCTAATTTCAAACTTTATTATAAAGCAGCTCAGCCAGGCATTTTCCTCAGGCCCTCTCATCTGATCACTAACTTAAAACTGGATATCAATGAAAAATTCCCTTATGACCCCCCACTCATGAGACACGTTTATTTGACTTCCCAAATCTACTACTTCTATAACTTCTAGTATTGGCTTTTTGACCAAACTTAAAATGTGACAGTGTTACTGGACTACAGATAGAAATCAATTAAAATCAACTTTTCTCTCTCTTACTCCTATCATACCAAATCTGCAGTTTCCTCAAGGACTACACGATAGAGCTTTTAAAAAGTGCAAAGTAAATCAAAACACTAGGTTGTCTGTGTGGATCTCAAATGAAGAAATAATATTATATGAAATCTTGAGAGATACATTTGATTTTCCCCTCAGGAAACACTATTCTGCCAGGAAAAACACTTATCACACTTGGTACTTACCCCTGGTTATCTACAGGATACTTGGTTTTCACATATCTGCCAAAGAAACTCTTTGACCAGAGGTGTCCTGGGTATGATCTATGACTCCTTTAGTTTATCTCCTGAAGGACCACAAATACTAATACAGGCTTTCATGGGAAAAATATTTAAATCAAATTTGGGACCAGAGTACTTGGCTTGAGATTGGAATTCTTTATCTAAAAAAATACATTAAATTACATTACACTATACACTCTCAAAGTTCTACACTGAGCACACCCTAAAAGGGAGCATACAGAAACCTAAAACTGACCACCTCCCATGGTGAGTTACTACATCCGTGCCTGAGTACCTTTCCTTCAGTCTACTAAGCCTTATAGTACAGTCTCATTTCACTTTATTCTATTCACCAACACTTATTTCTCCATTTAAAAAAATGTCCTGGGCTTTTAAGAGGAGTCTTCCAACCCACAAATTTCTCTGTTTCGAGAAATGCTCTAGGAATTGAGTTGAATCATCTGGATTGTAAAGGACATTTAAGCTATGTATTCATACTGCTGATTTGCACCTGATATGCACCTTTCTGTGGTAACCTGTTTCAGCAACCTTCTTCCCTGACACATTAGCTCTATAAGAGCATTTTATGAAGTCTGGCCTGAGTTTGAATCGTTTGGATTGCAAAGGAAATTAAAAAAAAAAATTACTAATACTGCTGATTTCCACCTCATCAAGGAAGATGAAGTTCTAACCATTTCTATTATGAAAAAACTACTTAATGAATTCCAATCTACTTTAAGATCTGACCTTTTACAGGAAATCCAACTAAATAAATCAGCGTTTAATAGCTTGTTGGATAGAGTGGAGGAATTAGAAAAAACTCACGAAATTGTAATTAAAGAATTTCAAAAAGTAGTTAATTATTCAGCAGATCTGGAATGTAAAATGGAAAGTATGGAAATTAAAGCTACACAACAAGAGGACTTTTCCAGACAAAATAATTTGAGATTAAGAGGCATCCCGGAAACCCTCAATTTTGATGAACTTAAGGCTTTTGTAACTGCATTTTTTTCTCATCTAGCAAAGCCCATTAAACCCTGGATCAATATGATAGACCGGATCCATCGGATCCCGTTACCTAAAGACCTTAAGGGTGATAATACTAGAGATGTTATAGTTAGATTACACTTCTTTGAATATAAAGAAGCAGTGTTAAAAGCATCATGGGTGAAAACTAAATTTGATCCTCCGTTTGAAAATCTGATTATTTTTACAGATCTTTCTGGAGTGACTTTAACAAAACGTAGAAAGTTTCAAGACATTACTAAAGCTTTACGTAAGGAAAATATTTCATATAAATGGGCTTTTCCTACTAAATTAATGATTTTTAAAGATAATCAGAAAAAAATTGCTATTTCGGTGGGAGAGGGGGAAACTATGTTGAGGGAATGGAACATACCCTTTGTGGAATCTGTTAAGGAAACTGTTGCTAATTTTCAAAATCTTCAACTTTTAGAGTGGAGAAGGAAATAGGGAGGGGTGGGGGGAACATGGTGGTGGAGGGATGGGTGGAGGGAGGCTTGGAAGGGAGGAAAGGAATTAAACACTATGTTTGGTTAGTAAGAAGACACTTCACAAATGTTATTATTGAGCATTCATTCACTTACAAAGGAGAGGAGGAGAGCAAAATAATGGGGTAGCTGATGGGAATGTAGGTAAAAAAAGTAAGGTAATAGAGAAAATAAGATATTGTTAGTAAAGGAAGATACACATTTACACTATAAATAACACTATAAATTCACGGAAAAATCACTGATTGATAATAGAAAAGTTGGATACTTTTTGTTCCAGCTTACAAATAGTAGGAATTAGATAAATAAGTTATAGAAGGGAGGTTAGAAGGAAGAATAAGAAGCATTAAATATGTCCGTCCTCCCATCCTCCATTCCTCTCTTCCCCTGTGGCTCCCCATGTTTTTCCCTTTCCTTTTCCACTACTTGTTAAAGGGGTTCCTTCTCTGCTTTCTCCTGATAATATATACAGAAGAGAACGAATGGTGTTCTGGGACGGGCTACCATGGTGGGGCTGCTAGACGTAGATTGGTCTAGCCAAATTAACCATTAGACTTATAGTCATCTGTCTTTTGGTAGGGTACATCATGTTTCAGTTTTGTATGAAAATATGTATGTTTTTATGTGGAATAGTTGTAAAACTTTTAATGTTCAGGTATTCAATTTTAAGGTTATGTCGAATTCTGGGTGGTATAGAATGGTATCTTTTTTTTGAGTGGTACCCTAAGGGGTCCCTTTGGTTTTTTGGATGGGATTTAATATAGTCTCACAGAATGTACAAGGATGGAACTCTGTATTTAAGAGGTGAGTGTTAATAGATCAATTTCGGAAAATTAAAGCTGATGTTTGTGTACAGGAAACGCATTGGCAAATAGATAAAGTCCCTTTCTGGAACAATAGGTTTTTTACTATTAAGGCCGATTCAACATATAAAAAGAAGTCGCGTGGAGTATCGATCTTGTTTAATAAAAATGTTAACATGAGTGAGCAATATAGAGAAGTAGACTTGGAAGGGAGATTTGTTATATGGGCCGGAAAAATCAACCATCTAAACTACACTATAGTAAATACTTATGCACCCAATGAGAGATAAAATTGGTTCTTAAACACATTACTTAAACAGGTAAAAAATATTAAAGTATGCAAACTAATTGTTTGCAGAGATTTTAATATGGTAATGAATGTATCTTTAGATAGGAAAAGTAATAATCAAAAATATTTACATGGGCATACAAAAAGGAAAGCTAATCTGTTCTATGAATCCTTAGTGAGATTTGAGTTATATGATGTTTGGCGGTTAAGATATGGTAATGTAAGAGACTATACGTTTTATTCTCACCACCATAAGTCTTATTCCAGAATAGACTACTTTTTGGTTGACTCGGAAACCTTGGCAGTTACAGACGCTACCAAGATTAATGTAATTAAATGGTCAGATCATGCTATGATAAAACTCCAGATTAAGGATCATTTGACTCAAAAGAAGTATTCTAGAAATAGAATGGATATTTCATTATTTAATAATTCAGATAAACAAATATTATTACGGGAAGAAATAAAAAACTTTTTCCAAGTTAATGAGAATTCAGTTCCTGAGCCCTCAACGATGCCCATAAAGCATATATAAGAGGAATGTTACTCTCATGGGATGCACATAGAAGGAAACAGAGTGGTCTATCACTCCGAGACTTATATGCGCAATTAGCAATCCTTGAAAGACAAAATAAATTATACCCTTCAGCTGATAAGAGTATAGAGTTTAGAAAAGTAAAAAACGGAATAAATAAAATTGTCCAAAAAAATATTGATAACAGCCTGTGGAAACTTCAACAGAGAAAATATTTTTTGGATAATAA
Source organism: Discoglossus pictus (assembly GCA_027410445.1). Taxonomy (NCBI): domain Eukaryota; kingdom Metazoa; phylum Chordata; class Amphibia; order Anura; family Alytidae; genus Discoglossus; species Discoglossus pictus. The sequence continues at coordinate 261,954,857 of CM050165.1, read as the reverse complement.
AGTTGGCAAACTCTTAGCTCGGAAATTAAAAAATAATAAACCAATTAATAGAATAGATGAATTAATAATTGAAAATAAAAAGGACTTAATTACATTAACAAATCCTAGTGATATTGAAAAGGCCTTTTTTGACTAGTATGAAAATCTTTACAATTTAGAAAGTAACGATGCAATTATAAAACCAAAAACAGAAGATATTATTACATTTTTGGATAGACTTTCGCTTCCCAAAATCACTAAAGAGGATCTAGATGATCTAAACAGTGAAATAAAAGCATTAGAAATTGAAGAAGTAATTGATAACTTAAAGTTAAATTCAGCCCCTGGTCCAGATGGCTTTGTAAATTATTATTACAAAACCTTTAAAACTGTACTTATGAAAAATCTAGATGAAGTGTTAATGAAATTAAAAGAAAGGGGAGTGCACTCAAAGAAATGTTAGAGGCAGTTATAATTAATATTCCAAAGCAAAATAAAGATTTAAGGTGGTGTAAGAATTATAGACCGATATCTTTAATGAAGACGGATATAAAATGATATGCAAAAATTTTAGCTAAAAGATTGAGCTTGTGCCTTGGTAAATTAATAAATATGGATCAATCAGGTTTTTTACAAGATAGGCAGGGAGACGATAATACAAGGAGATTAATTGACGTAGTTTCTTTTTGTAAAGATAATCATAAACCTTCGATAGTTATCACATTAGATGCAGAAAAGGCCTTTGACAGGCTAAACTGGGATTTTATGAATCAAGTATTACTAAAATTCGGTTTTGAAGATTTTGGAGTGAAATCTATAGGGGCTTTATATTCCAACCCCACTGCCTGTGTTGTAGGAAATGGCCTAAAAACAAACACTTTCTCTATTACCAATGGGACCCGTCAGGGTTGTCCACTATCTCCTTTAATTTTTGTTTTAATGATGGAACCTTTGGCAGAAGCCATTAGAATGAATAAGAAAATTCATGGAATTAGAATTGGTGATTCTGAGCATAAAATTATGCTTTATGCTGATGATGTGATATTAACTATAGCCGAACCTAGAAAGTCTTTACTTCAGATTCAGGATTTAATAAACAAATTTGGTTTAATTTCTTACTATAAAATAAATTGGTCAAAGACAGAGGTATTAACGATAAATATAGACGAAGATGAAATAACTTCTCTGAAAAATATTTGGGAAATTGATTGGGAGTTAAATAAAATTAATTATTTGGGAAAATAATTCTCTGAAAAATTGGAAAATCTAACTAAAATTAATTTCTCGAAATTATATGACAAAATTAAAAACCAACTAATAAATTGGAAATCAAATAGATTATCCTGGTTCGGTAGAATAGCAGCCATAAAAATGTCCATATTACCGCAAATAAATTATTTATTTAGATGTTTGCCTTTATCCGTTCCTGAAACTATAATTAAAAAATACCAAACCTTGATCGATTAATTTATATATAATGGGAAAAAATCTAGAATTAATTCAAGGATTGTTAGGAAGAGCTTTATAAAAGGAGGCATTGCGTCCCCTTGTGTTGAAGAATATTACATGGCTGCAATGCTATCTCATTTTATACCCTGGTCCACTAAAACAAAACAAAATACGTGGATAACTATAGAACAATGTTTAGCTAAGGGCTTATCATTAAGTGATTGGCATTGGTATGATAAATTTCCCAATAATAATATTACGTCAATAATAATTAAATCAGGGTTTAAATTTTGGTTTAAATGGTAGAAAAAGCTAAACCTTTTAACAATTCCGTGTTCGGAAATGTCACTGTTAGGTGTAAGTAATGTTCTTAACTTGGCCTGTCGTCGTAATTGGAGTAATTGGAATATACAGACATTGGGAGATCTGTTCGATAAAGGTGAAATTAAGTATTTTTCCAAATTATGTGCTGATTTTAGTTTTCCATCGACTAAATGGTTGGAATATGAGAGAGTTAAAAAAGTTATTTTAAATTCGAAATATTTAATCACCTCAAACAGATCCTTAACCAATTTTGAAAAGTTAGTACTTTATAATGACAGGAAAAATATAATTTCAAAATACTATGAAATATTAATAAAACAGGATAAGATGGAAAAATCTCCAGGTATGCTTAAGTGGGAAAAATAATGTAATAACTTAATTAATCTGGAAAATTGGTCAAGAGCGTTTGTGTTCTCACAGAAAATTATTAAATATCAAGCATATAGAGAAGTCAATTTTAAAGTGATCCAGAGGTGGTACTTTGTCCCAGTAAAGATAGCAATTATTAGCAATAATCCTAATAAGGGGCTTTGTTGGAGGCTTTGTAATCAGCAGGGGACGCAAAAACATATTTGGTGGGACTGTGACCCCATTAAGAAACTTTGGAGTTTGATTTTTGAATATATTTCTAAAATTTGCGGTAAAATCATTAAGCCGACATATGAAATGGCTATTCTTCACATCATGGACAATAGGCTTAAGATGGAAGAACAAGCTTTAATTATACAGGTAGTCTCAGTAGTCAAATGGCTTATTGCCAAACGCTGGAAATCACAACTTTTTCCATCACCGAATGAAGTATTAACAATTCTGAAAAAGAACAGAGAATTAGAAAGGAATTTATACGACATGGGCATTGTTTTATCCAGGTTTAACAGTTGGCTGATTTGGGATAAATATTACCATTCTTTAAACTCATAAGACATAACTCTTTTTTTTTTTCTTTAGTTTTTATATGACTGTAATATATCTTGTATTTGTATATTTGTGTTTCGTATAATTTTGTAATGTCTGTTTGTTATTTTGTAGAAACTGAAGAAAAATTAAAAATTAAAAAAAATAAAATAAAAAAAATAAAAAAATAAAAAGAAATGCTCTAGGAATTTACCATGAAAATAACCTTTTTACCTTACCTCAGTTTTATTCCTTGAACCCTCCACTTTTCTGTTTCAAAAAATGACTTTGCACTTTTAAAAATTTCTATTGTGTGGTACTTGAGGAAACTGCAGATTTGGTATGATAGGAGTAAGAGAGGGAAAAGTTGATTTTAATTGATGTCTATCTGTAGTCCAGTAACACTGTCACATTTTAAGTTTGGTCAAAAAGCCGATTCTAGAAGGTATAGAAGTAGTAGATTTGGGAAGTAAAATAAAAGTGTCCAATGAGTGTGTGTGTGTGGGGGGGGGTCATAAGGACATTTGTTATTGTTACCCAGTTAGTTAGTGATTAGATGAGTGGACCTGAGAAAAATGGCTGGTTGAGCTGCTTTATAATAAAGTTTGAAATTAGGGCAGTAGAGTTCCCCTTTGCATTTACATAGTGGATCTAGCTATTCCAGGTGGTTTATTTTACCAGATGAATTTAAATACAGGTGTTTGGTACTTATCAAGTTCCTTAAATGAAATGGAGATAGGTATTGTGCGAAAAAGATATGCTAAGTGGGGGCGAATATTCAGTTTTACAGAATTAATGCCGCCTTCTAGGAGATTTGAAATCCACACACATTTTTTAGATCTGCTTTCAATCCTTTATGGATTGCAGGAACGTTAGCCTTCATTCTTATTTAGATTGATTTTCAGGTCTGAGAAATGTCCAAAAGTGGATAAAGTATAAGAAGTGATTTGCAAGCTTGAGACTGTTGTGCAGTTAATTGTAATGTTTTTCATCGCTTTTACCGTCTTTTAAAGTGCAGTATTAATTTTTTTATTTGCATTTACAGTGCTACAAACAGGTGTTTAACCCCCTTGAGGGTCCTATATGGTATTCATAGGATTTTCTTATACATTTGACATTTATGAGCATGAAAACAATAGCGGGGTTGAGGGATTGTAGAAATTGAATAGTGATTTGCGATTGTAACATGTACAGGCTTGAAAGATCAAAGGCTTAGATGGGTTGGAGTTACGATTTTGGCAACCACATGGATTTTCAGCCTGTAACCAGCAAATTGTTTGCGGGTAGCTAAAAAACGCCAATTGAATAACAAATTATTTTATGGGCTTCATTAAGGGCTGCAGTAACTAACATTTGCTCAATTGAATGGAGGCCTTATACTGTTTATATTCTGATAATGATGTTGTAATTCTCAGTTTTCTTCTTTACACTACCTTTTTATCTGGCTTTTCGTCTGGCATTAGACAGATAGCCAGAACAATATTAATTCAAATTTTTTCATAGATTATTTACATATAATTTTTAACTCAATGTTAAAAAGAAATTGACGTTTGCAGTTGCGTTACAAAAAACAGAGATGCAATTTACATATAGTATATTGCTACAAATAGAAGCGCTCCATAGTATACCTACTGTGTTTACACAAAATAGAAAAAATGGATAAATCCAACAAGAGAGTGTTCCATATGTGTGAACTATATAGATGTGTCTACATACAGTTCTTCCAAAGAAATACACAGATGGAAATCAGAGTAAATGTCCGTCCATATAAGTCCAGAACCACAATGTAAATGCCAGAGGTGTGCAGCTTCATCTCGGGACACCGTTCCTACTGTGTCCAAGTAACTAGTAGAGATGATAAGAAGGGTAGGGGAAAGACAGCACGCAACCTCCTAGTGCAATATGAGTGTATAATAGTCACGTCAAAACATCAATCATATAGTGTTTCACTCACATGTGATAACCCCAAAGTTATGAGGTATCTGTATGGATTAAAAGGGGTGTCCAATCCTCAGATCTCAATCCCAGGCACAGGATACTATCCAGATAGTCTTGTAGCATGTATAGTTGGATCACCAATGCTATTGGGTACACTATTATATAGTGTCTATAGAACAAAATATGATACCAACTCCTTATGTCTACTATAGGGGACAATTGAAACACACTAGTACGAACAATAGTGTGTTTATCATATATTTATTCCACCATACAATCCCCAGTACATGCCCCAGTACATGCCATATATGGCCAATAGGGATAGGCACAATGAAAATGAATAAAATCAATAATCTTAAAACATCAAATAGTATCAAACACGTTTCGCCAATAAGGCTTCCTCCGTAATATAAAAAAAAAAACAGTATGTAAACATGTATATAAGTACTGCTCATATCAGCACTTACCAACATCAAACCCTTTCTGCTCTCCCACAGAGGCTTATATACCCTCCATTGTTCTAACAATCAGGAAGTGCATCCAAAATGGCGTCGCCCCTTGTGACGTGCATCATGTGATTCTTATGACCTCATCACATGATCAGCATAGCAATCCCAGCACTTCCTGATTCATAAACTCTCACTCGATGTGAATGCCCTCGGGTGGCTATACAGACACATTACATGTCTCTCTCCACCTATTGACACTTCCTGATCTAAAAATGCCTCTCATTCTATATGAATGCCCTCTGGTGGCTTTACAGGCACATTACATGTCTCTCTCCAGATATGGCCACATATATATATACACATACATATACATATATATACACATGCATATATAAATATATATATATATATATATACACACGTATAACCCCAAGGACAACACATGCAAATCTTCAATTGGTGACCACATAAAAAAGGGAAAGGAGGAGGGGGACATGCCCTATCTGTTTCTCCCATCTTATGTAGCCCCAAGTCAGTAAAAGATCACCCTGGGGTAACATGAATAGATATATATAAAAAAGACATTGATAAATCAGGATGCATATAAAAAGGAGATATATATATAAATATAAAATAAAGAACATGTAAAATATATAGTTCAATAGAGAACTACATCCCAATATATGACATAATCCATATCCCCACTCTTATCTAACAAAAAACATTGCATGTATAACTGATGATTAATTAAAATACATATAAAAAATGATATAAATACAATAAAGGACATGTAAATATATAGATCAATAAAGGGCAATAGCCCAACATATTACACAATCCATATCTCCACTCTTATCAAACAAAAACAGTACACACATATCTCATGGACGATTATTAAAAAGCAAACACATAAAAACTACTGTCATTCATAAATGCAGCAGGGTAGACATCTTATAGAACTCAAAGAAGGGAGGACAATAATGGACACCTAAAACAGGACTAGAGGGCAGCTATGAATAGACTACTACCTATATTAGCCTTCTAAAAAGGCCGCCAAGTCTATATCCCTATTTAGACCTAACGGTTCCAAGGTGTATACATTTCGTTTCTTTCTGTCTCAAATGCAACAGCCTATTGCCCCCTCTTGTATTCAGTTTTACTTGTTCCCCTACCAGAGACATCTTTGTTATGCTTCATAATGATATGAGCGGAGAAACCATTCGTAAGGATCCCCCTATCAACATTATACAGATGCTCTCTAAATCTGTTTTTTAAAGAATGCTTGGTGCGGCCCTCATACCGTAGGCCACATTTGCAAGTAATAGTGTAAACCACATACTCTGATTTAAACGAAGCAAGATGTTTAATTCTAAACTTATTTTTATTGCTAGTGGATACTACCATATGTCTCTCTCTTGATCTGAGGAATGAACACGTGCCACAATTCTTGGTACTACAGCCAAATGATCCTTTTGTCCCCCTAATCCACATGCTTTCATCCTTTTTAACTGGCCTCAGCTCACTAGGAGCTAATCTCTGCTTTAAATTAGAAAAAAATCTAAATGTGACTATGGGATTTGTAGGTAAAATCTCTCTCAAAAGATCATCCTGTAATAGAATGGGCCAAAATTCCTTCATAACATGGCATACAGATGATGGGGTTGCTGCATTATATTTAGTAAGAAACCATACATCTGATGTTTTGTGACTATTCTCTCCTTTACAGGGGTCCTTCTTCTTATATAGAAGACTTGTTCTATCCAAATCCTGTGCTCTCTGTGTAGCCCCCTCCACCACATGATGGTTATATCCTTTAGCCAAAAATGTATGTCCCAATCGTATACTCTCTTTATCAAAGTCGGCAAGGTCACTACAGTTTCTCCTCACCCTTTGAAATTGACCTTAGGGTATGTTTCTGATCCACTTGGGATCATGGCCACTGGTCACATCCAAATAACCATTAGTATCTGTGGGTTTGGTATATAAACTCATAGTGACCCTGCCCTCTTCTCCTCTGAGTAGGACATCCAAGAACGGTATCTCCTGTTTTGCTGTCACCATGGTAAACTCAAGATTCATAGTATTTGAGTTAGCAAATTCTTAAAATTGTTCTTTAGAACCCTGTATGGATTTGTCCCAAATAATAACAATATCGTCAATATACCTTTGGTAAAAAAGCAGGTTATCAGAAAAGGGATTGTCTTTCCAGATGTACTTATCTTCCTATTCGCAAAACTAGGGGCAAATTTGGCCCCCATAGCTGTACCAGTGGTTTGTAGATAGACTTTCTGCTCAAATAGAAAAAAAATATGGTAAAGGATAAATCACATGGCCTCCAAGATAAAATTCCCCTGAGAGCGTTCCACATTATTGTAGAGGTCCAAATGGTATCTAGTTGACTTGATCCCCAGGTCCTGGGGGATAGAAGAATAGAGCGCCAAGACATATAGACTGATCCAGCAGAGATTGTCACTCCACACCTGATGTGACAATAGTTCCAAAAAGTGTGGAATGTCTCTGATATAGGACCTTAAATTGGGAACCATGTGCTTTAAATACTCATCTATATATGATGAGAGTCTCTCAGTCAGAGACCCAATCCCCAAAATAACAGGCCTTCCCGGAGGGTTAGACAGATTCTTGTAAACCTTAGGAAGGTGGTAAAAGATTGCAGTCTTTGGATGTAGGATGATAAAAAAAAAAAAATCCCTTTTATTCAAAATGCCCTTGTCCTTTGCTCCCCTAATGAGCAAGTCATAGGCAGCCTGAAAAGCCAAGGAGGGATCCCCTTCTAAATGAATATACGTGAAACAATTAATGATGTTAAATGCCTCCCTGAGATACATATCTCTATCTTGTAATACCAACCCTCCTCCCTTATCTGCCTGCCAAATAATGATTTACTCTAGCTACATAAGTAAAGGCTTAAAAGGTTACATAGCAAAGTATATTGATCCAAAAATGTGTAAAGTAATAATTCCTTTTAATGCTCCCAAGTAAATAAGCCATATTTTTTTTCACTACATTAAAATATTCTATGTTAAAATAATTTAAAATGTATTTTAAAACTTTACTATTTGGTCTACAAAAGTAGTCTTTCTTTCATAGTACAAAAAGCCATCATACGTGGTACCAAACAAACTTGACATGGGAATCCTCTCTGGCAAAAAAACAAAACAAAAACATGACAATTATGACTGCAAAGTAATTTGTACAATATACAACCTACCCCCCACCCATAAAATACAAAAACTATCACTAAAATTAAGACATAGAGAAGAAAGACAACAAGTGTTTCCTTGGTGATTGCTATGCAGAACAACAGGTATATTTATGGAACTTCTTGTAAACATAAACATGTTCTTTTATGCAGTCTGCTTTTGATCACCAACTGCTGAAGAGAGAGAGCAAGAGAGATGAGAACTCAGACTCAGAACCTTACTACATTGCCCTTGAACGTGTATGAAAGAACCCCCATGGAAGAAAACCTCTAAAAGGTGACAGCTATATGTCTTTCTTCCTCCTACTAAGGTCACTTATTTACAGTTGACTCCTTTGAAGAGTGAAACTTGATAACAGGCAAAATGGTTTTAGAAAGATAAAAATGTTATACTAAATAATAGTTATAATACACCTAACAGAGTTGGTTTAAAAATGCAAGGTTTTCTCCCACTTATCAAGACAGATAAGCATCCAGGTAGGGGATATCTTAAATGATAGCAATGGAGGATTCAAGATTACATATACAGTACATGCTTATAATAAAATATAAATGAAAGGCTGTTTTTGCTTTTTAACCATTACAGTTCTTCAAAAGAACTTACCGTAAATATGATACATCGGTGGTTCTTTAATTCGTTAATTTGTTGAATTATACTTTTAACTTGCAGTAGGTTTAGAAATTATTTTGGGTAACAAGAAGCACTCAGACACATTAACCATTTTACTGTAGGTTTATTTCTTTGGACAGATTGATGGCTCCACAGTCACAATGCATTATTTTGATTGGTCTGAGGGAAACCAAAAAATATAAGATAGGTAGCAGGTAAAAATGTGGATTTTTACCTAATATACTATCTAAGCTAGAGGAGAGTTTGAATAATGTACAGCTATATCTAATAGTTTAATCAAGTGAGTAGATATTTAAATAGATTATTTTTATATCACCCTTGGTTGTAAGAGGTTAAATAATAATTACATAGTTAAAAAAATGTTAATTCTATCAAGTTCAACCCTTTTAGATCTCTTCTGATCCTTGTAATATATGGATACATTGATCCAGAGGAACACTGATTTAATTGGGTTCCTTTGCTTTCTTTCTTGTTGTGCTGGATAGTGCATGCTTTACTTAGTTTGGGATCTTGGGTAGGAGATAAGCAGAATAACCCAGGCTAACATGATAGCTAACTTTCATTGCTAGAACTAGTGCATGTAGTTTGCAATCCCAGTCCCCAGCAGGTTTTTGTCTTGGACATAAGAAGATGTTAATAATAATACTTTATGGTTATATATAGATTTTTAGATTGTAAGTCTGCGAGTTTCAATCCTGCGCAGTGCTTTAGGGAAAGCGCTATGGACACTGGATTCCAAGCTCAAAGACAGGGCCAAACACTCTTTGCAATGTATGAATCTTTAACTTGTCATTGCCTGTAACTTAACTTATGTATAGCGCTACGGAATATGTTGGCGCGTTACAAATAAACAATAATAATAATAATAATAATAATATATATATAACAGAATAATAGTATGGAGACCATGTATGCATCACCCTTTGCTGGTAAACATATTTTGCTTGTTAAGGAGACTGATGTTGTGATCTCAAAAGTTCTTTAAGACTGTTGATTAAAATTACCTACATAGCTAGCAAACAAGAAGTTGCACTCAGGTTCCACAGGTCTGGTGAGTCAACCACATACGTAAATGTTTCTTGATATTGTTTCCTTCTTTTTTTCTTTTTCTTGAATTTAACTCACATTGATATGACCTCTAGTAAATCTTTTAAAATGTGTGAAATCCTCTTGATAATAATCCTATTTCATGCCGCCGGTGTTTTCAATTAACTGTGCATAATTCATTACATCTCTTGGATATTAAAGAGTCTATTGATATAGTTTTCAATATTAAGAATATTTGCATACCTATTATGTTTCTTTAGCAAATAACAAACTTTTTCCGATTGTATAAATATTTCATATTTATTGACAATAAAATAATATCCCAGGGTGACATTTCTGTTATGGTTAAAAAAATCCAAAATTGAACTGTAAATTCATATTTCCAGAATTTGTCCTGGGTTTTATCAAGTATAGGGTCATCCTATGTTCTACGTTCCCATATCAAAAGCCAGGAAATGGGCCATTAGATGTACCTAATTGTAGATTTGGCCTATCACTACGGTGGTTTTGTGAATTATGATCACTACTGCTCCTTCTCGGCTAAGGACTCCGCTACCCTTAGCCAGTTGATTTATATGGAGATTTGGTAAACCGTCGACCATGACCATTCTTGTCGTCCATTCACTGGCATAAATTCATCTTTATGCCAGCATTGCCAGTCCCCTCTGGACATCTCCACCTTTTGCCCTAATGCCATTCCTCATGTACCTCAAACCAACCCTATTCCCACCTTTACTCTCTTAGATGCATCTCCATTAGCTTGCCTGAGCAAGGATCCCCTTAGCAGACAGGTGCATTATCTTAGGGCAATGGCTATCTGTAACAATTTTAACGACAAGGGGTGCCATTTCAGTGGATGCTGCTTACTGCATGTTGTAAGTGCATTACACCACAAAGCACACTCCAAGATAATTTTCCCCACAATGATGCACCCAAGATGACAATTAATCAACAACCTGCAAAGGCTATCAGTATATTTGGTTACCCTCTGTCCCAGCACCCATTCACATTTCTTACCCCAGGGTTAAAAGAAGGGTTTCCCACTGGATAGTCATCATTGCCTCAGGTTTCCTTTGATAGTGATAATCTACTCACTGCTACAACAGAGTCTGATGTGGTGGAAAAAATCCTCATAACTGAGATTGGGGATAAACCCAATAGGAATTGCCACAATAAATTACTAAAAAAATACATCACCACAGATCTATCAAACCTACATAATCATGTCATACCCCATATTAATTCTCTCATTCCTTCTGAAGAGTACTCGACACAGTAAGCAAGGGTCTACATTGCCATAACTAGTATTCTTAGGTTGGGAACCTGATGTTGGCTCTCTAAGCCTCATATAAAGGACACATTCAAACAACTGTCCATCCATCCCATCCTATGGCACCTCCATGGCCTAAATTGGAAGAACTCTATTTTGATTTAATTTTTTAAGGCTATATGTTGGATACTGGTTAATGCCAAAAATGTGTCCTAATGTAATCCACTATCTGGATGATTTTCTATTCATTAAAGAGCCATATTCTCCACTCACCAGATTAAAAAAAACTCACATCTCTTTGGCAAGCTCAGAATTCTTTATGCAGAACGAAGGTCCAACTCACACTCTGGAATTTCTAGGGATAATGCTAGACACTGAACGCCTCCATAAATACATAAATCACCTTCTCCAATGCTTGTACTCCAAATACTCTAGAGACAACAAACTACTATCATTCTAAGTGAACAATCCATCAAAGATTGTATCACTCTGGACTCCTTTTCTTAGCAATTGGAATGGTAGATCCTTTTTTGGTAGCAAATCCATCCACAACCTCTCCATCTCTATTAGTATTCACAACTGACAATCATTTCAAAGTATTGTACAAAGGGGAGGTTGTCACATCACGATGGCCTTCTCATATCAGCATCAATACTACCCCACAACATGTCCTCCCAGCTTTAATGGCTGCCCAATTTTGGGGATCAATTTGGAGTAATCAACAGATCCAATACATTACAATCAGTGAAGCAACACACAATATCATCCTCAGGTTCAAATCATCTCATACTCCAATCCCTCACTCTTAAGTTTTACCTTCCTGGTGGGCTTGCTTCCAACTGGCGGCAAACCTGCAATAGAGCTTGGAAACTATTTCTGAATTTTCAGGCTAACTCTCATGTCATTCCTTTTATTACACTTCTAATTTTTCTGGCATGTGCTGTCCACTGTTATTCCAAACTATTGCTCCAACCAAGTACAATCAAAACCTACTTGATGGGGTTCCAGTTCCATCTCACACAATCACAATTCATCAGTAAGTCATGGCTATCAGCTCCTTCTACCAAACTATTTTTTAAAGGTCTAGGATGAAACTCTCAAACACCCAAACCATCCAGACTCCCTATTAGCAGCAATATTCTCAAATAGATCATATTGTTCTTATCCAATACCCATTCAGTGCCAAAACCTATCTCGCCATCATGGCCGCCACCAAACTCTCTCACTTTCTTTGTTTTTTTAAGGCCCAGTGAATTTACCATTTCATCATCCAAAACACGATACCTCACTAAACAATATATCACTTTTTCAGATGACCAATTTACACTTCAACTGCAATCGACAAAAACGGGTTGCACACTAATTATCTACTACCCCACTCTGCCTGTCACTACACGATGAACCCTATAAGATACGCTCCAAAAGAAAAATCACTTTCAATCCTTACTCAGCATCTCAAGCCAGCCACTATCCACAACCACGTCTTTTCATTACACATGGATATACTCATTAGATGAGGCTACAACCCGTTCTCATACTCAAGCCATTCATTCTGAATTGAAGCTGCTTCAGCAGCCTCCAAGAGTTAAGGCCCTGTGCATTTAATAAAAACTATGGGACGATGGAAGACTACCTGCTACAGCAGGTACATTTCTTATTCCACAGGTTACATTAGAAGCCCTATTAAGTTAGACTTATGGCTATTAAATTAGCCCAGTTAAGCAAGCCACTGCCGATCTGCGGGGTTGGAGAAAAAAAAGCCTATGGAACTTGGAACTTTGCAGACACAAGTCCTTTGTTCTCTCAAGCCCGTAACCGCTACAATTCCAACCATGCTATTAAATTGCAACAATATCACTTACCTTCAACCCCGTAACACGCAAATATAGCCAAGAAGCCAACAAGTGGTAGAGAGGACTCGCAAGGGGGGTAAAGTCAAATCCGTAGTACTGTAAATGCACATACACACACTCCTATACTTTTATGATCAGGGAAAGTGATGTTAGGTCTTAAAATTAATAGAACAACATTATCAAGCTCGCAAATCGGCCCAGAAAAATACTTTATTTTATGTTTGATTTCTTTGTTATATCGATCCAGGCAATCAATGTGTTAATAGATATACTGTAACTCGCAGGTAATAGAATATCATATTTACGGCTTTATTAATACTGCATTACATCTGGAATGTGGGTCCGATCGTAACTCGTAATTGAACCCTGTAAGACTTTGAAATCCAACCTCCATTTTTCTGTGACTCAATAATGACATCTCTGTATCCATTGGCTCCATCTAAACTCGTAACTATGAGTTTTTCCCCAATTCATCACTCGTTTCCAACGTTCAACAAATGGTTTATGGGTTTGCATCTCAAGCTTGTAACTCGCAGCCCGTTCTAATTTTATAGCTAGGTTACTCAGCCAAATTTCAAGCCCACAGCTGTTGCAGGTCTCACGTTGCACTTACTGGCTTCAAATTTAATGTGGCTGTAGATGTCTGTTTGAGCCTTAGGCTAATCAAAGACATATGCCCAAACAAGGGGCTAAGGGCTCTCTTACAGTGCAATTAGCTGCACATGCAATCACCACTGAAGAAACCCTATTTAGGGTGCAGTTGTAGCTGAGCCAGGAGACGCCTGACAGAGTCAGAAGAGTAGAGTCTGTTAAACAAGTGGATCTAAGAGCGAGCCTGGGTTTCTGGAGTTTTCAGTTTAAGAATTCAAAACTGCAAATGTCATAGCTGATACAGAACTACTGGAATTAAAGGTATATATGCAGTATAAAGCCCCAGTGTTTTGTTTACCTGTAGCAGAAAAAAGCTGCACAGATCTAGTAAGGATATTCTTGCAGACAGTAACATGGTTTATGTAAAAGTTTTTTTTCATTCATTGCCAAGTCACTAATAATTGTTTTGTAAAATACTGCAGAAAATTGCCTGAATCTACAGTCTCTCTGCTACAATTATATATATTATAGTCATTTTGGACAGAGGAAGAGGTCTCTGAAGGGTCACCTTGTCACACTGATGTCAGAAGTGAGGTACTTCATTTTGGATTTGTAGACCCTCGCGTCTCATTATGAAGGAAGTAGTGAAGGTCCTAATGCAGGCTATAGCAATTCAGCAGGAGGCCAACAGCCAACAACAGGAATTTGCTGGCTACCCATGAGGCTCAAGATCAAGCTGCTTTAGACATCTATTTCCCATGAAAGATGACTAAGGAAGGTCATATGGAGACATATCTTAAAGCATTTGAAGACTGTTGCTTATGAAGCCTGGCATCAAACCCAGTGGGTTGAAATACTGGCACCAGCAGCACAGCATGCATACTATGACCTCACAGCAGAGCAGGTATTGGATTATATTTGTCTGAATGCTAGAATCCTTGCTAGAGCAGGGGTAAACCCAGCAGTTCGCTCTCAAATATTCTATCAGTGGAAATACCAAGGAAACCAGACAGCACGGTAACAAATGTGTGACCTACAGCTATACCCAGAAACCAAATCGTCAGAGAAAATTGTGCTATTTATAATTGATAATTATTAGAGAGCACTTCCATCTGGTATGATAGAACGGATAGGCCCGTGTGGACCTCAGTCCGATATCAGGTGGTAAAAGGTTTTTCTTACGGTCCAAAACCAGAGCACGGAGGTGTAAATGATCAATGAGTTTGGCCTACTGAAAGGGTCACAGGAACTTCATTGGGTAGATGATAGGATTATAACAAAGATGACATAAATAAAAGCTAAAGAGGGGGCTTCTCACAAGCCAATATTAAGAGCAAAGTACTTTAACAATAAATCTGCTTATTGCAGATCAGAGTAGATCTAAAAAGGTTGAACTTGATGGACTAAAGTCTTTTTTTAACCTAAATTGCTATGTAACTGTGTAACTATGTAACTATGCTTATGGGTATATGATTAATAATGAGTGGGATTTTCGCTTAAATAAGGCAGAAAGAGTTTTAAAAAACTAATGTAACCCCTAGTTAACTAATCAGCCTATAAAGACCCCCCATGGTTAAACACGTTAACCCCTTATCTACCATGAGGCATCTTTACAGACCCGCAAAAAAAATGGTAAAATATGGTAAAATAAATTAACACATGAAGTGCCATAGGGGTCCATCAGGACTCTAAGTAAAGTAAAACTACACCAATAAAATTAACCTCCCCTATAAACTAATAAATAAAAATAAAGCTAAATTACAAAAAATAAAAACACAATATACAGAAAATAAAAACCCCTAAATTACAAAAATTTTAAAAATACATTTACCAAAAATAATAAAACATTACAAAAAAATTAATAATTACAATTTAAAAAAAAATATTGTAAAACCTGAGTCTTGTAACTTACTGCTCAGTAAGGTTTTACTTTGCAACTCTATTTACATTGCTCGAATAGACTAGGGCTCTATGTTCTAATTTAAAACTGACCAGAGCAGGGGTTAAAACAGCATGGGGTTAAAACAGCAGCATTGGGTTTCCCATAGTGTGATCACATGACAAGCTGAAGTATTCTGTTACAGTTTTGTCTGCTGTATTATGTGTTTGAACCTCAGCCATCTCCTGATCCATGTGTGTGGTTTGTCTTAGGTTAGGCCACTGAGTCAAAATTCCCAAGCAGTAAAATGCTTCATTTCACAAGATTTGTTTTCTTTTTGATGAATTCTACCCTCTATTGTCTGCCAAATACCATTTACACTCTCCTTATTTTCCTCTGTTTTTGCTTCATACTGTATATGAGGCACTCTATCATTATAAATGTGTACCAAAGTTTAAATAAATTATGTATAAACATCTATATGGATGGTATTTTGAAGAAATGTATGCTTTGGTAAGTTTATTTTGGCTCATTTATCATGGCGTGCATATTTTAGTTGACACCTCTATTCGCACTACAGTTGTTGAACCGAATTGCATCAATATTTGGTATACTCGCTTCTGTTCCATGGAATAACACACTTCACACAAAGAAAATGCAGTGTTCCAGTCTGGATTGACACGTAGGGCCTCATTCAATTAAATAAATTGTAGCTTATGGGGGAACGTAATGTAGCCCACAAAATCAATTTGCTATTCAATTGGCGTCTTTTTGCAACCCGCAAATGATCTATGGGTTACAAGCTGAAATGTGGTTGTTACAACCGTAACTTACAACCCATCTAAGCCTTTGATCTTTCAAGACCTCAAGAGTTACAATTGCAAATCTCTATTCAATTGCTACAATTCCTCAAGCTTTCAAATATTTTCACACCAGTAAATGTCAATTGTAGAAAAAAATCCTATGGGTAATAGATAGGATTTGCAAGCTCCTGTTCGTAGCATTGTAAATGCAATTAAAAAATCAATACTGCATGTTAAAAGGCAGAGAAAGTAATGAAAAAAATTATAATTAATTGCACAACAGCCTCAAGCTCCAAAATCTGCAATCAAAAACTATTTTTTGTTATTATTATCTTTATTTATATTGCGCCAACATATTCCATAGCGCTGGTTTGTTATGTGTCATTTCGGGGTTATATCAATCTCAGGAATTAATAAATTAATACATATCAGGCCACCCACATGGACTAGAACATTTCCTACATTCCTTTTTATTATTTTGTACATTGCAGGATTGTGAGTCTGATCGCATATCGGACCCCTAAACGCTAATAGATTGACATGTAACATTAATGTTTTACTAACCTAATGATGACGGCCTCATTTTCTAATGGCTGTTTCTAAATGGGTAGTTATGGCTTTGCTTTACTTATCATGTTCACACTCTGAAATGCTACATACGATAGCATGGCTTATGGTTTTGGCTTTTGGCCCATAATTTCCGGGGCTTGTTCAATTGAATCGCTCTGTAATTGTAGCAAATTTCATACCCACAGACATACGGCCTGTAGGTAGCAATATGCGGGCTTGCAATTGAATGAGGCCTTTAGTGTGTTAAGGATGAAAAGAGGAGAAGCAACTTGTGATGTTGCAGGATGATGTGAGTAAGTGGATGGGCCCATGCAGTGAGAGCCTTAAAGATACTCATCTGACTGCAAATGTGTACTGTGCTTTGTGTTGGATAAAAAATACTTCAAGACATGCTGACTGTAACATACATCTAAAGAATACAGATAGCTGCATGTCAAAGAACTCCCAACTCCTCTAGTTAGGTACATTTCATATCTAGCCAGACCTGCTTTTCATTGTGGTGGTGAATACAGCAGGATATTAAAAGTGTTAATTCTCTCACTGCTGAATCAATTTATTTCTATAATGCGTCTTACACTCCATAAGGCAAATCTTGGGTAAACTGCCAAATAGACAGATCGTAGCTCCCACCCTCAAATCCCTTTGAATCCATCAGAAAAAACTTAGAGAATGCAGGGATGGAGAAA
Organism: Discoglossus pictus; assembly: GCA_027410445.1. Taxonomy (NCBI): domain Eukaryota; kingdom Metazoa; phylum Chordata; class Amphibia; order Anura; family Alytidae; genus Discoglossus; species Discoglossus pictus. Next base: position 261,937,274 of record CM050165.1, on the reverse strand, counting down.
TAATCAGGAAAGCACTGGAAACTACTGTTCTCCCAATATCAATTCCAATTGCTAGTGGAGAGACAAAATAACTGTGTGCAGTCTAGCAACTAAAACATAAAAAAGTATACAACAGGAAAAGACCCACTGGATACCAATCCCAGATGATTACTCATTAAAAATCTAGAACATTATCTTACCTGAAACCCATCAGACAAACCTCCCAATCAGAATTGTGTTATGCAATGCCAGGTCCAAAAAAACAATACTGCCTTTATTGCATACGTGATTGAAAGATTAGATTTTGCATGCATCACAGTGGTGACTACATGAAAACTCAGCATTCATCTTAGAAGATACTGTACCACCAAAGTACACTGTTCTTTAATGTCCAGAACAGGAGTGGAGGAGGAGTAGAAGCATTCTACAAGAAATACTTGAACTTGAGACTCTTTGTAGGTGTAACTGAGTTGTTTGAGTGCATTGCTCCCTGGAGTATTACAGGTCTTTGGTACAAAACCCTTTTAGTGTATGGCCCTCCAAGAGATGGAAATAAGTTTGCACAACACATTACAGAACTTGTTGCAAACTTAGTTTTTGAATACCCACCCCAGGTGGTTTATCCTGGGCCACTTCAATTCCTGGGTAGGCTACAATCTGTCACAATTTGGACAATACCTCATCTACACAATTGGTGGCCTGGGTTTCAATCAGCTAATTCAAGATTCTCTCCATAAAAGCAGTAAAACACAACCTTGTTTTCCAGAATGCCTTGAAACCTCTTTCATAAAATAAGATCTATTATCTGGTCTGATTATCATTTAATCAGGTTTGCAACTGCAGCAACTCCATTTAAGTATCCTCCTATCAGATGACTAAATACCACGCTTTGAGAATACTGACATCCCACTTTATTTTTAATGTAATAAGTATCTCTCATAATCCCTGTGCTCTTTTTTCCTATTATAATAAGGTTGTAACTATGTGCGTACAACCCCTCACATTAAGCAAATACTCCCCCTGGATTGAATTAATAACATGGAGAGCTGCAAACTATTTGAAGTTTATTGATTCAAATAATGATAATTATGAAATTTACACTTATGCGAATGTTAGGGAGTGTTTGGGGTGGGGACAGTGTTACATGTTTCTAAATCTACAATTATGCCAAAATAGGAAAATACTAAAATAATACGAACATGAGGGCAGGTATAAAAGATTAATAACAAACAGTTATTATACATTTTTGAAAAATACAAATGACAATATGGATATGTACAGCATAAATGGGAGTGTGACATAGATAAAGAAACGTAGAAAGGCAAAGAAAAAGTAGAATGCAAGTAAATAAAAGTTTGGTGTGTAATAAAATAAAATTTGTTCAAACCCATGTTACAGGGTAATGGAATACCAGTTACCATGCCTTAATATGCTATGCAAAAAACATTGGAATGCTGGACAAAATTATACTTTTATACAGCTATAATGGACATGTACTTATGTGGAGGCATTCTGGGGAATGTCTAACTGTATGAATGTAAGTAAATCGATCTGCTTTTTTTTATTGTTATGCTACATGGAGGGTTAAGTGAGCAAAAGTGAGCAAATATACTGAGATACTAGGTGGTCACATTAACTGTGCCTCTAGAAGGGCATTCATATTATGATGGATATTGATGATTCCATTAACAAAATTTTAAAGCAAATGGTAACATATGTGACAGATGAGCAGACTATATGGCTCTTCTGAAAGATATTTAGTGGTATTGCAGCACTGGATAATAAAAATAAAATCTCTGCAAAAAGTTAATAACAAATATAATAGTATACAAAGGAAATAAAGTATTATGTGTAATGATGTGGGCAATTAGGTAAAGGTAAAATATAATAAAAGCTAAAGTAGAATATACAAAAGTATTTATGAAATAACTGTATGAAAATTTTTAATTTTGTAATATAATTGTATATTGATATAGATTGAAATACGTTTGCATTTTGATATTTTGAAATGTTAATCAGAAAATGTAAGCAACGGTGTTATGATCTTCTTTCTTCAGTCGGGCTTGATAAGGCTTACTGGCCCTTACCGGTAGTCCTTGGAAAGAGGAACCTCCAGGCTAGCAGGGACTTGGAATAGTCCTTCCACAGGCAACCCTTCCCAACCAAATCAGTGAACCCACCTGGCCTTGTGTATCCGGGGCAGTACCAGGGCAAAAAGGTGGACAACAATTTTCCCCTTTCTGGTCCTAGCAAGTCTCTGGGTTTACAGAGCGGACAATGAGTCATTCCTTATCTCTACCCATTCCGGGTTCTCCTCTTGGTCTGGGGTCTGTAAATAGTCCCATTTCTAACTGGAATAGCTGGTCCTTAGGTTGTTGGTCTGGCAGGACCTCACGGCTCATCCCGGTTCCTGCCCCTGGATCTGTGTCTAGCTCCCTGACAGTGGTTATAAGCTGGAGCCCTATTGCTTATTCACAGTCCAGGTTAGGTTCTTCCAAGAACCCAGGAGCATGGCGGCTCCCCCGCAGGCCCTTCGCTTGGCCTGCTCTCTGTAAATGATTCTCTGGGCCCCCTACCAGAACCGCACCTTCCAATGAATCAGCCCCAAGAATGCCATTCATTTAATTATAAGAGATGCTACCAAATCTTTTTCTGTGGCAAGCCAGTGTGCCTGCCGCTCCATCATCTTTGTGATCTGGTTTCTTTTTTTCCTGGATAACCTCTGCTAGGCAGGTACGCATTGAGCTGGTCTGGTCACACTGGGCAAACCGCCTGTAGGTCTCTGCAAGCCGCCGAAAAACTTGGCTTCCTCAGTGGATAAGCTTCAAATGCTATCCTGGCTGCAGGTTTCTGCTGAATTGTCTTGCTGGTCAGCTCCCTTTGCACCTTTAGATGGGCTGCTACTGGGCTCTGGACCCCCACAGGCACTAGAGAGAGGCAAGCAGGCACGTCTCTTCTCTTCAAATATACTTCCTGCCTGATCTGTACCCAGAGAGCCACCAATTGATCCATAGTTAGATCCTTAGGCATAATAGTTCTCCACTTTTGAAACCTTCTGGACACCTCATCCTCATAGGTAGCCATCCTGCTGCTTGTTTCTGCGGTTGTTGTCTTAGAAAGTTGATGAAGGGATCCCGCAGCTGCCACCAGTTGTTACGATCTGCTTTCTTCAGTCAGGCTTGATAAGGCTATTATGGCCAAACCAACCCAGCAGATCTGTCAGGTTCTTTTGATACCCTCATCAAAGCAGCAGATGTCTCAATAATCCTCTTCCTTTTGTCCAGCATTTGAAAATATAAGCACACAGGATTAGCATACAGGATACTTCATCTGGACAAGTGGTGCTGGAACTGCTTTTATTGTGGTGGGAACTTCATAACAGATACACCTTTTTTATGTATCAACCATCACAGCAAACTTTTCTAGCTGACTCAAATTATTTAACTGACTTTATACATAACAGTTATTGACTAGCAACTCAAATAATTTAACTGACTTTATACATAACAGTTATTATACATAACAGTTATTGACTAGCAATGGAACTTTCAGTTTGAATTTAAGCTGTCATCAGGGAGAGTGGACAGGGAGAGTGGACACACACATACAAAGTGAAGCAACATAACATACAGTAATTAATATACATAGGGTAATCAACATTACATAAAACATATTAATTAACCAAACTGTATATGCAATTCAAATGAAAAGAAAAGAAAATGTTAGCGGTAAAGACAAATAAAGGGGCACTGTATTGAAAGGCTCTGGAGGAGAACTTCTGAGGAGAAGGTAAAACTTACTGTCCACCATCACCTACCTCACCTGTACATTTTTTGTGTCCAGAGAAATGATGTCAGAAAAAAAACACACTAGCTCAATTATTCTCCATTGTGGAAAGGTATGCAAGTCAACCTGTATGTAGCTTAATAAAACAATGTCCAAATCACAATGCATTCAGTTTGCCCAGTATTTCACAGACAATGTGTCCTTTATTCGTCATTCCAGGTTTGATGTTTTATGAAGGTCAAGAGCAGGGGCATGTGAACATGGATTCTTTAGATGTATGGACTGAAATAGTTCAAGTAGACATGGGACACATGGTTCAGATAATTAAGCAGCTGCACTCCACAACTGTAACTTGGATCCAGGTCCAATATATCTTTTGTTTTGATCTGATTGGCCCCTATTTGTAAACACAGTGACCTGTATACTGAGCAGTGGCATCTTTAGTGATCAACTAATGGATACAATTATGGCTTATAAAAAATCCTGTTTAGATCCAGATTAAATGGCATATTAAAGATCTGTTTCAAATCTTCCCTTTTTAGAAAATGGTATTTGTTGCAGTGAAACTCAAAATTCATATGCAAAAGCAAGATTTCTCTGATTCATTGAAATCATGGTTCAGGAAAAACACAGCAAATAAACAGCCCAGGTTCATGTTTTTAATGATTTTCTGAGACAGAGGTGATTATTTACTCCTAAATGTCTTTGACCTCTCTGCAGCCTTTGACACTGGACCATGGAATATTAATAGTGTGACTCAGTAGTATGGATTGAGTAACACAGACCTCATCTGGCAGGTTGCAGAGAGTTTTTAGGTCCATGCTTCTCAAAATCAATGCCCTTGACATGCAGCTTTCCACAAGGCTATGTTTTATCTCAAATGATATTGTTCTATACATAATGCCACTAGGGGAAAATGTTAGAATCCATGGCCTAAATTGCCACTGGGTCACACAGCTCCTAATAGTTGTTTAGAACAGTTAAAGATGGAGTAGAATCTGTCTGAAGTTGAACCCAGTAAAGCCAGATGTACTTCTGGTAAATCTCCATCACCTAACAGCAGCTTCTCTATACCAATCAGGAGTGAACCTTGAGTTTGGGGATTTGCAGCTTTTCACTTTTGATTAAGTGCTCTTGCCCTTGGGTTGCTCTAGATTGTGGTCTGACACTAAACCATCATCTGTGAGCTGGGATAATATCCACATTTTTCCATTTGAAGAACTTAGTCAGGATAAAGCATTTGATACCCACAGAAGTCCTTTCTGTTTTGTGTATTGCTTTTTCAGATTTGTTCAAAAAAAGACTGCGGATGATATTATAGCCCTGGGGTGATACCTTAAAATTCAACTCATGATAATTTAATTGGACAGATGTGTGGATGAGCGTGCTTTGAGTTCTTCATTTAGAAGATGAACATGAGTTGGATGCTAGCCATTTATTCTGGAACAGCGATGAGGAAATGGGTTTGGCATATGGTTTGTGATACAGACATGATATCTGCTACCATGGAAATTTCATTCTTTGGTATCAAAATTATTGAGTTTGGCAGTCACATTTGTCTTCTTTTGCTCTTTAAAAATTGTAAGATGTTGCTGGAAAGTCAAATATATCATTCATATTTTATCGTGCCATGCTTTAAATCTGTATTGTAATGAAGAACATAAAGGGCCTATGTTATTTTTTACATTTGTTAGTTTGTGAGAACACAGTGCATGTCCCAACAAGGGGCTATATTTTGAGGGTTGAAGCTCGAAACAGGTAATAAGACATATTAATACAAGCAGGTATATTACTGCAATTATATTATGGAGGGTGTTACTGCCATAAGTTTAAGCAATAATCTACTCAATATGGGGAATCTGTTGACACTGCAGTGTGCTGTTTAATCCAAATGGTTCATAATTATTACCAGCACTCCTTTACATACTGCTTTCCAAATATCAATATTTTTCCTGCCAAAGTGGCATTATTACTCTCAGCAATTCTGCCTTAATAAATGATATCAGTTCAAGGTTATGAATGACTAATATAGCAGAAAGGGTTTACCTCCACCATAGTCTCTAGGCCATATGATATGTTTTTATTTTCATACAATGTTTAATATTTTAACATTAATGTGGTATCTATTATTTTTATTCATCATAGTCAATTTTTAAGCATTTACAAAAAAGCGAACACCAAATACTTTGATACGTTTCTATTTTCAGCCACTGCTAACTCAAATACTTAATTAGTCTCAGCAAGGCATTGACAAATATACAATCTATTTTTTGGCACAGCACAATGCCCTGACTAATTGCTCACTTTCTGACTTGTTCTGTATTTTTTGTTTAGGTTTCTGTTAAAGCATTCCAACTGCATGGTGTAGTTTGTTAATTACAGATATATAACTTCATACAGTACATGATGTTAAAAGAACAAGCATTTATTAATTTAAAAGTGGCAATATCCGTTCAGTCTTTAAATAAATACTTTTGTGGTAACTTTTTTAATGCACAGTGTGAAACTGCATTTATGTAGGAATTTATTTACACTGCTGCATAACTCATACATAATGAAATTGAGAATAGGCAATATAGGACATATCATTTTGCTATTTTTATTAAATGAGCACATCAAACAACTATGTGCTATCTTGTATGTTTTAAAGTACCACTGTAGTCATAAATTTAAAATATACTCTTTAAAATGTTTTGCCTATTGATCTACATCCTCAAATGGGAGTAGTCTTTGAATTCGGAGAATTCTGCTCAGCTAAAACTGTTAGTGTTTCCATTGGGACACATGTAAAGTCCTAAAGAAGGAATAAAGTCAAGGATATACTATCCTGGGTCAAAAATTGTAAGAAGAGCTCCAGTGAAGGATATGGAATCCTACTATATAGAATACAATCATATGAAAGTGAATTATTTAATAGCTGTGTATTTTCTTCTTTCTATAAAACTTTCCTCATTATCAAGTCTAGGTATTCAACTAATAATACAAAAAATGTGTGACTGCAGTGGTCATTTAAGTGCATTTAGCGTAGATCTCATTGGTACTGTGGAATGCAATGACCTTACCTTAACAGTATTCTGAGATCCTCAGTGTCAAATTGCACTAGATACATATTTTAAACACTATTCAATAATTCCAATTCCTCTATAAAACACTTGCTATCAGTACAAATATATTTTACACTGGTAGTGGTAGTAACATCCCGATTGTTGCAGAACCCTAAACTGAGACCAGTTTGTAATAATACAACAACAAAAAAAACTGCTGGTACCTAGAAGTCCCACTTTAGGCAGTTAAAGAATATATTTCATTTTCTCAGATGGATATCACCTTTCAACAAGTCATAGCTGGTGTAAGCACTGATAAATATCTTTAAATGAACCATTTACTATGGAGTAATATGGACAATAGGATCATCATTTAGGTAGCTATATCTCACCCCTGAATATATGGATGGGTAGAAGGGTATTAGAAAAATCTTTATTTGGATCAAAATTGGGTTATTTTAAAAGTATGTAATGTTTGTGACAATATGTAGAAAGAAATATCTATTTTAGGAAGTCCATGAATAGATTCACAAAATGGAGTGTCATTCTATTACCTATAGCAGACCCCATTTTAGGTGTTCTTGATAAAAGTTAAATAGTTGGGTATTTTTTCAGGGCTGTATTCCTGACTTTTAATGTGCACTGAGTCATTCATCGATACCATCTTTATATGGGATGTTACTGTTAAGGAGATTCCATGTCCATAGTGACAAGTAGGGTGTTGCTAGGTAGGTCTTTTATCTGACTGAGTTTGTGAAAGAAGTCTATGATGTTTTGTATATAGGTGATGCTGGAAAACCTTCATGCGTGGTGTGCATGCAACAAATTAACAACATTAGCAGCTATGGAAGCAATGAGAATAAAAGCAATTTCAGAAAAAAAAAAAATCTTCAGTATTGCAAACTGTGCTAATGTATGGCAGCTGCCACTTCCTTTTCAAGACACTCAAGACACCGATGGAAGGGGGGGGGGGGGGGAATTACAGAGCAGGGTATGTAAGTAAATTTGCAAACTGCTTTCTACTATTTTACTGAGCATTTGTGGGAGAAGGGGTAATATTAATTTGAATGCATCATTGAATAATCAAATCTGCCTTCATCCTTTTCCCACAAAATATAAAATTAGCAGAACACATATTATAAGATCAGGAATGGTTTACATGCTTGCGTCTACGGTCCGTAACGCACGGCATGGTTCAACGTAATAGCTCTGTAACGCAGCCGAATCTCAAGCCCGCAGCCTTTGTGGGTGTGCCAATGCCACTACAGACTTCACATTTAATGGGGCTGTATATGTAGCAAAATATCATGCTTCTTCAAAAAACACATTTTTCATGACCATGGGTGAGGGGATCAGGTTCATCCAAAACCCTTCTGCTTCCTTACAGGAACACCCCATGGATTGTGATGTATTGGATATCTCAGAACCCAACCAGCTTAAACAGCCCAGGAAAAGCAGTCATCAGGATGCAAGCACACGGGAACAGATATGTGTCCCTTTAGAAAGAACCATCAGGAACACAGGATACATTCAAGCTTGGTAAAAATAAAGAAAACCTTCTAGAATTACATATACCCCATGTATAGTCAAACAGAGCACAGTTTATTAAGAGACACCTCACATGACAGACTGTTTTCAAATCTGTCAGTTTAACCTGTTGTGTGTTGGTTATGTCAGACGATTTAGTACATACAGAATCTAAGAATATGGGATCATAACAAGAATTCTCTAGCAAGCTAATATAAACTGAACAAAGACTGAACACCTACATATAAAAGAGACATAATTGTCTTTAAACTCTTTTTTTTAACTCAAAATTGTCAGTTACAAAATAAAAAGCAAGTAAATATATTAAGATATGGCAAAACAGCCCAGGGAGACAGAAGGAGCTTAGGGAGGTTAATGCATGGCTAAAAAAGTGGTGAATTAAGGAGGGGTTTGGATTTCTAGAGCAATGGGCTGACATCTCACTTGGGTACAATCTCTAGAGCAGAGATGGATTGCACCTTAATGATGAGGGAGCTTGTGTGCTAGGCAAAAGGATGATAGAACCACTGGAGTTGTTTTTGAACTAGTAGGTGGTGGTGGAGGGGGTGGGGGAAGGGGTGTGGGGTCCTAGATTGAAGTAATGGAAGTAATGGAAATAGAAAGTGTAGAGGGTTTAAGGAATAACTTAACTAGTCATTAGGGGAGTCTCACTTGAGATTGAATTAAAAAAAACAAAAACTGTAAGAGACCAACAAAAGGGCAGATTTTAACGGTCTAAGGGCAGCATTACTAAGTATAGACTGGGACAGAGAACTGATAGGCAAACATACTGAACATAAATGGATAACATTCAAATGCTTACTATATATATACATACTTGTGTGGAAATAAAAGTAGAAGGAGTAAATCCAATGTGGTTTAACAATGATTTCATGATCAAGATACAAAGTAGAAAACAAGCATTTAAATTATACAAAAAAAGACGGAACAGAGACTGCTTTATTTGAGTACAGGAATCAACAAGGCTTGCAAAAGGGCTATAAGACTGACTAAAACAGAAAATGAAAAGTTAGTTGATTTTTAAATATATTAATAGGAAGAAGGCCAGGAAGGAAGCTATAGGAACATTACAATGTGAAACAGGCTGTCTGACAATTAGTGACCAGGAAAAGGCAGATGAGCTAATTAGGTTATTTTTCTTCGGTTAAAACACTGCAACAAAATGTGGCTACACTACCTTCACCAAATAATTGGTTAATGCAGGAAGAAATCCAAAAGAGGTTGGAAAAAATAAATGTTAATAAAGCCCCAGGTCCTGATGGAATACACCCAAGGGTACTGAGGGAACTGGGCTCTGTAATAGCAAAACTAATACATCTTAGATTCACTTAACATAGGGTCGCTACCAGAAGTCTGGAGAAAAGAAGATGTGATACCTATATTTAAGAAGAGAGCAAGAGCAAATCCAGGGAATTATAGACCGGTTTGTCTCACTTCTGTAGTAAGAAAGCTTTTATAATGGTTAATAAGGGATAGTATACAAGAATATGTCTGTTTGAACAAGATTAAAAGTATGGGTCAACATGGATTTATGAGGGATAGGTCATGTCAAACAAATCTAATTAGTTTCTATGAGGAGGTTAGTAGGAACTTGGATCAAGGCAACTAAGTGGATGTAGTCTTTTTGGATTTTGCACAGGCTTTTGATTCAGCGCTGCATGGAAGACTATTGTGCAAAATAAAGGATATAGATACTACAGTAAATATCTGCTCCTGGATTAAGAGCTGGCTAAAAGACAGCAAGCAAAGGGTTAATGTAAATGGAACATACTCAGTTTGGACTAATGTGGTAAGTGGGGTTCTTCAGGGTTCAGTATCAGGTACTCTCCTTTTTAACTTATAACTTATTAATCACTTAGAAGTAGGACTGGAAAGTATTGTCTCCATTTTTGCTGATGACACCAAGTTGTGCAAGGTAATTAAATCAGAAAATAATGTAATTTCCGTTCAGACGGTTTTGCATAAATTAGAGGAATGGGCAACTAAATGGCAGATGAGATTTAATACAACTAAATGTAACGTTATGCATCTGGTAAGGAAAAAAGGCCATGCAATTTATAAGCTTAATGGAGCAAATCTAGGGGTATCAGTGCTCAATGCCAAGCAGCATCTCCAAAGGAAAGGAAAATATTAGCATGTATTATTAAGGGTATAAAGGCAAGGGAAGCAAGTGTAATTCTGTCACTATACAAATCCCTAGTACCCTTATTTGCAGAAAAAGTACAGAGACAGGCAACAAAACTAACAAGACTAATTTAAATTTATTTTCTCTAGAAAAAAGGCATCCAAGATGTGATATGATTACTTTATATAAATACATTCAAGGTCAATATAAGGTTTAGTCAAGTGAACTTTGTGTGCCAAGTAGTTTTCAACTGACAAGTGGGCATCCTTTGAAGTTAGAAGTAATACGATTGCACCTCAAATAAAGAAAAGTGTTCTTCACAGTAAGGGTGGATAATATGTGGAATTATCTACCAAAGGAAGTGCTGACAGCCGAATCGATAGATAACTTTAAAAGGGTATTGGATATATTTGTTTTGAATAAAAAGGGCATTCAGGGTTGTCCTAGGTAAATAGATAGGAATCTGATCGCCAGTATCTAGGGGCAGGAAGGAATTTTAGTTTTTTTGTCCCCTTTTGAGACCATTAGCAGTATTTCAATGTTTTTTTTTTCTTTCTGTTTGCCTTCCTCTGAATCAATTAATTAACTACTAATCTGTATATTGCATTGGAGATTTGAAGAGATCTAATAATTTTGAACTTGATGACCTAAAAATCATTTTTCAGCCTTATTTACTATGGCTATTACTTTAGCATATTAAATGAACTACTAGGACAATGGCTCAAAATGACAAGATACAAATATTTATTACATAACAGTATTGACCAATGCCAGCCCAAGGCTCATAACATTTAAACAGTTCTAAAATCCAGTGGTTCACTGGACATGACAGAGACCCTTTGTATTAATCCTATATAAAAGTGTTAGTCCCAATTGAATTCAGCCTTCTCTGAGAGGGCTTTTGACTGGGCATGGCTGGTGAAAGTGTGGTGCAAAAGCTTTCCCCCTTGACCCCAAGAGTCTGCTCGTAATAACGTTCTTAAAGTAAAGCATTTGATTCTTTTTATAGTTCTGCATTTTTAGGTGATATCTTATTAAAAATCAATAGATTTTTTTATGTAAAGATTGAGATTAAGAATGTGTTAATTTTTTTAAAATTATATTTAAAATAAACTATGCAGCTAAATGGTGTATAAAAGCCATAAAGCTGTTTAACTAAATTAATATTGTCATTACAAGGTTTTCAGTTGTTATATAGTATGCTCTCAATTTGCTGTTTATAATGTGTACATTTTTTAGGAACATTATGTGATATAAAAATAGGAAATGTATTCATCAAGATGTATCCATAAAATGTGGTCCTTAACTGACAGAAAGACAAAAGATGAATGACAAGCTGTCTCTGCATGTATATTCCATGGGTGTCTTAATCTACATGATCAGGCTAGTGTTTTGATATTTATGTAAATGATATGAATCTATGTACAAGAGTTGACAGCTTCATTATACAGTTTAGAGGCAAAAATATATAAAGCTATACACTTGTGTGTTTCAACACATTCATAGTCAATAGAAAAATACTTGTTTTTTCTGACTAATACTCGCAAGTCAAAAGATGTCAAGAGATGAAATATGTAATGTATGATGACTCATAAAGGAACAGTTCCAGGAAATCTAACAATACTTTAATTTTTTTTAACATTGCTTGAAGCTATTACAAGGAAAAATAAATCTGACCTTTATGCTTGAAAAAGAAGGACAAAAAAATGCAGCGATATTATGAGAAATATTTGAAATAATGCAAATATAATTATAGCAACATTTTTAATAGACCTTCAGTTCATATATGTGTTTATATGTATATCAGGGGTAGATATCAGGTCATCAGGTGCATGAACATTTTGTTTGCCTTGGAACACATAGGACCTGCTGCTTTTGAGGACCCAATATGTTTGCAGACTAATTAGAATTGTTTGTTATTGTTACAGTAAAATTGCCCAATTGACCTCTCCAAGAACTTTGATATTCCAGCATTTGCTTGAAGGGCAACAAAGAAATGAATGTGGGGATGGTGCAAAAATCATTGTAGTGGCATATGGTGAAATAAATGTCATAGTGCTTATTGCCTACAAATGCTCCAATTCTTTTCAAATCACTTTGTCACACTCAAGTAAAGGCTTTGAGATCCTTACCATGTATGACACATGAAAGGAGTAGAGTGGCAATAATGTTGGGATTTTTTTAGCATGATTGCTACATTGTTTTGTAGACAAGTGCATGATGGGGCTTCCCAAAGAGATATACACTGCAGTTCTGGAAGCTGGATACTGTACCAGGTGTCCAAAAATCCAAGAATTCTTATGTTGCTGCTCTTTTCACCAGAGCCTTTGTGATCAACCTATTGGTATTCCCCACTTATGAAGAAGACACGAGGGTGAGAAAATAAGGAGACTATGTGAGGAGGGAGAGAGGAGGGGTGAGAAAAACTGTAGGGGAGAATAATGGGAGGATAAATGGAGAGAAAAACAGAGCAAAGAGGAGAGAGAGAAGAGTGGGAAAAGGGGGTATAGAGAGAAGAAGGAGGTCGTAAAGAAGGGTAGAGTGAAGGGAAAAGACAAATGAAGAAAGAAGGAGAAAAGGCTGAAATGGAGGAAGAGAGCAGTAAAGGGGTAGGTAGGAGAGATGGAGAGATGGGTAGAAAAGGAAGAAGAATGTGAGAGACATATAGAGAGGAGAATGAATGAAGGGAGAGATTATAAGAGGAGATAAAAACAGTAGCATGAGGGTGAGAGAGAGATAGGAGGATAAAGAGAGGAAGTGGAGATGGGGCAGGGGAAAGTGTAGAGCAGGGTTATAAGAGGGAGAGAAAAGCAAAGAGGAAAGAAATATATAAAAAGGGGAGAGAGATTATGAGAGAGAGAGAGCAAGAGAGAAAGAATAGGAGATAACTCCCACCAGTGTGATCATGCAGCAGCTTGAATGAGAGAATGCTGAAGCTTTGCTGTATGCTGATGCTAGGTAAAGCACGCTGGGCTAACTTTCAGTTTATCACCAATGGAAAAAAAAATCTTTACCTCTGGACAGGCATGGATTTGGGAGATTGGGGATGATGGCCAAAACTGTCCTACATGATATAGCTCACAGCTTCATTGAGGTACACAAGCACCTTAACCACGACAAGGTAGCAATCATGAAGGGGTTGGCACTAAGGATACTTTATTTATAGAGACAAATCTCACTAAGTATATATATAACAGTTTCCCTGCAGCTTTAACTGTTTTAGGGTTAGGGGTGTGTGTGTGTGGTCCACTATATAAAAAGGTTCCTTTTCCCACAGCACTGAACAGATCATATCAATATACAAATAAAGCTACACTGCCACCAGTGATAGTTTATAATTTAAAGGGGCACTAGGCCACCAATACTGAAATATTTAAAACATCACAGGTTCATGACTATAATATATAAACTTATTAGTGCATACATATTGAAATAAACATGATTGAACACTGAGCGGGTAATTAGATAGAATTTTTATTAATTTATATGCAGAGCCCCACTTGCTTTGTGAAATCAAATGTTTGGAAGTGGGTGTATGTTACAATCTGCTACTTCAATTAAACTTGGTAAGAACCTGGTTCTTATCCAGCAGAATCGTGCGGTCCTTGTACAGCTCTGATCATTTCACTTTCGGCTTCTTTTAATATGATAGGGTGCTGATAGGCTTCAGGACTAGCTCATCAACAGTACTCATTTTTGCTAATCATAAAAAGAAGGAATCACTGCAAAAGAAATGTTACATTTTAAACTTCAGTACCAAAACACTTGGTCTTAAATCTAATAGTTCTGTTAGAGCCTTAATCTTTAAACATTGAAGCATGCCATTTTGTCAATGCTTCTTTGTGATAGCTATGAATTAATCCTTTATCTTGTTTAGGCTATGTCTGATACATTTTATGTAACATCTCTAATAGAGAAAAATGTGCTATTAGTACAAAAAGATATGGGGCCTTATCCATTTGCAAGCCTGCAGATTACGTTGTACAGGCCGTATGTCTGCGGAATTAAAATTTGCTACTATTAAAGAGTGATTCAATTGAACAAGCCTGCAATTTACGAGAAATTTACGGACTTGCAATCCAACAATGTACAAAATAATAAAAATGAATGGCAATACTGTTTTAGTCAATGTGAGTGGCCTGATATGTATTAACTCATTGATTTCCGAGATTGATATAACAGGTAAATGAAACCTTCAAAAAAAAAAATTTTATTTTGTTTTTTCATTGATTTTTATTAAAGACATAAGATAATACAGCATTGTACTTTACAATAAAAGCGTCAGATAAGTTACATTGTCTTCTTCAATAAAGCTTATCATTTTAACTACTGACTATGTCTTTTCTTATTAATTTTTAATTTATAAGTATAACCAAAACTGTAGAGGAGAAAATCGTTGAGAATAACAATTGTATATTAGAAGTAAGGTAAAAAAACAAATAAAACAAACCACTTAAAGGAAAAAAATAAACATGTGGAAAGTTGCAAAAAGAAAAAAGCCCTTATACCTTTTATTGAGTGCCCAGGCCTGCCAAAAAAATATAAATTTGCGATTTTAGCGATTGTAACATTTGCGGGTTTGAAAAATCAAAGGCTTAGATGGGTTGGCAACTGCAGGGATTTTCAGCCTGTAACCCGTAGATCGTTTGCGGCTCGCTAAAGGATGCCAATTGATTAGCAAATTAGTTTACAGGCTCCAGTAACCAACAATTGCTCAATTGAATAGGGGCCATGGTCTTTGTTTTTGATAATATATTTTAGTGACTGTGCAAAACTTTATTACTTCATTTGACAGCTATATTCCTGTCCTGCTATCCATGTTTGAATTCTGATTTTCCCAAAAATTGCTGAACAAAAACAATTATCTAGAAGAGAATGAGTAGAGAAATGTGTCTCCTTAGTAATTAGAATTATTTTGCTTTATTTTTTTTCTACTTGCATTATTTATATATTACATTTAACATATAGGGCCTCATTAAATTATCCCTCGTAGTTCTCTCGGTCCTCGCAAAAGGCAGTTTTTTTGCTGTTTGTGAGGACCGAATCCCTCGCAGCCTGCTTTGCGAGATGACTCCGAAAAATGGCAGAGAATAAGCTCTGAGAAAGCTACGGAGTCACACGCAGCCTTAAATCTATGAGGTGAATCTCGCACCTCAAAAGAATCCCTACAGGCACAAAAAGTGCTAGCAAGGGATCCTAAAGCCTCTAGGTGCTGCCTTGGAGCAGCCCGAGACAGCCGTGTGAGGCTCCCCCCTGCTCCCTATACACATCCCAGTGCTGCAGGGGACCCTATAGGGACCCCTGATGCCCCCCACATTAAACCCTTGCAGCGGGGGTCCCCGATCTGCATAGATCAGGCCCCTGCTGCATTTAAACATTTTAAATTCTTCGCCGCAGCTCATTAAAGGGCCCGCGGCACACTATTAACAATCCCGGCCGCTGCACCTAAAATTAACACCCTCTATGCTGGGGGTCCCCATCGGGATCCCCAAAGTGTCCCCACATTAACCCCTTGCTGCAGCGATCGTGACCCCGCTACATTTAAATTTTTTAATTTCCCGCCTTGCGGGTCCTTAAAGGACTGTAAAGGTTCTGAAAGGACTTGCGCTAAAAAATATTAACCCCGGCCAACTAAAATTAACCCCATAACTAATGGGGGTCAATACAGACCCCCATAAGCACTTAACCGTATAACTCATGGGGGTCAATACAGACCCCCATAAGCACTTTTACCCTATAACTCATGGGGGTCAATACAGACCCCCATAAGCACTTAACCCTAAAACTCATGGAGGTCAATACAGACACCCATAAGCACTTAACCCTATAACTCATGGGGGTCAATACAAACCCCTATAAGCCTCTTTTTAACCCCATCAGTCCCATAAGGGTATATTATGACCCTTATTGGGCTGATAAAACCCTAACATTAACCACATAAGTGCCATGACAGTCCTCAAGGACCATCATGACACTAACTACAAACACTACACTATAACCCCCCAATAAACCATTAAATCTAAACTAACCCCCTTCTACACTAATCTATTAACACTTACACTACCTACCTACACTACCTACCCTCTAATAAAGCCCCCACCTCTCTATTTACAAAAAATAAAAAAACTAAAGTCACCAAAAGTAAAAAAACCTAAGTCACCAAAAACAAAAAAAAACTACATTACAGAAAAAAAAAATACATTACAACCCCCCTCACTACAGAAAAAAAAAATACACACCTGAAAAGGAAAGACATACACAATACAATACATACATAATATACATTAAAGTACATTACAATACATACAATTAGTAAAGTCGCGAACATCAAATTTTCGGACCCACAGGGACTCTTTCTGGCCACAATAGTGATGGTAAAGTTGTTTCAAGGGGACTAACACCTGGACTGTGGCATGCCGGAGGGGGATCCATGGCAAAACTCCCACGGAAAATTACATAGTTGATGCAGAGTCTGGTTTTAAGCCATAAAGGGCATAAATCACCTAACATTCCTAAATTGTTTGGAATAACATGCTTTAAAACATCAGGTATGATGTTGTATCGATCAGGTAGTGTAAGGGTTACACCCGCATCACAGTAACAGACCAATCTCCCCGTTTAATGCACCGCAAACAACGGCAAACAGTCCCTTTGCACAACCGCAAATGTCATTGAAGGTCTCTTCCTCCACCCAGCCACCAAGGGTCCCCGAAAGGTGACAACAAGCCCCCTGGGATGCCTGCAGTGTTTGGTCTTCCACCTCCTCAAAGCCACCTTCCTCCTCTGACTCCTCTTCTTCAGACTCCCAGAGTCTGGGGGCTTCCACTGCCCAGCATGGAATATTATACACAGGTCAGAGTCTGGGGGCTTCCACTGCCCAGAATGGAATATTATACACAGGTCAGAGTCTGGGGGCTTCCACTGCCCAGCATGGAATATTATACACAGGTCAGAGTCTGGGGGCTTCCACTGCACAGCATGGAATATTATACACAGGTCAGAGTCTGGGGGCTTCCACTGCCCAGCATGGAATATTATACACAGGTCAGAGTCTGGGGGCTTCCACTGCACAGCATGGAATATTATACACAGGTCAGAGTCTGGGGGCTTCCACTGCCCAGCATGGAATATTATACACAGGTCAGAGTCTGGGGGCTTCCACTGCTCAGCATGGAATATTATACACAGGTCAGAGTCTGGGGGCTTCCACTGCACAGCATGTACGATTATACGGGTTGCCTCTGTCTGCGTTATTATAAGGTGTGTACTGTTAAGTAGTACTATTCCTATCGGTTTAATCACTGTTACGTCCACTATCAGGGGACGTGTATATGGCATGGATTTTTGGAACAGGGAGATGGAAAAAGATGCTTGGTCGAACCTCCTACTTCAAATTTGGGGCACTGCACGTGCAATGTAATGTGCCACCAGATAGGAGTGGTGTATTAAGTTGTACTACTCATTCCTATCAGTGTAATACCTGTTATGTCACCTATCAGGGGACGTGTATATGGCATGGATTTTTGGAACAGGGAGATGGAAAAAGATGCTTGGTCGGACCTCCTACTTCGAATTTGGGGGACTGCACGTGCAATGTAATGTGCCACCAGATAGGAGTGGTGTATTAAGTTGTAATACTCATTCCTATCAGTTTAATACCTGTTACGTCACCTATCAGGGGACGTGTATATGGCATAGATTTTTGGAACAGGGAGATGGAAAAAGATGCTTGGTCGGTCCTCCCACTTCGAATTTGGGGCACTGCGCGTGCAATTTAAGGTGCCATCAGATAGGAGTGGTATATTAAGTTGTACTACTCATTCCTATCAGTTTAATACCTGTTCCGTCACCTATCTTTCCTCCCAATAGCACATTCTATATGTCATCAACCGGCCCTCTTTGTATTTAGAGAACCACACTTTAAGGCCCTTAACCCGGGACAAGGTGGCTTGGCTATCAGAATTGCCTCAGAGCCTTAAAAACTCGCCAAAGCCCCTAATCAGACACTCACTATCATACTGGGCCAAGAAACCCACAGGTTTGTTCCCTGGATCCACCCAAATGACCCCAATTCTTGACCACCCTCAGGCCCCGAAACACATGAGCACAACATCACAACACTGGTGGAGGTCAAGGAAACTAGATAGACTGGGAGACTGGTTAGTAAAGGGCCAGATGCTCACCTATGAGGAACAAGCATGAGCTACCGCTGTCAGAACATTACAATTACTGTAGGCTGAGGCATTTCACACATTCCCTGACCCAGAAACAGGGGACACCGGTCCTAAATTGGTTCTCCAAAATTTGTAAAGATAAACCTCAAAGGGGATCATTGGGTCGCTTTACAAATATAAAACATTTGTTACTGGTTGAAGAGACACTGGGGGAAGGACCAGAGTGGGGGAGCCCTGGAGACCCTACAGAAGCAACCGGTGGCAAAATCATCCCAGGAAAGGAGAGGTCGCTCACTGAAGCCTGCCCTAGGGTAACCCAAGGGTGATTGCCCAGGTTAGATATTGTAAATAATAAGCTAATACTGCTGGAGGGATGATAGCTAATAGGACTTTGGTGTTCCCTGCAGATATAGGTCCTCATTCAATTTGAAATTTGTCAATTGAATAGGGCTCTATATAAGCACATAACATATTTGTTGACAGAAGTTTTTAGTTAGTGAAAACCTTGGTTTTGGATAGAGGTTCAGTAACTAAAAAGTTTGTTGATTTTTTTTTGTATGTGCTTATATAGAGCCCTATTCAATTGGGCAACTCGGAATTGACTGAGGCTCATACTCTTTACTATTGTCTGTTTTACCATGTTTTAAGTATCTCTTAAATTGCAATCACAGTAAAAAATAAGAAAAATTATTAACCTAAAAAGTAAAAATAAGAAGGAATAACCAGCCAACTTTCACAAAATGTCTTTATTGTAAATATATATTTTTGCACAACTGTTATGCATAACTGTAAACCTTCTGACAATAAAATAATTTAAATGCAAAAATTAGGTGTTAGTTTGTGAACCATTATTAGCTCAAGACAGCTCATCTATCAGGCCTTTTTTAATCGAATGTATCGCCCACTGTCAGTCCCTTCGGCATCCATCCCTCATTCATCTTAATAAAGGTGAGGTAATCTAGACTTTTTTGACCTAGGTGACTTCTCTTATCAGTTACAAAACCTCCTGCTGCACTGAAGGTCCTTTCTAACAGGACACTTGAAGCGGGGCA
The DNA here is from genome assembly GCA_027410445.1 of Discoglossus pictus. Taxonomy (NCBI): domain Eukaryota; kingdom Metazoa; phylum Chordata; class Amphibia; order Anura; family Alytidae; genus Discoglossus; species Discoglossus pictus. The sequence goes on along the minus strand of CM050165.1, from coordinate 261,917,566 downwards.
GGACAGAAGTTCTATGGCAAATTGGGATAGCTCAGGCCACAGGGCAAGCGTGCACACCCAGTAGTCAAGGGGTTCATCGCTCCTCATAGTGTCGATATCTGTAGTTATGGCGAGGTAGTCTGTCACCTGACGGTCGAGTCGTTCTCTGAGGGTGGCCCCCAAAGGGCTGTGGCGATGCATAGGACTCTGCATGTCCTCCATCAACAACACGTCTGTAAAGCATCCTCTCCTTGCCGGCGTGGTCGTGGGAGGAGGAGGATTATGTTCACCTCTTCCGCTGTTAGATTGCCTTTGTGCTGTGACATCACCCTTAAATGCTATGTAAAGCATACTTTTTAATTTATTTTGGTAGTGCTGCATCCTTTCCGACTTGTGGTAATTCGGTAACATTTCAGGCACTTTCTGCTTATACCGGGGGTCTAGTAGCGTGGACACCCAGTACAGGTCGTTCTCCTTCATCCTTTTTATACAAGGGTCCCTCAACAGGCACGACAGGATGAAAGACCCCATTTGCACAAGGTTGGATGCCGAGCTAGTCATGTCCCGTTCCTCATCCTCAGTGATCTCACTGAAGGTATGTTCTTCCCCCCAGCCACGTACAACACCACTGGTACCAGATAGGTGACAACGAGCACCCTGGGATGCCTGTTGTGGTTGTTCTTCCTCCTCCTCCTCAAAGCCACATTCCTCCTCTGACTCCTCTTCCTCACAATCCTCTTCCAGCGTTGACGCAGGTCCAGCAAGTGATGCTGATAAGGCTGTTTCTGGCGGTGATGGTGACCACAACTCTTCCTCTTCACGCTCATCTACGGCCTGATCCAGTACTCTTCGCAGGGCACAGGAAGAAAACAAATGGTATGATGTCGCTAATGGTGCCCTGGGTGCGACTGACCAGGTTTGTCACCGCCTCAAAAGGACGCATAAGCCTACAGGCATTGTGCATGAGCGCCCAGTAACGTGGCAAAAAAATCCCCAGCTCCGCAGAGGCTGTCCTAGCACCCCGGTCATACAAATACTCGTTAACAGCCTTTTCTTGTTGGAGCAGGCAGTCAAACATTAGGAGGGTTGAATTCCAACGTGTCGGGCTGTCTAAAATCAAGCGCCTCGCTGGCATGTTGTTTCGCCGCTGGATATCTGTAAAGTGCGCCATGGCCATGTATGAACGCCTGAAATGGGCACACACTTTCCTGTCCTGCTTCAGGACGTCCTGTAAGCCTGGGTGCTTATGCACAAAGCGTTGTACAATCAGATTACACACATGTGCCATGCACGGCGCATGTGTCAACTTGCCCAAATTCAATGCCGCCAACAAATTTCTTCCGTTGTCACAAACCACTTTGCCGATCTCCAGTTGGTGCGGAGTCAGCCACTGATCCACCTGTGCATTTAGGGTGGACAGGAGTGCTGTTCCGGTGTGACTCTCTGCTTTCAGGGAAGTCAACCCCAAGACGGCGTGACACTGCCGTATCCGGGATGTGGAATAGTACCTGTGGAGCTGGGGGGTGCCGTTGATGTGGAGCAAGACATAGCAGCAGCAGAAGAGGACTCAGCCGAGGAGGTTATGGAAGAGGATGGAGTAGGAGGAGTAGAGGAGGTGTCACCAACTCCTCTGCAGAGCCACGTATTCCATGCTTGGCAGCCGTCACCAGGTTTACCCAATGCGCAGTGTAGGTGATATACCTGTCCTGACCATGCATTGCAGACCAGGTATCCGTGGTCAGATGGACCCTTGCGCCAACACTGTGTGCCAGAGATGCCATTACTTCCTTTTGCACAATTGAGTACAGGTTGGGGATTGCGTTTTGTACAAAGAAATTTCGTCCAGGTACCTTCCACTGCAGTGTCCCAAAAGCTACAAATTTTTTAAATGCCTCAGACTTCACCAGCTTGTATGGTAAAAGCTGGGGGGCTAAGAGTTCAGACAAGCCAGCTGTCAGTTGCCGGGCAAGGGGGTGACTTTGTGACATTGGCTTCTTACGCTCAAACATGTTCTTGACAGACACCTGACTGTGGGCAGATGAGCAGGGACTGCTCAGGGCGAGACACAGAGTGGCAGGTGGTTGAGAGGGGGAAAGCAGCGCAGCAGTGGTTGACGTGGCTGAAGATGCTGGACCAGGAGGAGGATGGCGGCTTTGACTTTGTGTGCTGCTTGTACTCAGGCGTTTGTGAAGTGACATCATGTGCCTTCGCAAAGAAGTTGTACCTAGGTGGGTGTTGGACTTCCCACGACTCTTTCTTTTTGAACAGGTTACAAATGGCATCAATGTTGTCACAGGCAGACACACGAAAAAATTGCCACACTGCTGAGGTCTGCAATGACGGCATTCTGGTGGTGGCAAAAGCATGCGTTGACTGGCGTGCTGTCTGGCTGACCCCGGGTGCCGATGCATGCTGTCTGACTGTGCCACTAGCTACTTTCGACGACCTCCCGCTGCTTCCAACTCGTCTCCTCGTCCTCTCTGTCTCCCCATCTGAACTTTCCTCCTGTTCTTCTTCTATTATAGCGGGCACCCACGTGACATGCACGGACGCATTGTCATCATCAACCGCTTCACTTGTATCTGACAACGCAACAAATGAAGCAGTACCGGGTACAACATCATCATCATCATCATCAGACCGTACGTCCATGTGTGTAATGCTGCCTGACTGGGACATATCCCTGTTATCTACATCCTCTGGCACTAATGTTTGTGCATCACTCATTTCTTCCAACGGATGTGTAAATAACTCTGCTGACGGATCAAGTAAAGCGGCTGTGGTGCTAGTGTTGGTGGTGGCGGCAGGCGGGCTAGTGGTAACTGGAGAGGTGCCCGAAGCTAAGCTGGAGGAGGATGGTGCGTTTAGGTTTAGAGCGGAAGCTGTAGAAGATTGGGTGTCCTGCGTTAGCCAGTCAACCATGTCCTCAGAACTGTTCAAGTTCAGGGTATGTTGCCTCTGAAAACTGGGCATTATTCTAGAGCCAAAGGGAATCACAGCACCACGACGGCCCCTGCGGGGTGGCCTGCCTCTGCCTGTCATTTTTTTTACGATTAGTGGTACTATTCGTGCAAGCTACTGTGACACCAGATATGAGTGTCACTGTGCACTGGCAAAAGTTGGCAGACTAGATGCAGAAGGGGTCCCACACACGCCTGTAGGCAGGCAACTGATATTCAATCGATTACAGTCAAAAAAGGGTTGTTTTATTTCACTGCACACTACGGTTTCTCTAGATATGAGTGTCACTGTGCACTGGCAAAAGTTGACAGACTAGATGCAATAGGCCTCACACACACGCCTGTAGGCAGGCAACTGATATTCAATCGATTACAGTCAAAAAGGGTTGTTTTATTTCACTGCATAGTACGGTTGCACTAGATATGAGTGTCACTGTGCACTGGCAAAAGTTGGCAGACTAGATGCAATAGGCCTCACACACACGCCTGTAGGCAGGCAACTGATATTCAATCGATTACAGTAAAAAAAGGGTTGCTTTATTTCACTGCACACTACGGTTGCACTAGATATGAGTGTCACTGTGCACTGGCAAAAGTTGGCAAACTAGATACAATAGGCCTCACACACACGCCTGTAGGCAGGCAACTGATATTCAATCGATTACAGTAAAAAAAGGGTTGTTTTTTTTCATTGCACACTACGGTTGCACTAGATATGAGTGTCATTGTGCACTGGCAAAAGTTGGCAGACTAGATGCAATAGGCCTCACACACACGCCTGTAGGCAGGCAACTGATATTCAATCGATTACAGTAAAAAAAGGGTTTTATTTCACTGCACACTGCGGTTGCACTAGATATGAGTGTCACTGTGCACTGGCAAAAGTTGGCAGAGTAGATGTAATAGGCCTCACACACACGCTAGCAGGGAGACATATGCAATTAGATTACACAGAAAAAAATTATAAAATAAAATAAAAAGGGCTTTTTGGGTTGCTGTCCTTGCAGCAGATATCATAGGAGTCCTTCAGGTGTGTAGTGAAAGCTAAATACACAGCCTGGCTATCTATTTCCCTATTAAATCAGCAGAAGGTAGAATAATATGTCCTCTCTCAACGAATGTAGCTTCAGAATGAATCTAAAATGGAGGCTGTCATTCAGATGGAAGGCTCTGGAAGGAGGTGTATGCTGCTGATTGGCTGGAATGTGTCTGCTGACTAAGGTGCAGGGTCAAAGTTTCCTCAATGATAAAGAATAGGGGGCGGACCGAAAAGCGCACGTGTTCGCCGTTCGTTGCGAACACGAACATGCGAAAATCGCCGCAAATAGTTCTCCGGCGAACTGTTCGGGACATCACTACATACAATACATTACATACAATACATTACAATACATACAATAGAAATACAATACAATACCCCCTATCTATCTAACATACAATCTATTTAATATACAATAAATTCTAACTATATAAAATACGTCCCCCTATCTATCTAATATACAATACATCCTAACTACATCCAGAAACCCTATTTCTAAGCTAAAATAAAATAATTAGGAACACTTACCTTTGTAGATGTCCCTTCAGATCACCAACCTAGGGGTAAAACAACAAAAAAATAAATAGTACAACACATTAACATAAAATAAATAAACATTATACACATTCTAAATATTCTACTCACCTTTCCAGCATGTCTCCGTCCTTCTTCTTTTCTTCTCCGGCGTGGTCCCTGTTAAAAAAAAGCACAATGCATTAGTACAACATATAAACATATAAATATACATTCAACTTACCTCCCCGCGATGTCCCCGGCCTCCTCCTCTTCAGCCCTGGCTGGGCCCTGGAACCATCCGCGCTCTAAAAAATAAAAACACCAACAGAGGTCTGCACTCCCAGACCTCCCCGACGCTAATGAGCCTCCCGAAGCCTTTTTTGGAGGGAAATTGAAATGGAAAAAGCTGTCTATCAAATTTCAGCCAATCAGAAGGTGTCAATGTGTGAGCCGATCAGGATGGGATACACCCTAAAATCCCACCCTGATTGGCTAACGCACCTGTCAATCTTTATTTAAACCAATCACAAGGTGCAAATGCCTTCAGCTAATCATAATGGGATACACACGCACGGAGTGATTGGCTGATGACATCTGCAACTTCTCATTGGCTGTAATACTGACTGACATTGACAACAGCCAATGAGAAGGCGCAGATGTCTTCAGTCAATCACTCCGTGGAGTGCAGACCTCCGTTAGTTTTTTATTTTTATTTTTTAGAGCTCGGATTGTTCTAGGGCCCAGCCGGGCTGAAGAGGAGGAGGCCGGGGACATCGCGGGCATGTAAGTTGAATGTATATTTATATGTTTATATGTTTATTTTATTTTATTTTGTGCCTGTATGTTGCACTAATGTAATGTGTTTTTTTTAACAGGGGCCACGCCGGAGAAGAAAAGAAGAAGGACGGGACATGCTGAAGAGGTGAGTAAAATATTTAGAATGTGTATAATGTTTATTTATTTTATGTTAATGTGTTGCACTATTTTTTGTTTGTTTTACCCCTAGGTTGGTGATCTGAAGGGACATCTACAAAGGTAAGTGGTCTCAATTATTTTATTTTAGCTTAGAATTAGGGTTTCTGGATTTAGTTAGGATGTATTGTATATTAGATAGATGGGGGGACGTATTTTATATAGTTAGAATTTTATTGTATATTAAAAAGATTGTATGTTATATAGATAGGGGGTATTGTATTGTATTTTATTTGTATGTATGTAATGTATTATTATTAATGTATTGTATGTAATGTATTGTATGTAATGTATTGTATGTATGTATTGTATTGTGTATGTCTGTCTTTCCTTTTTTGGGGTGTAAAAAATGTTTTTCTGAAGTGGGGGGGTTGTAATGTATTTTTTTATTTTCTGTAATGTAGATTTTTTTATTTTTGGTGACTTAGGTATTTTTATTTTCTATCATTAGAGGGGTAGGGGGTTTATTAGAGGGTAGGTAGTGTAAGTGTTAATAGATTAGTGTAGAGGGGGGATAGTTTAGATTTAATGGTTTATTGGGGGTTATAGTGTAGTGTTTGTAGTTACTGTCATGATGGTCCTTGAGGACCGTCAGGGCACTTATGTGGTTAATGTTAGGGTTTTAACAATAATAATTATTGGTTTATTGGGGTCTGTATTGACCCCCATGAGTGACAGGGTTAATCAAGGCCATATGGGGATCTGTATTGACCCCCATGAGTTATAGGGTTAATTAAGTGCTTATGGTGGTCTGTATTGACCCCCATGAGTTATAGGAATAATTATTGGCTTATGGGGGTCTGTCTTGACCCCCATGAGTTATAGGGTGAATTATTGGCTTATGGTGGTCTGTATTGACCCCCATGAGTTATTGGGTTAATTTTAGTTGGCCGGGGTTAAGGACCCGCAAGACGGGATTTTAAAAGTTTTAAATGCAGCGGGGGCCTGATTGGTGCTGATCAGGGTCCCCCGCTGCAAGAGGTTAATGTGTGGGGGCTGCGGGGGTCCCTATGGACCCCTGCAGCAAAGTGTTAATGTGGGGACACTTCGGGTGTCCCGATGGGGACCCTCGCATAGAGGGGGGTTAATTTTAGGTGCCGGGGGGGTAGTTGGAGTACCCACCACGGCAGGGCTTATGTGGGGGACTGCGGCGGAGGTCCTGTTTAGGACCCCCGCAGATATTGATGAGGTGTGGGAGCCTGCAAGATCATCTCGCCGGCTGTCACTCCTCATGTACATTTTCGCAGTGTTCATACGGACGGCCCTGCTGCGTAGCTCACACGTTGCTCGCAGCAGGGCTAATTTAATAGCGTTGCAACTTTGAGAAATTTTGCAGTACGTAGGATTTAAGTAGAAGCCTCTTATTTATGAGGCTGGAATTTAATAAGTCTGATAATGTGGAATATAGGTAATGCTAAATTAAGTAACAACTGAAAACTTGATTTGTGAAGACAACTAAGGAAGTAGAAGAGATCAAAAAACTTCTTTACATAATCTGAAAAGGCAATCCTTTCTATGTGATCAGGACAGAAACAAATATTAATTATCAAAACATTTATTCTAGTTGGATGAGTCTAAAATAACAATTGACAAACCCCCCAAAACTCTATAATATAATAATTTCAGAACATTTTAGATAGAGGAAAGTGTGTTACTTTAATAACTAAATTCCACTTATTGCCTGATAATCTGACACAGGTCTGATTAAATACACCAACATAAATTTATACTATAAACTATTTTTCCATCTGAATATTTTGGCTAAATCTTTATAAGGGAAACATAATTTACCTGTTTGATTTATATGAAAAAAAAGATACAAGCTGTTAGGACTGCTGTGGCACTGTGTGAAGGCCAGACTGACAGTTGGAACTGACATTTCTCAAGCAGCTAGAAAACTACTATACATGCTCCTATTCAATTGAGCAATTTTGGTTACTGGAGTCCGTAATGTAGCCTGCAAACTAATAGCCTTATTAAATTGCGATTCTGCCAATTGAAAAGGGCTCTTAATAAGCACTGAGCATATTTTTTTTTTACAGAAGTATATAGTTAGTGAAGACCTTGCTTTTGGGTAGAAGTTTACTAACTAAAAACTTCTGTAAAAAAATATGCTCTGTGCTTATATAGAGCCCTTTTCAATTGGCCGGATCGCAATTTAATAAGGCTGTATTTTGCTATTCAATTGGCATCTTTTAGTGAGCCACAAACGATCTACAGGTTACAGGCTGAAAATCCCTGCGGTTGGCAAAATCGTAACTTCCAACTCATCTAAGCCTTTGATCTTTTAAGGCTGCAAATGTTACAATCACTAAATTCGCAAATCTCTATTCAATTCATACAATTCCTCAAGCCTGCAAATGTTTTCATCCCTGTAAATGGCAAATGTAGAAGAAAGTCTTACGGGCACCACATAGGACTCGCAAGGGGGTTAAACACCTGATTGTAGCACTGTAAATGCAAATAAAAAATCTATACTGCACTTTAAAAGACAGGGAAAGCAATGAAAGACATTAGAATTAATCTGCATAAAAAAAAATTAGTTTGAAGGTTTCCTTTCCCTGTTATAATAATCTCGGGAATCAAGAAGTTAATACATAACAGGCCACCCACATGGACTAAAACAGTATCGCCATTCATTTTTATTATTTTGTACAATGCCGGATTGCGAATTTGATTGCATATCGGACCTTGAAACGCTAATTGATTGACGTTTAACCTTCAGGTTTTACTGACGTAATGATGACAGTCTCATTTACCATTGGCTGTTTCTAAATCGGTAGTTCCGGCCTTGCTTAATTGATCATGATCACGCTCTGAAATCCTACTTATGTTTGCATGGTTTACGTTTCGGCTTTCGGCCCGGAAATTGCAGGCTTGTTCAATTGAATCGCTCTGTAATTGTAGCAAATTTCAAGCCCACAGACATATGGCCTGTATAACGTAAGCTGAATAATGTCCATCGAAACTACAATATCTTTATTTGTCAATATTCAAACATATAAATGTCCCACTAGCTTACCTGGACTGTACAGTGGTATTTTACTTGCTTTGGGTGCTTCCCAGATGTTGTCCATTTTTATCAAGGAACAATATGCCGTATGAGCAAAAATACTTACCATAAAAGCCTTTAAACTCATTATTTAAATCCCATCTGCAGAAAACTATTTCAGATTTAAAATCTGGACAAAAATAACTGCTTTGGTGACATGCAGTGAGAGACAAACTAAAATAAATATTTTTAACAAAAATAGGTCTTAAAGTGTTTGATACTTTATACTGTTATTTACTTTAAATATCACATTGTATGTGAAGATCCTCCATTTTAACTTATACTGTGACACAGTTTCATTTCTATGTGAAGATATCACAAAACACCAACCGCACATATTGGAGGTAGCTAAGAGCAAAAATTTGTAGAAATTCCTATAGTTCTCAATAGAACTCCTATTGTATTGTGATTAAAGAAGTAATTTTATAATTGCAGTCCTGAACCTAGCAAAATAAAGTAACAAAGCAATTATTGTTATACCTCTGTTTATATCTACAAAAACAAAATAATATTATTTGGAAATACATAAGAACTGTATATATTTCTAAAAAGTCTACAATCTGTAATTTGATCTCATCATAATATAAACATTTTAAGACAGCTTATCTCAAATTTAAACAACTTTAATTCCCAATTGATACACTAAATTGGGCCCTTGCTAGGGTCAAAGCCCAGAAGACCATCGTCGCTGGAGGGGCATTTGGGCAAGGTATTTACCCTATTCTCGGTTTAGTAAGGGGGGTTGTTTTAGGTGAATTCTAGGGTTTTTAATTGTGTGTATTTAGGGGTCTTATTGTATTTATTTAGGGGTTTTAATTGTATGTATGTAGGGTTCTTTTTGTATGTATTTAGGGGGTTTAATTGTATGTATTTAGGGGTCTTGTATACATTTAGTTTGTTTTTAATTTTACTGTAATGTAGGCTTTTTTAATGTAATTTACGTTTTTTCTTAGTTTTATGTATGTTTTTTTATTTTCAGTAATGTAGTTTTTTATTTTGTGTAATCAGTGTTTTTTTTGTGTGTAACTAGTGGGGTACTAGGGATTTTTTTAGAGGCATAAATATGTATTGTAGGGGTTAATAGGATAGGGCAGAAGGGGGTTTAATAGGATAGGGGTTAACAGGTAGAGTTAGGGTTAACTAGGACTAGATAGGGTTAACTAGGTCCAGTTAGGGTTAAATAGGTCCCGTTCAGATTAAATAGGTCCAGATAGGGGTTAACTAAGACTAGATAGGGTTAGGTGGTTAGTGATAGGAATACTTAGGTATGCAGATGGTTAAATAGGGTTAGTTACTTATATGGGGTTAATTAGTTAGAGCAGTTATTAGTTAGAAGGGGTTAATTAGTTAAAGGGGGCCTTATTACTTAGAAGGGGGTTAATTATTTAGAGGTGGTTTATTACTTAGAGGTGGTTAATTAGTTAGAGGGGGGGGTTATTAGTTAGAGTTTTTTTTTTACTTAGAGGGTGTAATAAGTTAGAGGGGGGGTTACTACTAAGAGGTGGGTTAATTAGTTAGAGGGGGTTATTACTTAGAGGGGATTAATTAGTTAGACATGGGTTTATTACTTAGAGGGGGTTAATTAGTTAAAGGGGTTTATTACTTAGAGGGGGGTTAAATAGTTAGAGGGGGTTAATTAGTTAGTGGGAGTTTATTACTTAAAGGGGGTTAAATAGTTTAAGGGGGTTTATTACTTAGAGAGGGATTAATTCGTTAGAAGGGTGATTTTATTACATAGAGGGGTTAATTAGTTAGAGGGGGTTTATTACTTAGAGGGGGTTAATTCATTAGAGGGGGTTTATTACTTAGAGGGGAGGTTAATTCGTTAGAGGGGTTTAATAGTCTAGAGAGGGGCTTAATATGGTAGAGGGGTTAATAGTTTAGAGGGGGATTAATGGTATATTGGTTGGTTCATAGAATGGCATAGTGTAGGATAGGGGTTAATATTGTAAGGTAGGGGTTGATAGCGTAGTTTTTTTGGGGGTACAGTTAGGGTTAATGGGGTATAGTTAGGGTTAATAGGGTATAGTTAAGGTTAGTTGGTTTATGGGTTATAGTTAAGGTTAATGGGGTATAGTTGGGAGTAATGGGGTATAGTTAGGGTTAATGGGTTAATGGGGTATAGTTAGGGTTAATAGTGTAGTGTAGTGCTGAGACTTTGTGTCTATAGTGTTAATATAGGGGTTAATAGTGTCCCATAGGGGTCTATCTAGTTAATTAGTGGCTCATTAGGATCTATATTGACCACCATGCGTGATGGGGTTATTTTAGGTTCCAGGGGGTACTTAGGGGGCTAAGTTTTTTATTTATCGGGGGTCCTTTAAGGACCTTTAAGGTCCTTTCAGTACCAGCGGCGTGAAATTGCTGGGGGGGTTAATGTTAGGTGTCGGTATTGCGCAAAAGTGTTCCGCAGGCCCTTTAAGGACCCGCGGCGGAAAATTTAAAATTTTGAAATGTAGCTGGGGTTTAGATCGGGACCCCCACTGCAAGGGTTAATGTAGGGACACTGCATGGGTCCCGATCACAACCCCTACATCATGGGGGTCATGTAGGGACCCTGCGGGGGTCCCAATCGGGACCTCTGCAGCAGGGTTTAATTTTGGGAGCCTGCGGGAGTACCCACAGGTTTCATTGCTGTCATGATGATGGTCTCTTTTCCTATCGGATGTCGAGCAGTAAGTTTCGGCCATGGGGAATTGAATAGCATCGCAAACATAAGGGAACAAGAGCCCGCAAATCAATCGCAGACATGCAGCCATCTGCGAGCGAGTTGCTGGCTTGCAATTGAATGTGGCCCATACTGAGCCTCATTCTATTTAGCTATCGCATCTTACTGTAGCCCGTAAGTGAGGCCGCAAGTTATTTTTGCTATTCAATTGGCTTCTTTTTGCTGGCTCCAAACGGGTTAAAGGCTTGAAAACATTGCGATGGTTAAACCCGGAACTTACAACCTTTTTTTCATGGCCGCAAGACTTCCAATCGCTAAAATCGCAAATCACTTATTAATTGCAAAAATCCCTCAACATCGCACCCCGCACTCAAGCCTGCAAGTGCCAAATGTCATCCCAAAGCTTACAGGTTCCACATAGGACCTGCAAAGGGTTTACAGACTAGTTTGTAACACTGCAAATCACAATATAAAGTGCCCTTTAAAACATGGGAAAAGCCATGGAAGACATTACAATTACTTGCGCAACAACTCCCAACTATCAAATATTTTAAAAAATAACATTTTACTTTCCTTATAGGTTGTAATGGTTGTGCATATGCCAATATGAAAAGCCTTGCTGGAACATGCTGAAAGCTATTAAAGACACACTACCTCATTAAATTGTAACACACATGCAAATGGCTTACATATTAACCCTTTCTCACTTACAGAGGCTATAATGTGGACCCTAAAAATACAAAGATCATCTTATATACATTTCACTCATCAAATCTACCGTATATACTCGAGTATAAGCCGAACCCGAGTATAAGCCGAGGCACCTATTTTACCACAAAATACTGGGTAAAATGAGTGACTCGAGTATAAGCCGAGGGTGGGAAATGTGCTGCCCCCTGTGTCCCCCCTCTCTCTCTCCCATGTCTCTTCTCCCCTCTTCCTTGCCTGTGTCTCTTCTCCCCTCTCCCTTCCCTGTGTCTCTTCCCCCCTCCCTTATCACACTCCTCAACCCCTCTCCTCATTCTCAACCTCCCTCCTCAACCCCACTCCTCATCCACAACCTCCCCCCTCATCCTCAACTCCCTCATCATCAACCCCCCATCCTCAACCCCCCTCCTCAACCTCAACCCCCCTCCTCATCCTCAACCCCCCATCCTCATCCCCCTCCTCACTGCCCCAACCTCAACTCCCCTCCACAACCTCCCTCCTCCTCATCAACCCCCTCCTCACCCCCCTCATCCTCATCATCCCCCTCCACAACCCCCTACTCACTGTCTCCCCTCTAAATACCTCCCCCTCACTTACCTGCTTCTTCTCCGGCCTCTGCTCCTTCTTGACCCCGGTTCGCATGTGACGTCAAATGAGCGACGCGTCATTAGCATATACCGGGTTACTTACATCAGACACAAGGATCTGTTCTCAGACTGATATTGAGGTCAGGATCACATGCTTCACTAGTGCATATATCAATGCTGGATGTCGTTAACATGCCGTTGTGAGACTATGCAAGTCCACCGCCATTTCAGTATTAGTCTACATTTAAGCTAACAACAATCATCAGACTATATGATAGCTTCAGAATTGTGGGAGCTACATGTTAAGGGGGCAGGGCGATCATTAAAGGAATGTCTACATGAGAGGCACTTTGAAAACCTTACACCTCATATATTTCCTTCACAATGCTTGCAGATGCAGAAGATGCCTTCATGGACCTGAATTGTACCTAAAAAAAACAAAAACAGAAAACAACTACAAAACAATGCTTAAAGAAGATAGGGACTGCAGCATCTACACTCAACTGCATTCCTCAGTGACCATCAATTGGGGAAATGTTTAACAGAACTCTACGTGTCCACAGAGAAGAGGATCATGGACCATGTGATGGGAGGTAGCCATCTGCAAAAAAATATCACAATCACATGGGCCAAGATCTGAGACTCTGTAGCCAGGCTAGATTAGGTTAACAATAGATTGTAACTGAGAAGTGCTGTTAAGAAGGCACAAACATCTGCGCAGCACCTAAGTCCTCCTCAGCCTGGACATAGGGCCTCAATCCCCCGTGGCCGTCGTCTCCCTGGTGATGGTGGTGGGGGAGGGCAGGGTATGGCAACCCCGGAAGGCAGCAGCACCTGCAGTGGCGATGGTGGAGGCATGGTGGGAGGAGAGGAGGGGTTGGGCTGCGGGTGGCCGGGGGATGCCTCCAGGGTGGAGGAGGCGGGGCAGGGGACCAGAGCTCATCGCATAGCATAAACTGTCACTTCCTGGAATGCGCCCTGGTCTGCCCCAATCCTGAGCTGCCTGGCCAGGTAGGATTCTGTCATTACGTGGTGCCTTCTCTCCTCCCTGTTGCGCCTGGCCAATCTGCGCATTACCTCTGCAAGGTTAGCGGGGATGCTTGCCTGAATCCCCGGAGACACTTCATCTGCTGCCGCATGAGGGCCAGCATCTCCACCTGCGCAGCCTGGCTTGGTGTTGGGGATGGAGGTCCTTGTGGAGTGGCCTGGTGAGGCGGTGGCGGTGGAGGTGGACCAGAGGGGATGGTCTGGGGTTTGGCTGGAGCCTGATGACTTATGGGCAGTGGTGTTGGTGGTGGTGGCGGCCAGTTCGACGCAATGATGTGGAGGGGAGGAGGTGGTGGCTGGTTCAGATGGTCCCTCCAGTAGGAGGGCCCTGGCGATATACTGAGTCTCTGGAGGAAAGGGATAATGGGGTCAAATCCCGGCGGTGTGGCTGATGGTCCCGCTGGTAACACCACTAGCCAGATGATATCCTCCTACTCCAAACCAGGGCCCTTGGGTGCTCTACTTTCCTCCTCCCCCTGTGCCGGTTCCTGCTGGGCGGGTGCTTGCTCCTCCACTTCCTGCTCCCATGGAGCCGACGCCCCCGCCTCTGGCTCACCACTGGACCCAGACCTTGATGCTGAAAGATAGAAAAGAAAGGTATATATTATTAATGACTCATTCCTAACTGACAGCTAGGCTTGAACATGGATGCTTCTCCTAATTGCAACTCAGATTAGCTATCATTTGCTAGATATGATCTATTCTTTGGTTCTTGGTCTTAAATCTGCTTGGCTCCTAACGCTATCTTGATTTCAGCTGCGGTCTGTAACTGCATCTGCTGCAGTGGGCACACCAATACATGTACTCTCTACTGGTTTATCACTCTTGTTGTGCCCACGCATGACAGGGATTTGACAACTGCATGGATTTAATGACACATCCAACTATCCCTTGTTAATTCCATGGAGCTGACATGTCAGCCAGCCCATTAACAGTTTACGGCCTTGGTAGGGCTTTAAGGGCTTGAGGCTTAGACACGTAACACGCACCCTTGCTCAATTGAATAGCTCCTGATTTGGAGATGAACAGGAGCCCTCAGCACGCCTGCAGACATACGGCCAACATTTCGTAAGATGCGGCTTGCAATTGAATCGGACCCACTCTCAATGTCTCAATATACATTTTTTTTACACATTTAACCATATTTTGAGATTCACATGTGCTGTTTACCTTTGACGTGGTCACAATTATATCCACGAGGAGTGATGTTCCCACAGGACATGGCTGCAGTGTTCATGAACCACTTCATCGTTATGTGTGGAATGTCTATATGATATGAAAGGTAGGCCTCCTGTAATTCAGTTGATATGATCCATTTATCATCATCTATGCATATGTTAATGATAATAAAACAGAATTGAAGCATAATCACATATATAGTTGTGATCATGCAAGTTGTTGCTAACGCTTGCGGGCTCGCGTAGCGAGCCAAGGCCCTCGCAAAGCGAGGGCACCGGGCGAGGGCCTCAGTCGGCGCTCCATGCCAGCAACTGCGACCCTCGCAAACTTCACGGCGCAACGCAGATAACACAACACACACATTACGACACTCGCTACATTTTACGAGCAACGCAAACAACATACGACACACGTTCACGCACATTACGGCCTCGCAACACTCGGACGCAACTCGCGAACATTACAAAATTAAAAACACAATACATACACACAGCACATACATAAAAAGCTTACCTACAGCAACAGGGAGCAGCCAGGACCTCAAAAATGCAACTTACACCTTAATTTCACTCAAAATAAAAGAATTTGGACAATAAAAAATTTGATAAGCGACAGAAAAAATGGCCGCCGAACAAAACGAAAACGAGGCTACACACGCAAACACCATACGAGACACGTTACCAGACATTACGAATTCGCAAACATCGGACGCAACATGCCGACATACAAACATTTAAAACACTATAAATACACACAACACACACATAAAAAACTTACCTACAGCAAGAGGAACCATCCAGCACCTCAAAAAAACAAGTTACACATTCATTTAAATAAAAATAAAACACTTTAGACACTAATGAAATCGCTAAGCGAGAGAAAAAATGGCCGACGAAAAAAACGAAAACGAGGCTACAGCACTCTCAACACGTAAAACACCACAACACACTCGCAAAACAACACACGAAACTCGAAAAACACCACAAAGCACCGACGGATAATCCGCAAAGACGCATAACACAAATAACCCGCCATTTTACGCCAATGCGGTAGTACACCACTAACGGTTTCATCTCGCGCACGCACACTATTACACTGCACACATTCACCACGCTTACACAGCAGCTCCACACCACTAATGCTGCAGACACATGAAAACTGATTATCAGCTCTTCAACACAATGCTTCAAAATAGGTAAAGTATATTCATTTATTAATATATTATATATTTGAGTATTACACACCAAACAGCATTAGCTACCTTACGATTTGATTGCCGTCATTTTTTGACGGGCAATTCGCTAGTCAATAATATTTATTACTGCATAATCAAGATACATTCTATCAAGTTGTTAGTGTCGTACTTACTTGTGAAGTACTCACAAATAACCCTTGCATGTTGTTGTGACCCCTCCACATGATTTTGTGTCTTGGATCAATAGGCAATCATTGTATTTCCAGTAACTAGGAGAGTGTTTTAAATTTGCTTTAAGATGTGTTGAAATATGTGCATGGTTGGACCATGTCATTATATGCTCTATGGGTCCTATTATATTGCCCAGATAGTAATGTTACACATACTTAAAGTTGGAATTAAAGTTGGCACTTATTCTATTAGCTATTCACATCCTGATTGCGAGTTACCCACCAGCCATCACTACTGGCAAGCCAAAGACGCAACTTATTTCCATACATTTTTGGACATCTCAAACATTACAAGTGCAGCACACTCAAGGCTATACAAAATCCATATTCTATTAGAAGATAAAGTATAGCTCGCAAATTAAGTCAGACCCACAACTACAAAAAGTATAAAATTTCTGAAACAAATATTACTAGTAGTAAATAGGATTGGTTTCTGTTTTAAAGAGTATTCCTTAAAATACCTAGGAGTCCAACTTACAAAGAAATATTCTATATGAAGCAAACTATAACCCCTTACTAAAGAAAATTCATACAGATAAGACCTACTACATTTAAGTAAACTAATAAAGCTATATGGATGTTTTCCTGTTTTTAACTTTTTCTGAGTCATTCTATACACATACAGATTTATTTTATTTTAAATAATTGGCTTCACATCCCCAGAACTGCCTTCATAGGCATTTTGTACCTACCATTGGAAACACTGCATCACATATATAGTTGTGAGCATGCGGGTTGATTCCAAAGGCGCTCCTTGCCAACAACTGCGGACTTACGACACAAAAAAATACAAGACTTGTTACGACCCATTACGACCTCGCAAAAAACGTCCGAAACCTGCGCACATGAAAACATGAAAAACACAATAAATACACACAACAAATGCATAAAAAAATTACCTAAAGCAAGGGGAGGCAGCCAGGACCTCGAAAACTGAAGTTACACCTCAATTTAACTCCAAATAAAAGAGTTTAGACACTCAAAAATCCCCTAAGCGAGAGAAAAATGGCTGCCGAAAAAGTTTCTTGAAAAAGTCGTACGAGATCCGAAAACAAGGATGCAACCCGCTCAACCCGTAAAACATTACAAACACAATAAATACACACAACAAACACATAAAAAGCTTACCCACAACAATGGGGGGGCACCCAGGAACTCTGCAAGTGAAGTTACACCTCGATTTAAGTCCAAATTTCTGAGTTTAGACAACAGAAAATCACCTAAGTGAGAGAAAAAATGGCCGCCGAACAAAACGAAAACGAGGCGAAAGGACCTTAAACACGCAAAACACCACCAAACACCTACGGATTTTCCGAAAAAGACGGACGACAACCGAAAACAAGGACGCAAAATCAGCCATAGCCACATACCACACATTAGGCGACATTTTAGAACACTAACTTATACAATCCGGAAGTACACAGCTACCCTAATGAATTTGCAAACCAAAATTAATTAACAACAACATTTATTTTGCACACAAACAACATTACCTGCCTTACAATCTTATTGCCGTCATTTTTTGACGGGCAAGTCGGTAGTTCAGATATGTTTTTTAGCCCTACTCTAAACTTCAAGCCAACAGCAGTACAATGCAGAAATCCACACAATAATTTATGAGCTCCACTTTGCTTTACCCAAGATAATGATATCATTCCTTTTCAAACTTTACAAATAAATAACACCTTAAACCTTTAGATTTTGTCAGATACAGAAAAATGAAAAACGTTGCTATTAAAACCAACCTATGCCTTTTAACCCACACACCAAAAGGTTTGGACTCCTAACAGAAAATATTCTTCCTCTTCCATACACAATACAATGGGAAAGTGATTTAGGAGAAACCCTCTACTGAGAAGAATGGCAAGAAATATGGAAAATTCATAATTAAATCTCTTAATGTTCCAATCATACAATAAACGTCTAAAAACCAGTTAAATTAAATAGAATGAGACAGGTTTCTAGCTTTCTATGTTTGAAAGGTTGTGGCCTAGATGGAACTTAGCAACGTATGTGTTGGACATGCCCAAAATTGTAAACCTGTTGTGTTTCAATCAATTTTTGAATATCAACTTGCTTAGAAATTCAGCCACCACTCATACATGGCTCTCTCTATTATCTCGACCCTGTAAACAATACATGAGAAAACAAAATGCCTTAGCAGCACAGATTAACTTAGCCGCAAGAAGATCTTCAGGAGAACTATGGAAATTCCCACAAATTTCCAACTTAAACATTGTTATAGCAAAAAAAAGTTTGGAAAATATTGAAATGGAAAAAACTGTTAGCTAAATTGAACTCTATTTTAAACTAAATGGCTTCCTTGGTTTATATTTGTTTAAAAGAAAAAAAATATAGACCTGAAAACATCTCTGTAGACTTTTGCAAATTTATGTAACCCCCTTCTGGATTGTTACCTTGTTGTGTTGAAGGGACTTGTGTACCTAAATGATACTGTGAGCTATACCATGTAGGGTTACCCGAGATGGGCAGGTTATAGCAAAGAGGTTCAGACAAATAACTGTCTACTGCAGAAGGAAATGGCAACCTACCCGAGTATCTTTGCCAAGATAAATTTATGGATAAGCACAACCACATTTGGCATGTTGCAGTCCATAGGGTCTAGGAGGGTCAGACATTGCTGAACGAAAACAAAAATGTATGGAACCATTGTATAAAAACATTCATGGAACAACATTGATGGAATGGATCGGATAGCCGCTGTGTATATATGTAATTCACATTATCTGGTAGCACTGTTTGCAGTTGAAGACGATTCCTCATGGAACTGAATTGTGCCTAAAAAAAACATACAAAATATTCCTAAGGTGAAAAACAAAAGTAGGGACAGCACCCTTTCTTCTCAATGCTATTCCTCAGTTACCATTGATTTGCCCATCAATGAGAGTGATATGGAATTTGAGGAGAGATAGATAGTTGATATATCCCTAGTGAAATCCAGAGAGCTGACATCTCACTCTTATTGGTGGACAGCATTTCCATGTGATTATTAGTTATCTATATGTGTGTGTGGTGTACATGTGATATTCACCTGGCAAGTAGGCTGGATCTGGTGTAGCCACCAGGCCTGGAGCTCCGAGGACGGTTCCTGCTTCCATCATCTCCTTCAGCGACCTCTTCCACTCATTGTACTGGACCATCACTATGGGGCCACCACATGGAGCTCTTGCTGCTCTGACCTCTTCCATAATTCTCCTGACCTTTGCCTGGCTGTTGTTATAGCGATGCCTTACAGACAAGACATCACATCCCTATTTATAAAACTGACCTCCGTGACTGCAGCTGCTATCTACTTCCAGGCCTTTCCCATGGGGCAAGCCTTAACTTCCCTCCCTTTGTAATGATATGAGTGAGGGCACGGATGGTGTTGAGAGTACTAACATCTCCTCTGGCCTATAGTTAGGGGCCCTGTGTTTGGCACTAGTCTCTTGTACTCCCAACTGTAAACAGCCTCTATACCTCCCTGTTATGACCATTAGCCCCACCCCCTCACTTCCCAACCCCCTGATATCAGGCCCCTCTGACCCTGGGCTATACTGTATGTCCTAAGATCTATGGACGAATCTCTCCATTCCTAGCCCTCCCCCTTCAACTCCCACCCTCCCTACATCTCCTTTCCTCCCCTCTACTCCCACCCCCTGTACCTCTCCCGCCCTCCATCCCTCTCTCTCACACAGTCAACGTTGGGGCAGGAGGCTCACAAATATATACACTGTGCCTGTCAATCGCTGTTCCATTGCCCATTTTCCATTGGCTCCTATGGCTGTGGCTCGGCGAGAGTATCTGTAGTTGATTAGTATAATTTTGTGTGGGTGCCATAATCCAGGCACTTCACTGCTACTGATGAAAGCATGGTTTACAAATGTGGGCTGACTGACCTAATTTTGTGAGTAAAAACATAAATATAAATGGGCAATGTATGGAAAAAAGCAATACCACAAATTATACCACTTGATTATCAATGTTTGCAATTATATTATAGAATAATAATATACCGTATTGGTCCAAATATAAGCCGCACCTTTTTTCCCGATTTTTGGGCTTCTGAGTTACAGGTGCGGCTTATATTCGCGAATGTAACAAAAAATGCTTATTTGTGGGCTTGAGAGGCTTGTTGTGTAGCCATGGTGTTGTACGGAGGAAGTGTTTGTGGGTGTCGCCATCTTGCCGTACTGCAAGAGGGAAGTAGTACGCTGTGATCTGTGCAGGGAGCGGCTGCCTGTCACACACCATGATCCTGCTTAATCGGAAGAAGGTGGCGACCGGGTAAGATAAGGAGGGAGAGGTCGGGAGGGAGATATGAGAGGTCAGGGGAAGAGGAGTAGGGAGTGAAGGCTGGGAGTAAGAGAAAGGCAGAGAGGCATTGGTTAGAAAGAGGCCAGGGTGGATGGTGAAAGGAAGAAATCTGGAAATGGCAGAAAGGTCTGGGCCAAGAAGGAGAACAGAGAGAGAGGCCAAGGAAAGAGTTGCCAGGGGAGATAGTCCAAGAGAGGGAGAGGCCAGGGGAGATATTCCAAGGGGGAGGAAGGAGAAGGGGACATCTGTAAAGCAATGAATGACTTTAGAATTGTGCAACAGTCTCTTTTCTTTTACATTTGCCGTTTTATGGGTGTAAGTGTACTATAGGTAAGTTGCGGCTTATATTGGGGTATTATCTTTTTTTTATTTTTACTTCTTGAATTTCATAGGTGCGGCTTATATGTGGGTGCGGCTTATATTCGGGCCAATACGGTACATGCCCACCAACTAGTATATATTAGCTTAACTTTCTAAAACATTTTGTGCATTATGAAAACAAAATTTTGTAAAGATCAGAGTATTCTACTCCTATAATGTAATTGATGTAACTATCACAAGCTACTTGTGCAGTGTAAAATATTCTGTCAAATAATGCATTAAGGAATTTTGTCATGACATAAGGAATTGTGGAGGAAAGGCAACATGTATTTGTATTATATTCAAGCAGGTTCTGATATTATTTCAGATTTATTTACAATTAAAATGTCAGACACCACAATGAGGGAGACAAAACAGATGTTGAATTTATAAAGAAAAATAGGAATTTATAAATATATAATACAGAATTTATGAAATTTCCAGAGATGTGAGAGTAGGTAAGCAATTCTGGAGGAAGACAGCATGGACATAAAACTGAGAGAGCTTATATGTGTCTATGAACTGGCTAGAAGTTCTATGATAAAATGCCATTGCACGGTAAAGCAAAATATTATTTAATACATTATTTAATATTACCGTATATACTCGAGTATAAGCCGACCCGAGTATAAGCCGAGGCACCTATTTTACCACAAAATACTGGGAAAACTTAGTGACTCGAGTATACGCAGAGGGTGCGAAATGTGCTGACCCCTATGTCCCTCTTGTGCCGTCTGTGTCTCCCCCTTGTCTGCCCTCTGTGCCCCTTTCTTGTGTCCCCCCTCTCTCTCCCCTGTGTCTCTTCCCCCTCGCCCTCCCCTGAGTCTCCCCCCCTCTCCCTCCCCATGTCTCTTCCCGTCCTCTCCCTCCCCTGTGTCTTTTCCCCTCCTCTCCCTCCCCTGTGTCTCTTCCCCTCCTCTCCCTCCCCTGTGACTCTTCCCCTCCTCTCCCCCTGTGTCTCTTCCCCCTCCCTTGTGTCTCTTCCCCTCTCTCCCTTCCCTGTTTCTCTTCCCCCCTCTCTCTCATGTCTCTTACCCTCCCCCTCCCTTATCATCCTCCTCAACCCCCTTCCTCAACAGCCCTCCTCATCCTCAACCTCTCTCCTCAATCCCCTCCTTATCCTCAACCTCTCTCCTCAACCTCCCTCCTCAACCCCCCTCCTCATTCTTAACCCCCTCCTCAACCTCTCTCCTCAACCCCTCTCCTCATCCTCCCTTCTCAACCCCCTCTTCATCATCCATCCTCAACCCTCCTCCTCAACCCCCCTCCTCAACCCCCCTCCTCAACCCCCCTCCTCAACCCCCCTCCTCAACCCCCCTCCTCAACCCCCCTCCTCATCCTCAACCCCCGTCCTGAACCCCCCTCCTCAACCTCCTTCCTCATCCTCAACCCCCCTCCTCAATCTCCCTCCTCAATCCCCTCCTCAACCCCCCTCCTCATCCTCAACCCCCTCCTCACTTTACCCTTCTCTAATTACCTCACCCCTTTCCCTTTCCCCTCACTTACCTTCCATCAGCAGCTGCTCCTTCCGCGTGTCTTCCGGCTGCGTCGGGACCCGGCCAATGCTAATGACGTGACGCGCATGTGACGTCATGTCATTAGAATATGCCGGATCCCGACGCACCGGAAGACACGAGATGGAGCGGAGGAGCAGATGAGCAGCTGCTGATGGAAGGTAAGTGAGGGGAAAGGGAGAGGGGGGGTAATTAGAGAGGGGTAAAGTGAGGAGGGTTTGAGGAGGGAGGATAAGGAGGGGGTTGAGGTTGAGGAGGGGATTGAGGATGAGAAGGGGGGTTGAGGATGAGGAGGGGGGTTGAGGATGAGGAGGGGGACTGAGGATAAGGAGGGGGGTTGAGGAGGGAAAGAGACACAAGGGATAGGGGGGAAGAGACACGTGGGTGAAGAGAAACAGGGGGGGGGGGGGAGACACAGGGCGACTCGAGTATAAGCCAAGGGGGCCCTTTTCCCCTTAAAAAAAGGGCTGAAAACCTCGGCTTATACTCGATTATAGTCAGTACTTTTTTAAGAGCATTATCACATATATAGTTGTGAGCGTACGGGCCGTTGCTCACGCTTGCGGGCACGCGCAGCGAGCTGCGGCCCTCGCATAGCGAGGGCTGCGGGCAAGGGCCTCAGTTGCTGGGATGGAGCGCGAGCCACGGCCCTCACGTAGCGAGGGCTGCGGGCAAGGGCCTCAGTTGCTGGGATGGCTCTATGCCAGCAACTGAGGCCCTCGCGAAGCGAGGGCCTCGGTTTCTGGCATGGAGCGCGAGCCGCGGCCTCGCATAGCGAGGGCTGCGGGCAAGGGCCTCAGTTGCTGGCCCCTACGCAAGTCCAGTCAGGACATGGGACCCTCCAGTCAGTACATGGACCCCCCAGTCAGTACACGGTGCCCTCGATAACATGGCCCACGTGCTGCAGTCACTGTCCTCACTAACTGTCATGCAGATGCAGTGACATGGCCGGCAGTGGGTGGAGGTCACCGGCCGGTGTGTCTAGGCCTGGCCGTGTGTACGTGCTGTGCCCCACGTGAGAATAGGACCAGGGGGCAATGAGGAGCCGGCTGGTGCAGGCCGCAGCAAGTAGCCCCAGGTGCCGGTGTGTGACAAGGCTGAGCGGAAAATCACACCGGGATCAGTACAGAACGTGTTAATCTGTGAGGAAGCACCGGGCCATGTGGATCCTTTTTCATACATAACACACATACATACGTATATACTTACATACATATACACAGACACATACATATACACATACATATATATACAAACATATATACACACACATATATATACACTGCTCAAAAAAAATAAAGGGAACACTAAAATAACACATCCTAGAAAATTAAAAAATGGAAACCAAATTTGTCAACCCATGGAGGTCTGGATTTGGAGTCACACTCAAAATGAAAGTGGAAAAACACACTACAGGCTGATCCAACTTTGATGTAATGTCCTTAAAACAAGTCAAAATGAGGCTTAGTAGTGTGTGTGGCCTCCACGTGCCTGTATGACCGTCCTACAATGCCTGGGCATGCTCCTGATGAGGTGGCGGATGGTCTCCTGAGGGATCTCCTCCCAGACCTGGACTAAAGCATCTGCCAACTCCTGGACAGTCTGTGGTGCAACGTGACGTTGGTGAATGGAGCCAGACATGATGTCCCAGATGTGCTCAATTGGATTTAGGTCTGGGAAACGGGCGGGCCAGTCCATAGCATCAATGCCTTCTTCTCGCAGGAACTGCTGACACACTCCAGCAACATAAGGTCTAGCATTGTCTTGCATTAGAAGGAACCCAGGGCCAACCGCACCAGCATATAGTCTCACAAAGGGTCTGAGGATCTCATCTCGGTACCTAATGGCAGTCAGGCTACTTCTGGCGAGCACATTGAGGGCTGTGTGGCCCCCCCAACGAAATGCCACCCCACACCATTACTGACCCACTGCCAAACTGGTCATGCTGGAGGATGTTGCAGTCAGTAGAACATTCTGCACGGCGTCTCCAGACCCTGTCACGTCTGTCACATGTGCTCAGTGTGAACCTTCTTTCATCTGTGAAGAGCAAAGGGCGCCAGTGGCGAATTTGCCAATCTTGGTGTTCTCTGACAAATGCCAAACGTCTTGCACGGTGTTGGGCTGTAAGCTAAACCCCCACCTGTGGACGTCGGGCACTCATACCACCCTCATGGAGTCTGTTTCTGACCATTTGAGCAGACACATGCACATTTGTGGGCTGCTGGAGGTCATTTTGCAGGGCTCTGGCAGTGCTTCTCCTGTTCCTCCTTGCACAAATGTGGAGGTAGCGGTCCTGCTGCTGGGTTGTGGCCCTCCTACCGCCTCCTCCACGTCTCCTGATGTACTGGCCTGTCTCCTGGTAGCGCCTCCATGCTCTGGACACTACGCTGACAGACACAGAAAACCTTCTTGCCACAGCTCGCATTGATGTGCCATCCTGGAGGAGCTGCACTACCTGAGCAACTGGTGTGGTTTGTAGACTCTGTCTTATGCTACCACTAGAGTGAAAGCACCGCCAGCATTCAAAAGTGACCAAAACATCAGCCAGAAAGCATAGGAACTGAGAAGTGGCCTGTTGTCACCACCTGCAGAATCACTTCTTTATTGGGGGTGTCTTGCTAATTGCCTATAATTTCCACCTGTTGTCTATCCCATTTGCACAACAGCATGTGAAATGTATTGTCACTCAGTGTTGCTTCCTAAGTGGACAGTTTGATTTTACAGAAGTGTGATTGACTTGGAGTTACATTGTGTTGTTTAAGTGTTCCCTTTATTTTTTTGAGCAGTTTATATATACATACATAGACACACACATATACATACACACACGTGTATATATATATATATACATACACACATATATACATACATACACACACGTGTATATATATATATTGTGGCAGAGCGCCCCCTTCTGGCGGGATCAACGCTCTGTTTATGCAACTTTTTATGCTCTTTATGGAGGACTCTGGAGCCTTTGTATGCTTTTTACAGGCTTTAATAAGTGGTCGGCATAATATAAATAAACATAGCTTGTGGTCAGCATGAAATAAACATCTACTCAAACAGGCTTACTTACTTGCAGGAACGCCACTGACTAGCCCTGGGACCGCTAATCGGCCTGCAGGTAAAAACAGTACCTTTTGTATCACAGAGGGGTGGTACCTTTAAGTCCAGTCACTTAGCTGCAATTGATCCTCTTCTGCTTGCAGCGAATGTTCTCTTTTAAATCAGGTGTAGTCACACAGCCTGATCCCACAATGGCAGCTTCACTTGCTGCTCTGGCACACTTGCTTCTCAGTCTCTGGTGCTCTGTCTCTCTCTGGAGCAGTCTCTGGTGCTCTGTCTCTCTCTGGAGCAGTCTCTGGTGCTCTGTCTCTCTCTGGAGCAGTCTCTGGTGCTCTGTCTCTCTCTGGAGCACTGTGGGTCCACACCCAGCCTGAAACCCCCTTGCTGGTTGCTTCAGGAGGCCTTTTAAAGAAACTTCCAGCTGGGCCTGATTACACCTCAAGCTTAACTCCGTAGCTCCTGGTGTAAATAATAATGTCTCAGGGATTAGTCCTCTTCCTAGCGCTGCGTCCACACTGGCCTCTGGGGGCAAACCATCACAATATATACATACACACATATATACATACATACACACACATATATATATATATATATATATATATATATATATATATATATATATATACACATATATACACTGTGAGGCCTTGACAGTTATCTTAAAAAACTCTGGATAATAATATAACTTTTTTTTAAACAAGGTTATAAGATATCTCTGTTTCTTTTGATATATATATATATATTAAGTAACACAGATATAATTATGTTTAATTTTCTGCAACTTGAGTATCAAAAAATAACTTACATAGGGACAAGGGACAAACCCTCCTTTTAGAGACACCCCCCTCTTTCTCATTTCCCTACATGTCTCTTTAGAAGGGACATTACCACATTTTACAGAGGGGAGACAGAGGGGGGAGAGACACAGGAGAGGTAGAGGGGGAAGAGATACAGGGGAGGGAGATGAGGGGAATGAGAGACAGGGGAGGGAGAGAGGAGGGAATGAGACAGGGGAGTGATAGAGGGGGCAAAGAGAGACAGGGGAGTGATAGAGGGGGCAAAGAGAGACAGGGGAGGGATAGAGGGGGCAAAGAGTGACAGGGGAGGGATAGAGGGGGCAAAGGGAGACAGGGGAGGCATAGAGGGGGAAAAGAGTGACAGGGGAGGGATAGAAGGGGCAAAGAGTGACAGGGGAGGGATAGAGGGGGCAAAGAGGGATAGAGGGGGCAAAGAGTGACAGGGGAGGGATAGAGGGGGCAAAGAATGACAGGGGAGGCATAGAGGGGGCAAAGAGAGACGGGGATGGATAGAGGGGGCAAAGAGAGACAGGGGAGATATAGAGGGGGCAATGAGAGACAGGGAAGGGAGAGAGGGGGCAAAGAGAGACAGGGAAGGGAGAGAGGGGCAAAGAGAGACAGGGGAGGGAGAGAGGGGGCAAAGAGAGACGGGGAGGGAGAGGAGGCAAAGAGAGACGGGGAGGGAGAGGGGGCAAAGAGAGACAGGGGAGGGAGAGAGGGGGAAAAGAGAGACAAGGGAGGGAGAGAGGGAGCAAAGAAAGACAAGGGAGGGAGAGAGAGGGCAAAGAGAGACAGGAGGGGGAGGGAAAGAGACATGGGAGAGAGAAATGTTTGGGAAAAAACTTGATCTTGCCGTCATTTTTTGACGGGCAAGTCGCTAGTTATTGAATAAAAGGAAGTCCATACAGTAAAAGTATTCAGTAACCAAGACTACATATAGTGAACATGATCAATTAGTCGTTACGGGTTTAGATGGAGCCAATGGAAACAGAGATCGTCATTATTACGTCACAGAAAAATGGAGGTTTGATTTCAAAGTCTTATGGGGTTCACTTACGAGTTACGATCAGACCCACATTCTATAAATAATGCAATATTGGTAAAGCAGTAAATATGATATTCTAGTCCATGCGAGTTCCATTATATATATTAACAGATTAATTGCTGGGGTCAATATAACAGGGAATTTAAACAAGAAATAAATTATTTTATATTGCCAATTTGCAAGCTTCAGAATGTTGTGCTATTTATTTTAATACCTAAAATCACTTTCCCTTTTAATATAGGTAAAGTAGTGTGTGTATATTTGCATTTACAGTGCTACGTATTAGACTTTACACCCCTTTTAGCTTTTGGACTTCATTTGCGGGTTATGGGCTTGAACCCCAGTGAATTTGTTACAATTTAATAGCGTGATTGGAAACGTAACAGTTACGAGCTTGACAGATCAAAGGATTTGCGGACACGCAGTTCAAATTTTCATGTCCATAGCCTTTTCCTGCCCTTAGCCCCGAAAGATGTTGACGGGTTGCTTTACGGGGCTAATTTAATAGCAGTAAGTCTTGCGGGCTACCTTACGGGCTATGGATTCCAACGTTGGGAGAATTTAGAAGGTTTGCATGTATGTTAAAAGATACATTTATGAAACTTAAATTTTTTTGTAATTAATATTATTTAGAGATCAACTGTGTACTGTTTGGGAAACAGGTGTTTGTAATTCGTTAATTCTTGTGAAATGTGATCAAAAATTTTTGTTCCTTTATATTTTATTCACAAATAGATAAAAAATACATTTGCTGGGCAATGTTAAACCAATAAATGTTTTACGTTAAAAAATAAAAAGGTAATAAAAGTATAGAGATTAAAAAAAAAAGATTAGTGTGGTTGGATGGGTATAATTTGTGCAGGAGACAAGCTATCTTGCATGCAGGCCCTTGATATAAAAAAAATATTTGTTCTATTCTATTGTTACACTGTGATGGGGAAAAGTACAAATGTCAATGACCCCTATGTATATATATATATATATATATATATATATATATATATATATAGCATTTATTACCTTTGTAGCACTTTTTATATTGCTAAATGTAAGATCTGAAACAGTTAATTATGCTTTTTGCTAATTCAGCAGTTTTTACTATGAGACCAAATTATGTCTGAATCCATAACAAATTGTTCTGTGTGAATCTTGGGAAGGCAAAGCGAAGGCAGAAAATAAGGTGTTTACTGCATATTAATTGTAAAAATAAAGTGATAATGCTTTTGATGCATGCTTGGTACATGTTTAATTGTCAATTGGCTAACAAATGTAAATAATATTTTATTGGCTTAGAAGGTGGGAGGTAATGGGCAGGAAGTAGTTCTGTATGTAGGACTGTTATAAAAATATATGTTTTTATGTATTTGCTGCCAGCTGCATACATTGTGTATGCTATTCTGTTGCTGCCCCACACGTGCCCACATAAAACGAGAATAATAAGAGAAAGCTGTGTTTTCGTATCATGACTGGGTGTTGGAGTAGAATGTCAGTTTGTGGATATGTTTTTTTCCACAACTGTAAAAAAAAAGCAAAGTAAATATCCCTAGCTATTCTATTTACCCATCACAGCACCATTGAGAGAGAGCTACCCCAATTGACTGTGGCAAGCCAAAGTCGCAAATTACGGCAAACTTTTTTATTGATTTTTTTTACTGCTGAAATAATATTTACTCCTTCACCAAAATACCATTCAATTGACACTTTACTGAGCACTAGTAAATTACATATCGCGCCCTTGGAAAATTAGTAGGGGAATTATATTGCCACATGGGAAATGTGGGCAGGTGGGTGAAAAGCCCGAAGACATTGAGCCATAGTGTACCACAATGCTTCATGTGGTCTTTTGGCATATGCCCCTGCCTTATCCAGCATACTGTATGTAATTCCCCATGTAATATTACTATGTTCTGTGTTATGTTAAAATAATTAATTTGTACATATAGTAAAGTCATGAGTTTAATGTGTGAGTACAGTATATCATGAATGTGTGCATATGGTTACTGTCATGGCATCTCGCTTGTATGATATAGATTTGATGCAGTCACATATGTGACAGGGGGTTGAATTCTACAGAAATGTATATGGATTTACGACTACTGAGAGCAGCTAGGCGTGCATCCTCTTCTGGCTTCAGTCGTAAAGGAGGTTTTTAGCCTTAACTACATATGTGGAATTCACAACCAAAGGAGGTGGTAACAGAGGATTCAATAGATTACTTTGAAAAGGGGTGAGATATACTTTTGAATAAAAAAAAGTATTCAGAGTTTTCCTGGATAACAAGATAAGGATTATTGATCCAGAGAGGAATCCAATTGCTAGTATATGACATCAGGAAGAAATTATTTTCTTATATATATATATATATATTTTTTTTCTTCCCTTTTTGAGACCATAAAAGATATTTCAATTATTTTTTTTTGTGTTTGCCTTCTTCTGGATCAATTATCAATTAATCTGCATATTACAAAGATCAAATGAGATCTAAATAGGTTGAACTTGATGGACTAAAATTATTTTTCAATCTCAATTGCCATGTTATTATGTAACTATCCCCCGTGATCACCCCCCCCCCGCCCCGCCCTTTAACTCTGAGCTAGTTCTTCCTATCTTCTATTGGGTTATCCCTCCCTACTTCATCTCTCAACCTCCACTGAACTACCACTCCTAGCCCTCCCACCTCCACTCCATCCCTACCTCTCCTTCCCCCCTTCATTCCACTACCTCCCTCCCTCTACCCTCAGGGCCCCCTCTATCATCCCCTCATCACTTCATCTTTTCATCCCACCTCTACCCTCCACGCTCGACACTCCATCATAATCACTTAAATAAAATAAGGATAAATCAAACATTTTTATATATTTATGTAAAACAATGTATGTTCTTTGTGTGTTTTTTATATGTTGGGTATAGGGTAATAGCTATTTGTGTTTCTATGTGTAGTATTACCCTATGTGTATGTATATTATTGTGAAATAAGAACTCTCCTGCTCTCACTCTTACTTTCCAGTACCCTCCAGTTTGAGGACATGCGTGATATCATGAAAAAAACACAGTCAACGCTAAGGCGGGAAGCTTACAAATATATTATGTCTCCCTTCCAATCACTGTTCTGCTTGCTGTTTTCTATTACCTCCTTTGGCTGTGGCACAGCAAGAAAATCCATATTATTTAGTTGATTGATGTAACTTTGCGAGCGTCCTGTAATCCAACCCCTTAAATGCCTCTGATGAGAACTTGGTTTATAGATGCCATAATATTGTGAGTGAAACGCATTGGATACCCTTGCAAAGCATGGGAAGAAAGCTTCTGCAGTCGATTTTTCATAGCAATGCATTTTGCATTACTCTAATAGAACAGAGCTCTATGTTGCCATCAAAATGTAATAATATTTGGGCAGATTGATTCACACCTGGAGATTACACCAATTCTTCCTGTTCCACTACCTAGAGCCACAAATGCCAAATATTTTCACACTTGGAAATATAGACAGACCTACCTCCTTAAACTCAAGTTGGCCACAGGTGAACTAGTATGTCAATCTGATGCTATCAAAACAAATTAACCAGCCCCATAATAGACCAATCAGAAGGTAATTGGCCAACTTTACTTTGTTACATAGATCACCTAAATGAACTTTATGGGCCAATCTGTAGAACATAGTTTGGAAACTCTAGTTTAGATCATATGACCATTTTAGATCAGTTTCTACCAGTCATATTGCAAATTCCCTTTTAAATATGCACACATTAATTCTGACTATTTAAATGTACCATTAGAAATAACATAATATGACATTTGAGGCAAGGGACTAAGCTTAAAAAATGTTTTAACCTGCAATTCAGTGGTTTTTACAATTATCTTTAAAAAAATGATGTTATGTCTGCTCAACACTATATTTTAATGAGTTATTTCCAATATTGGGTTTTGCTGATGGCTTTTTCTAAATACTCTAAAGCCCCCATTCAATTGGCCAAAGTGTAATTACTGAAGTCTGTAATGTAGCCTGTAAAAGTTACTGACAATCAATTGGCCTCTTCTAGCTACCCCCAATCAATTTGCGGACTACAGGCTCCAAAATCCTGTGGGTTGTCAAAATCACAACTCCGTACCACCTCTGCCTTTGATCTTTCAAGGCCACAAAAGCTACAATCGCTAAAATCGCAAATTGTGATCCAATTGCAACAATGCCACAGGGTGCAAATGCTTTCAAATTGTAAATGGCAAAAGTAGCAAAAAATATTACGGGTTCCAAATAGGACTTGCAAGTGGGTTAAACATCATTTTTAACACTGCAAAAGCAAAAATAAATACACTAATGTACTTTAAAATACTGGGAAAGAATGGAAGGCATTAGAATCAATTGCACAACAATCCCCAAGGAACAAATAGGCCTCAACAAATATTTGATTTATTTTAATACATTTGAATGGTCATGCATATGCCAAAATGAAAAGTGTTGCATCAAGATGCAAAAAGCAATTAAAGATGCACTACATGACTAAATTGCAACACAAAAACAGGAAACTGCCTGACAAATGATCCCGTACACTCACGAGGCTCAAATGTGGACACCAAAAATAATAATATATTCAGTTATATATGTTACTCGTCAGATCTATAATGGAAAAATAACCAGTGGCAAAATTACACCACCACATGGCATATATCAAGTACCAAGGGAGGTTGAGAATTGAAGTAGGTAGGAATCACCCCATAGGTGATATGAAAAACTGGCTCAGGGTTAAAGGGGGGGGGGGGGGGTTACCCTGTGAATATACAGTATTATATTTACTTAATATTTGGAACTATGCTTGCAGATGAAGAAGAAGCCTGCATGGACCTGAATGGTGCCTATAATTCAAAATAAAACATACATTTAAAACAGAATAAAGGCTTAAAAAATATTGGGACTTCAGCATCTCTTCTCAACACCATTCCTCAGTGACCATCAATTGGGGAAATGCTGAACAGAACCCTATGTGTCCACAGAGGAGAGGATCATGGACCATGTGATGGGAGGTAGCCATCTGGGCACAATATTTCACCATCAAATAGGCCATGATCCAATACTTTGTACCCCGGCTAGATTAGGTTAACATTTGGACTAATAGATTTTAACTGAGGAGTGCCGTTGAGAAGGTCCAATATATATGCAGCCCCTACATCCTCCTCTGCCTTGTCACAGGACCCAAACCCCCTCTGCCTTCTCCCTAGTAGAGGAGGGGTTGCTGGGAGAGGCATCCCCCCAGGAGGCAGCAGCCCCAGAGGCCGCGGCAGTGGAGGCTTCAGAGGTTTTGGGGAAGGTGAGGAGCACCCAGGTTGTGGATGGCGGGGGAGGCCTCTGGTTTGGAGGAGGTGGTGCTTGGAACCAGAGTGGGCTTGGAATAGCACGCTCTGGTTCACTGAGTTCTGGAGCAGCCCAGCCTGGTAGGACTCCATCATGAGTTGGTATTTCCTCACCTCCCTATGCTGCCTCTGCAGGATGCCCACTATCTCTACGTGGTTGAAGGAGATTGTAAGATATGGCTTATACAGTGATCATTTTTAAACATTGTGTCTTTAATAAGTGTATCTTATAAAATATATGTAGTTGTATAAATCTTTATAAGTGATGATCTATAAATTGTGTTCAGTCACAACCAACTCATCACAAACAAACTGTGCCCTGAGAAACTTGAGGTGTGACTATCTATTCCATTGATACTGTAACAAAAGACTTATGCCTGGGGTTGTTTATGGGTAAACAAAAGAACAGTTGGGTGTGGCAGACTCTTGCATCTATCATATAGACAACATATTAAGGGGTATCTTGGCCCAGAGTGTTTATATGTAAACAAGGGGACATCTGTGTGTGTGAGATTCCCAGCTATGGAGTTTTTATGGAGTTTGGGGGAAGGTGAGAGGATTTCAGTGAGATGGACAGTCACATATCAAGGGGGAGTGTCCAAGCAAAATATACAAAAGTCCAGAGAGTTTTTTAGTCAGTCTAAGTCTAAGTGTGTGTCCATGAAGAGGTGTCTAGAAGAGCCATCTAGAGGAGTGCCCAGCTGAGCAGAAGCCATGCTGTGGTGTGACCTGAGGCCTAAAGACATGGACTCTGAAGGTATTGCTGACTTTTGGTGTAATATCTAGTAATAATGTAGTATATTCATATAGTATCTTTTTGTAAATATCGTTTTATCCCTGCCTTTTATCTGTTTGTCTAAAACCCATTGTGTAACTGTATATTAATTTATGTAAAATATATCCTTTTTAATCAACTTATGGGTATGCTTGTTTATTGATTTGTCCAAAAGAGCTTATTATTTGTAGAAATTATACATTCATTATTTAATTATTGGTTAATGTATTACATATATGGCAAGCCTTGGTCCAGGAGGACATTAATGTAATAATTAAGCATATTAATAAGTATAATATTTTGCATAAATTAATGTACTATTTTTCTATTGTGTGCTGTAGTTATAGAAAGTTGTAGAAACGTTTTTGTATGGTACGTTTGGCGGTGGTAGATACAGGATTCTAAAGAAGCTTTTGTTTACTCTTACATGCTTGCTTTTCTGCACTTTTAAAATTGTATAGTTTTGTTATCCAATAATGGAGGGCTTAATGAAAAAGATTGCTAATATTGAAAACTCTGATGCTATAATTAGAGCTATGGTGAATACTTCTGATCCCTGGTCAAACGCGCAGAATCATGTAGCATTAGCCATTAATGAAAAGAAATTGTCTAAATCAAAAGGGAAAACTATTTTAATATTTGCTGCAGAACAATATAAACATTTATGTGTGCAGAAACAAGCTTTAGAGACTAAAGTGTGTGAGCTAACTACTGCTTTAGAAACACTTACGGTCACCGCCACTGCAGCATCTGCTTTGGGTTTAGATAATCAGAAGACATTGCAAGAAAATAAGCAACTACATAGTAAAAAAAAAGAACCTTTGGATAGATTGATAGATGCAGAAAGTGCAATAAGATGTTTAGCTTCTTGTAAAAAGGACACTGATTATAGTCAATGTTTAGCAGAATGTAAAGAGACAGAGGTCCAGAAAGTGGACTGCAATGTTTTTAAGAAAAGCGAAGATGATTGTTTCAAAATGGCGCAAGTTTCTACTGAGCTCAAGAGAGGAGCACATGGGCAGGTCATTTCTGAAACTACTGCTAATTAGTGATGTCCTGAACAGTTCGCCGGAGAACTATTCGCGGCTATTTTCGCATGTTCGCGTTCGCAACGAACGGCGAACATATGCGCTTTTTGGTCTGCCCCCTATTCTTTATCATTGAGGAAACTTTGACCCTGCACCTTACAGTCAGCAGACACATTCCAGCCAATCAGCAGCATACACTCCCTTCCAGAGCCTTCCATCTGAATGACAGCCTCCATTTTAGAATCATTCTGTAGCTGCATTTGTTGAGAGAGGACATATATTCTACCTGCTGCTGATTTAATAGGGAAATAGATAGCCAAGCTGTGTATTTAGCTTTCACTACACACCTGAAGGACTCATTTGATATCTGCTGCAAGGACAGCAACCCAAAAAAGCCCTTTTTAGGGCTAGAACATAATTTATTTTATCTTATTTTTTTCTTACTGTAATCGATTGAATATCAGTTGCCTGCCTACAGGCGTGTGTGTAAGGCCTATTGCATCTAGTCTGCCAACTTTTGCCAGTGCACAGTGACACTCATATCTAGTGCAACCGTAGTGTGCAGTGAAATAAAACAACCCTTTTTTTACTGTAATCGATTGAATATCAGTTGCCTGCCTACAGGCGCGTGTCTGAGGCCTATTGCATCTAGTCTGCCAACTTTTGCCAGTGCACAGTGACACTCATATCTGGTGCAACCGTAGTGTGCAGTGAAATAAAACAACCCTTTTTTTACTGTAATCGATTGAATATCAGTTGCCTGGCTACAGGCGTGTGTGTGAGGCCTATTGCATCTAGTCTGCCAACTTTTGCCAGTGCACAGTGACACTCATATCAGGTGTCACAGTAGCTTGCACGCATAGTACCACTAATCGTAAAAAAAATGACAGGCAGGGGCAGGCCACCCCGCAGGGGCCGTCGTGGTCGTGGTGCTGTGATTCCCTTTGTCCCTAGAATAATGCCCAGTTTTCAGAGGCAACGTTTCCTGAACTTGAACAGTTGTGAGGACATGGTTGACTGGCTAACACAGGACACCCAATCTTCTTTCTACAGCTTCCGCTCGGAACCTAGATGCACCATCCTCCTCCAGCTTAGCTTTGGGCACCTCTCCAGTTACCACTCGCCCGCCTGCCGCCACCACCAACACTAGCACCACAGCCGCTTCACTTGATCCGTCAGCAGAGTTATTTACACATCCGTTGGAAGAAATGAGTGATGCCCAAACATTAGTGCCAGAGGATGTAGCTAACAGGGATATGTCCCACTCAGGCAGCATTACACACATGGACGTACGGTCTGATGATGATGATGATGTTGTACCCGGTGCTGCTTCCTTTGTTGAGTTGTCAGATACAAGTGAAGCGGTTGATGATGACGATGCGTCCGTGGATGCCACGTGGGTGCCTGCTATAAGAGAAGAAGAACAGGAGGAAAGTTTAGATGGGGAGACAGAGAGGAGGAGACGAGTTGGAAGCAGCGGGAGGTCGTCGAAAGTAGCTAGTGGCACAGTCAGACAGCATGCATCGGCACCCGGGGTCAGCCAGACAGCACGTCAGTCAACGCATGCTTTTGCCACCACCAGAATGCCGTCATTGCAGAGCTCAGCAGTGTGGCAATTTTTTCGTGTGTCTGCCTGTGACAACAGTGATGCCATTTGCAACCTGTGGGAAAAGAAACTGAGTCGTGGGAAGTCCAACACCCACCTAGGTACAACTTCTTTGCGAAGGCACATGATGTCACATCACAAATGCCTATGGGATCAACACATGAGTACAAGCAGTACACAAAGTCAAAGCCCCCATCCTCCTCCTGGTCCAGCATCTTCAGCCACGTCAACCACTGCTGCCCTGCTTGCCCCCTCTCAACCATCCGTCACTCAGTGTCTCGCCCTGAGCAGTCCCTGCTCATCTGCCTACAGTCAGGTGTCTGTCAAGGACATGTTTGAGAGTAAGAAGCCAATGTCACAAAGTTTAGTTTGTAACTATTGGGATACTGCAGTGGAAGGTACCCGGACGAAATTTCTTTGCACAAAAGGCAATCCCCAACCTGTACTCGATTGTGCAAAAGGAAGTAATGGCATTTCTGGCACACAGTGTTGAGGCAAGGGTCAATCTGACCACGGATACCTGGTCTGCAAAGCATGGTCAGGGCAGGTATATCACCTACACTACGCATTGGGTAAACCTGGTGACGGCTGCCAAGCATGGAATACGTGGCTCTGCAGAGGAGTTGGTGACACTGTCACGACTTGCACACAGGCTTGCTGCCACCTCCTCTACTCCTCCTACTCCATCCTCTTCCATAACCTCCTCGGCTGAGTCCTCTTCTGCTGCTGCTATGTCTTGCTCCACATCAACGGCACCCCCCCCCCCCAGCTCCGCAGGTACTATTGCACATCCCGGATACGGCAGTGTCACTCCGTCTTGGGGTTGACTTCCCTGAAAGCAGAGAGTCACACCGGACCAGCACTCCTGTCCGCCCTGAACGCACAGGTGGATCAGTGGCTGACTCCGCACCAACTGGAGATCGGCAAAGGGGTTTGTGACAACGGAAGAAATTTGTTGGCGGCATTGAATTTGGGCAAGTTGACACATGTGCTGTGCATGGCACATGTGTGTAATCTGATTGTACAACGCTTTGTGCATAAGCACCCAGGCTTACAGGACGTCCTGAAGCAGGCCAGGAAGGTGTGTGCCCATTTAAGGCGTTCCTACATGGCCATGGCGCACTTTACAGATATCCAGCGGCAAAACAACATGCCAGCGAGGCGCTTGATTTTAGACAGCCCGACACCTTGGAATTCAACACTCCTAATGTTCGACAGCCTGCTCCAACAAGAAAATAGTATTTGTATGACCGGGGTGCTAGGACAGCCTCTGCAGAGCTGGGGATTTTTTTGCCACGTTACTGGACGCTCATGCGCAATGCCTGTAAGCTTATGCGTCCTTTTGAGGAAATGACAAACCTGGTCAGTCGCACCCAGGGCACCATCAGCGACATCATACCATTTGTTTTCTTCCTGGAGCGTGCCCTGCGAAGAGTGCTGGATCAGGCCGTAGATGAGCGCGAAGAGGAAGAGTTGTGGTCACCATCACCGCCAGAAACAGCCTTATCAGCATCGCTTGCTGGACCTGCGTCAACGCTGGAAGAGGATTGTGAGGAAGAGGAGTCAGAGGTGGAATGTGGCTTTGAGGAGGAGGAGGAAGACCAACCACAACAGGCATCCCAGGGTGCTCATTGTCACCTATCTGGTACCAGTGGTGTTGTACGTGGCTGGGGGGAAGAACATACCTTCAGTGAGATCACTGAGGACGAGGAACAGGACATGACTAGCTCGGCATCCAACCTTGTGCAAATGGGGTCTTTCATGTTGTCGTGCCTGTTGAGGGACCTTTGTATAAAAAGGATGAAGGAGAACGACCTGTACTTGGTGTCCACGCTACTAGACCCCCGGTATAAGCAGAAAGTGCCTGAAATGTTAGCGAATTACCACAAGTCGGAAAGGATGCAGCACTACCAAAATAAATATTAAATGGTATGCTTTACACTGCGTTTAAGAGTGATGTCACAGCACAAAGGCAATCTAACAGCAGAAGGGGTGAATATAATCCTCCTCCTCCCACGACCACGCCGGCAAGGAGAGGACGCTTTACAGACGTGTTGTTGATGGAGGACATGCAGAGCTTTTTAAGTCCTATGCATCGCCGCAGCCCTTCGGGTCCACCCTCAGAGAACGACTCGACCGTAACAGACTACCTCGCCATAACTACAGATATCGACACTATGAGGAGCGATGAACCCCTTGACTACTGGGTGTGCACGCTTGCCCTGTGGCCTGAGCTATCCCAATTTGCCATAGAACTTCTGTCCTGCCCCGCTTCAAGTGTCCTGTCAGAAAGGACCTTCAGTGCAGCAGGAGGTTTTGTCACTGATAGAAGTCGCTTAGGTCAAAAAAGTCTAGATTACCTCACCTTTATTAAGATGAATGAGGGATGGATGCCGAAGGGACTGACAGTGGGCGATACATTCGATTAAAAAAGGCCTGATAGATGAGCTGACTTGAGCTAGCAATGGTCCACAAACTAACATCAATTTTTCTGGTCGCTGCAACAATACCTAATTTTTGCATTTAAATTCTTTTATTGTCAGAAGGCCTACAGCATGTAATGAAAAATAAAGTATTTTTGAACAGTCTTGCATAACAGTTGTGCAAAAATACATATTTACAATAAAGACATTTTGTGAAAGTTAGCTAGTTATTCCTTCTTATTTTTACTTTTTAGGTTAATTTTTTTTTTTTTTTTTTACTGTGATTGCAATTTAAGTGTAATGTAGTGTGGAGACCAGCAGCCAAGGTCAGCAATAATCCAGTTCAGCAACTTGTAGGTGAAACAGGAAAAAGCTTTATTGAAGTGATCAGGAACCACACAATAATCTGGCAAGGTACATAAACAGGAAGTGCCTTATATAGGCCAAGGACCAGACACCTGACCAGACACAGCTGAGGAGACTAGTCACTGATGCTATTGCTAGCAGAGTCAAGGTTATCAGATCTCCAGGAATTTCACAAAGGCAGGCTGGCTCAGTGGTAGGGAAGAGGCCCAGCAGCCTGGGGACCAGGCTTCAAAACCAGCAGACTCAATTCCTCACATTAAAAAATACCTAAAACAGGGTAAAACAGACAATAGCAAAGAGTATATCTGCAGGGAACACTAAAGTCCTATTAGCTATCATCCCTCCAGCAGTATTAGCTTATTATTTACAATATCTAACCTGGGCAATCACCCTTGGGTTACCCTAGGGCAGGCTTCAGTGAGCGACCTCTGCTTTCCTGGGATGATATTGCCGCCGGTTGCTTCTGAAGGGTCTCCAGGGCTCCCCCACTCCGGTCCTTCCACCAGTGTCGCTTCAACCAGTAACAAATGTTTTATATTTGTAAAGCGACCCAATGATCCCCCTTGATAGAGGTTTATCTTTACAAATTTTGGAGAACCAATTTAAGACCGGTGTCCCCTGTTTCTGGGTCAGGGAGTGTGAAATGCCTCAGCCTACAGTAATTGTAATGTTCTGACAGCGGTAGCTCATTCTTGTCCCTCAGTTCCTCATAGGTGAGCATCTGGCAATTGACTAACCAGTCTCCCAGTCTATCTAGTTTCCTTGACCTCCACCAGTGTTGTGATGTTGTGCTCATGTGTTTCGAGGCCTGAGGGTGGTCAAGAATTGGGGTCATTTGGGTGGAACCAGGGAGCAAACCCGTGTGTTTCTTGGCCCATTTCCAGTATGATAGTGAGTGTCTGACTAGGGGGTTTGGCAAGTTTTTAAGGCTCTGAGGCAATTCTGATAGCCAAGCCACCTTGTCCCAGGTTAAGGGCCTTAAAGTGTAGTTCTCTAAATACACACAGGCCGGTTGATGACATATAGAATGTGCTATTGGGAGGAAAGATAGGTGACGTAACAGGTATTACACTGATAGGAATGAGTAGTACAACTTAATTCACCACTCCTATCTGGTGGCACCTTAGATTGCACGTGCAATGCCCCAAATTCGAAGTAGGAGGTCCGACCAAGCATCTTTTTCCATCTCCCTGTTCCAAAAATCCATGCCATATACACGTCCCCTGATAGGTGACGTAACAGGTATTACACTGATAGGAATGAGTAGTACAACTTAATACACCACTCCTATCTGGTGGCACATTACATTGCATGTGCAGTGCCCCAAATTCGAAGTAGGAGGTCCAACCAAGCATCTTTTTCAGTCTCCCTGTTCCAAAAATCCATGCCATATACACGTCCCCTAATAGTGGACGTAACAGGGATTAATCCGATAGGAATAGTACTACTTAACAGTACACCCCTTATAATAACGCAGACAGAGGCAACGCGTATAATCTTCCATGCTGTGCAGGGGAGGCCCCCAGATTCTGACCTGTGTATAATCTTCCATGCTGGGCAGTGGAACCCCCCAGACTCTGACCTGTGTATAATCTTCCATGCTGGGCAGTGGAAGCCCCCAGACATTGACCTTTGTATAATCTTCCATGCTGGGCAGTGGAAGCCCCCAGACTATGACCTGTGTATAATATTCCATGCTGGGCAGTGGAAGCCCCCAGACTCTGACCTGTGTATAATCTTCCATGCTGAAGCCCCCAGACTCTAGGAGTCTGAAGAAGAGGAGTCAGAGGAGGAAGGTGGCTTTGAGGAGGTGAAAGACCAAACACAGCAGGCGTCCCAGGGGGCTTGTTGTCACCTTTCGGGGACCCTTGGTGGCTGGGTGGAGAAGGAGACCTTCAATGACATCAGTGAGGACAAGGAATGGGACATGGCTAGCTTAGTATCCAACCTTGTGCAAATGTGGAGTTTGCGGTTGTGCAAAGGGACTGTTTGCGGTTGTTTGCTGTGCATTAAACGGGGAGATTGGTCTGTTACTGTGAAGCGGGTGTAACCCTTACACTACCTGATCGATACAACATCATACCTGATGTTTTAAAGCATGTTATTCCAAACAATTTAGGAATGTTAGGGGATTTATGCCCTTTATGGCTTAAAACCAGACTCTGCATCAACTATGTAATTTTCCGTGGGAGTTTTGCCATGGATCCCCCTCCAGCATGCCACAGTCCAGGTGTTAGTCCCCTTGAAACAACTTTCCCATCACTATTGTGGCCAGAAAGAGTCCCTGTGGGTTTTGAAATTCGCCTGCCCATTGAAGTCTATTGCGGTTCGCAAATGTTCGTCTGTCCGCGAACATTTGATGGAAATCGCATCTGCGGTTCGCGAACCGAAAATTTGATGTTCGCGACATCACTACTGCTAATAGGTCTTCTTTCCATTAGTGAAATTCAGGCCCTGAGCAAATCACTTGGCTGTATAGGTTTTCATGATGATACCGTTGAAACCATGATAAGAATGGAAAAGTTTTTAAAATGTAATGCAAACTGAACTGAGACATTTGCTGTGATTATGGATTGTTTAGATCAATCCTTAAAAACTAGTTTGTC
Source organism: Discoglossus pictus (assembly GCA_027410445.1). NCBI lineage: Eukaryota > Metazoa > Chordata > Amphibia > Anura > Alytidae > Discoglossus > Discoglossus pictus. The sequence goes on along the minus strand of CM050165.1, from coordinate 261,876,179 downwards.
TTCTGATGTTTTTGCAGAGTCGAGATCTAAAGAGCATTTGGTTAAAGAGATTTTAAATGTACTGGGTATAGATTAATTGGATCATCATTCTGTGTTTGGTAACTGTACTCAAAAGAGGGGAGAACAAGAATATAGTGATAGACTATTCGTATTGTATAAAATCACACTCCCTTCTGATACTGAGGCTAATCAGAATGATCACATTTATAAGAAGGCCTTACTAAAAAGATGTCTGCCTGAAATTATAAATATTATTGGGTTGACAGTATCTGCCAACAATCACTTTTTAAAAAATTCTACATTATCTAAAGAGAGCAGAGAGCCGTTTAAGAGAGACGAATAGAAGTAATGACAGAATTTGTGTAGTTAAGACCACCCCACCCCAAACAAAGATGTTTACCAATGCAAATAGAATTTCTTGTTTTGCTTGTGGACAGTTGGAACATTTTGCCAGGGACTGCAAAAATGTGTTACATTCCACCCCTAATTCAAACAAAGTGCTGCATAATACCAGGTGGACAAGCAATTGTCATAGTCACACCAGGTGGGGAACAAAGTGTAGAGTTTGAATAAATACAAATACTGAAATTGGTCCTTATCATGTACTGAAATCTCAAAATGAATTGCTTAAGGCTGAGAATTTGCATCTTCAACATGAAAGTTATCTGTTTAAGAAAGAGTTAGAAGAAGAAAGAGTAAAATGGAATCAGTTAAAATCAAACTATAGTACAGAAAATGATCTGCTCATAAATCTGTCCTGAAACTAACTGATTTTCAAGTTTTATTTTTACAGAAAAACAGAAATGAGCAAACAAACATGGAGGAGAAGGAGATCCAGTAAATGACCTTTCCTAATTTCTTCTACAGGTTTTTTCTAAATATATAATAGAGGACCTTCACTTTTATTTTATATTTTTAAGGACAAGCCTCTCTCTCTCTCTCTATCTCTCTCTCTCTCTCTCTCTATCTCTCTCTCTCTCTCTCTCTCTCTCTCTGTATATATATATATATATATATATATTTTTTTTTTTTTTTTTTTATTTATTAAAAATTGTTTTAATACAGTGTGGGTGGGACAAATTCTAAATTATAGTTTTTATGTATTATTTTATACACATATTTTAAAACCCCTGCACTATCAGCTAACATTTGTTTTTACTGAGTAAATCTTACTTTATTTTTATTTTTTAACTGTTGCCAAGATGAGGACTGTACATGTAAGTGAGCATTTTCACTGTGATTTTTGAGAAGCAGTTATACACTCTTATTTTTGTGTTTTTAAAGCCTCATTAATTTTTTTTGCTTGTTTTTTTTATTAATGGCAGCAAGTGTTTAAAATATTTTTCTACAGATTGCATGGTATCCTTTCTTTTGAAAAAAAAATAATGCATCCCAACAACCGCTTCATACAATCAAAGGTTTATAATTAAGAGAGCTCATTATTTGGAAATTAATTCACTCTCTAGGTGGGGACATACATTATAAGAAATGGAACAGAAAGCTTTAAACTATAAATAAATCATTCAATATGGATATCATAAGAAATAGGACAGACAGATTTAAACTATAAAGAAATCATTCAATCTGGATTTTTTTTTTAAACATTGTTTTGTTTTTCTGAAGGAGGTGTTGCACACAAAGAAACCTCACAAGTATTCATATTGTTTCAGAACTAGTACATTCTGGAGCTACATGAATATAAATGTAAATATACTATACTGATATGAATAATAATTTAGTACTGCAAGTTATGAATGCAGAATGATATAATATAAACTTGGTCAGATTTGTTATGGATATTTGTTTAACATTAATTTGGTACTACCAATTAGACATTTAGTATGATACCCCATTGGTTATCTCTTGTTTTAATTGTTTATCTCTGTTAGGGGCACAAACCGTTTTAAAATTAGATCACCCCAATTTAGGAATGGTTGGAATGTTGGGTTATTATGATCTGCTGTTTTTATTATTTTCTATATCTTGTTTTAGAAAACCAGACTTAAAAGTGATGGAGACTCTGAGGCATGGATGAGATGTACAACCATAATGATTCCACTGTGATCCCGCTCCATGCTTTACATGTAGTTGTGGGTCTTATAATTTCCTGAAGCTACATGGAGATTATCACACACATTTTCCATTTCCTGAGTGAATACAGAGTCACATTTAATGTTTTCACTAAAGTACCTAATAAGGTGCTGCAATCACCTACACACTTTTTCTATCCACACGTGCTAACAATAAAGTGTCATTTGAGTTGTTTCTTCAATACACACAATACACAGTATTAAAAAGACAGCATAAGTCTTAAAGCAAGCTAGCAAGCTAGATATGTGTAACATTAACTTCTCAATAGGATCCAATATGGGTCAGAGGATGGGACATACGTGGAAATGGTGACACATGGATGCAACAATGCAGGGGAAAATGGTGGAAGTTGGGTGTGGCACACAGAAGGGGTATTGGTGTGTAAACAGATCTTGTGGCTGAGGGATACATTTGCAACAGTTATGGGAGGGTGATGTGATTTTACACAGTAGCCACAGGAGTATAAATTAATATTATAAAATACATACTGTGAGTGCATACCTAATAAGTCAACATTTGCCTCACAGAACCCTAAAATTTACAGAAAGTATTGGTTGTTATCAGATCATTCCTGTGAACTGTATTACTTTGAAATGTCACACACACACAGTGGGTCTATACACAATAAGCCATATTTGGTTGTGTAATTTGAGAGAGCTCATTCTATACAAAATAATTCACTCTCTAGGTGGTGATTGTAAGATATGGCTTATACAGTGAACATTTTTAAATATTGTGTCTTTAATAAGTGTATCTTATAAAATATATGTAGTTGTATAAATCTTTATAAGTGATGATCTATAAATTGTGTTCAGTCACAACCAACTTATCACACACAAACTGTGCCCTGAGAAACTTGAGGTGTGACTATCTATTCCATTGATACTGTAACAAAAGACTTATGCCTGGGGTTGTTTATGGGTAAACAAAAGAACAGTTGGGTGTGGTAGACTCTTGCATCTATCATATAGACAACTGTAATGTTATAGGAATCACAAGGTTTTGGAGACCAGCAGCCTAGGTCAGCAATAATCCAATTCAGCAAGTTGTAGGTGAAACAGGAACAAGCTTTATTGAAGGCAACAGGAACCACAATAATCTGGGAAGGTACATTGAAAGGAAGTTCCTTATATAGGCCAAGGACCAGACACCTGACCAGGCACAGCTGAAGAGACTTAGGCACTGATACAATTGCTAGCAGAGTCAAGGTTATCAGATCTCAATGAAATTCACAAAGGCAGGCTGGCGCAGCGGTAGGGAAGAGGTTCAGCTGCCTGGGGACCAGGGTTCAAAACCCAGCAGAGTCAAGCCTCTGGATGCCCTATTACCCGGTTTAGCAGGGTACTGCACATGAAAGGACCGAAGGAGATCAGGAGCGTGAATATTGTCCACTGGTTCACATGAACTCTCCTCCTCACCATAGCCTTTCCAGCGGACCAGATACTGAAGCTTGTTGCAGAAGATCCTGGAGTCCAGAATTTTCTCCACCTCGTATTCATCCTCACCATCCCCGAGGACTGGAGGTGGGGCAGACAGGGCTTGGCCAGGGAAAGTGTTAACATGGAAAGGTTTCAGCAGTGCAACGTGAAACACCGGATGTATTCTCATGGAATCTGGAAGTTGCAAAGGAAAAGTGAAAGCATTGATCTGAGCGATGATCTCAAAAGGTCCCATGAACCTCTGACCCAATTTATGAGAAGGAACCTTAAGCTTAAGATTCCTCGTTGACAGCCAAACCTTGTCACCAACATGATAAACTGGGGCCTCCGTTCTATGCCTATCAGCAGCTCTCTTGTAACATTCCTGAGCCTTCGAAAGAGTCTCCTTCAACAGGTCTTGGGAATCTCGTAAGATGGTTAGCCGTTCAGTGACTGCAGGAATGGACGTAGTAATTGGGAGGCTCAAGAGAAAGGTTGGATGGTAACCATAGTTGGCAAAAAATGGGCTCAAAGAAGTGGAGCAGTGTTGGGCATTGTTATAGGCAAACTCCGCCCTGGGTAGAAAATCCAGCCAGTCATCCTGCAGGTAACTAATATAGCACCGCAAATATTGCTCCAAAGTCTGGTTGGTTCGCTCAGTCTGTCCATTACTTTGTGGATGAAAAGCTGACGACAGATTTACATTAATACCTAGATTAGAACAAAAATGTTTCCAAAAACGAGATGTAAACTGCGCTCCCTTGTCAGAAACTACTTCATCAGGCACTCCATGCAAGCAAAATATTTCCTGAATAACCAGGTCAGCCGTCTGGTATGAAATGACTCATCTTAGTTAACCTGTCCACAACAACAAGAATGGTAGTGTGTTCCTTAGAGAAAGGTAGTTCCACAATAAAGTCCATGGATATAGATCCCCAGGGGCAATTAGGAATCGGAAGAGGCTGAAGCAAGCCAACTGGGGATGAGCGAGGAGTCTTATGTCTGGCACATACATCACAAGAGGTGTGAGGAATTGACTCTGCTGGGTTTTGAACCCTGGTCCCCAGGCTGCTATACCTCTTCCCTACCACTGCGCCAGCCTACCTTTGTGAATTCCATTGAGACCTTATAAGCTTGACTCTGCTAGCAATAGTATCAGTACCTAAGTCTCTTCAGCTGTGTCTGGTCAGGTGTCTGGTCCTTGGCCTATATAAGGCACTTCCTGTCTATTGATCCTTGCCAGATTATTGTGTGGTTCCTGATCACTTCAATAAACCTTGCTCCTGTTTTCACCTACAAGTTTGCGGAACTGGATTATTGCTGACCTTGGCTACTGGTCTCCACAACTTTGTGATTTCTATATCATTACAGAATAATCTGGCCCTTTCATGGAGACCGCCGGGACAGATTCTGCATTGGCCCAGCAGGTTGCTTTATTTGCAAAAACTGTGCAGACCCAGGCACAGACCATCCAAGTGCTGCAGGACCAGGTAGCTGAACTGCAAAATAAATTTCAGTCAATGCACAGTGAGTATACCAGCTACAGAGCACATGATACTGCGGCTACTACTGTAACACCTGCACAAGAGGCCCGCTTGCCCCTGCCAGAAAATTTTGCGAGAGATCGCAAAAAATTTAGGGGTTTCCTAAATCAATGCCGTTTGCACTTCATTATGTTACCTCACCAATTTCCATCTGAAAGAGAGAAGGTGGGATTTATTTTTTCCTTATTCAAAGATGAAGCCCTGGCTTGGGGCTCCCCTCTTCTGGAACAAGACAGTCCAGTCTTGGGTAATCTAAATGACTTTCTTGAGGCCATGTGCCTAGTTTTTGATGACCCCAATCGATGTGCTACAGCAGAAGCCACTCTCCTTCATTTGCATCAAGGGAGGCGCTCGGTGGCTGAATATGCTGCTGAATTCAGACAGTGGGTTGCTGATACTACCTGGAACCAATCAGCCCAGAGGTTCCACTTCAGAAAAGGTCTCTAAGAAGCTATAAAAGATGAGCTAGCTCGTGTTGATCTTCCTGCTGACTTTGATGCATTTGTGCGTTTGGCTATCCGTATTGATCGGAGACTTTCTGAAAGAAGATTGGAAAGACAGGGCTCTTTTAGACCAAGTACTACTCCAATTTCCTATTCAAGAACTTCTACTCCGATCCCACAAACACCTACAGACTCTGAGCCAGAGGCTATGCAGGTAAATCTAATAAGAGGGCCATTATCCAACGAAGAAAAACAGTGGCTACGCACTCATAATTTATGCCTGTATTGTGGTAGTGCAGGGCACTATGCCATCAATTGCCCTAGCAAATCCAAAAGAACAATAGCTATGGCGGCTGAGGGTGCACAGATTCAACACCAATCCCAGATTTCGGATCAACTGGATTCTGTCACACAACCCTTGTTTTCTCTGGCTCATGGTGAAGAGGGTATGTTGACTCAACATCCTCATTTTGTGGTGCCTATCACGTTGCAATGTGGTGATCGTAAAATTTCAACTACCGCTATGATAGATTCTGGAGCAGGCGGAACCTTTATGGACATTAAATTTGCAGCAGGAAATAGAATTCAGTCTATCCCTAATTCTTCACCTGTGTTAATGGAGACAGTTGATGGTTCTCCACTTACGTCAGGACCGGTTACACATGAGACTGTGCCTTTAAAGTTGACTGTGGAAGTGAATCACCATGAGGCTATCTCTTTCCACCTAATTTCCTCAACACAGTTTCCAGTGATTTTGGGGGTACCTTGGCTTGCTCTGCATAACCCACAGATTGATTGGAAGATCAGAACTTTGTCCTTTCCTTCAGAACACTGCTTAATGAATTGTCAACCCTCTAAGGTAACACCTGCTGCCACAACAATTAATGAAATGGTTGCTACAAACTTGACTAAGCTTCCTCTACAATATCGGGATTTTGCAGATGTCTGTGATAAGAAGAATGCTGATCAGCTTCCATCACACAGGCCTTATGATTGCCCAATAGAGCTGTTGCCTGGGGCTGCTATCCCATTTGGCCTTATATATTCCCTTTCTGAGCCTGAATTGAAAGCTCTTCGTGAATACCTACAAGAAAATCTTGCCAAAGGCTTTATTCGACCATCTACTTCTCCAGCAGGAGCTCCTATTTTCTTTGTAAAAAAGAAAGATGGCAGCCTACGGCCATGCGTTGATTACAGGGACATTAATAACATCACTGTTAAAAACCGCTACCCCTTGCCTCTGATTCCTGAACTTTTGGAGAGACTTCGCTCAGCTAAAATATTTACGAAGCTTGATCTTCGGGGGGCATATAATCTGGTTCGCATAAGACCCAATGATGAATGGAAAACAGCTTTCAGAACCAGGTACGGGCATTACGAATATCTAGTAATGCCATTTGGGCTGTGTAATGCCCCTGCAACTTTCCAGCATCTTATCAATGATGTACTACGAGATCTCCTGGATCAGTTTGTTGTGGCATATTTGGATGATATCCTAATATTCTCTGATAATCTTGAAAACCACAGAAAACAGGTCCGTATAGTTCTAGAGCGCCTTCGTACCCTATACATTAAACTAGAAAAATGTGAGTTTGAACAAACAGACATTCAATTCCTGGGGTATGTAATAACTCCCAAAGGTTTAAGTATGGACGTAAGTAAAATTAAAGCTGTGCTGGACTGGCCCATCCCCAAGAATGAAAAAGATGTTCAGAGATTTGTGGGGTTTGCCAATTTTTACAGGCGTTTCATTAAGAATTTCTCTGCCGTTATTACACCGATCACTGAACTCACACGTAAGGGGACTCCTTTTCAGTGGTCCGATAAGGCGGATACCGCATTTTCCCGATTGAATACTCTGTTTACCTCTGCCCCTGTCCTGGTACATCCTCAGCCGGAATTACCATTTATTGTGGAAGTTGATGCTTCTGATTCAGCTGTTGGTGCTATACTGTCTCAAAGGACTGGACCTAAGATGCTGTTACATCCGTGTGCCTTCTATTCCCGCCAGATGGTGCCAGCAGAAAGAAACTATGACATAGGGAATAAAGAACTATTGGCTATAAAAGCTGCCTTCACCGAATGGAGACATCTCTTGGAGGGAGCTACCCATCCAATTACTGTCCTCACAGATCACAAAAATCTGGAATGTATTCGATCAGCTAAGAGACTGTCAGCCAGACAAGCACGCTGGTCCCTATTCTTCTCAAGGTTTAATTTTTTGGTTACATACCGTCCTGGCTCCAAGAATGGTAAGGCGGATGCCTTGTCTAGAATAGCTGCCCCCCTCCATACTACCGTAACCAAGACCACCATCTTGCCAGAGGATATATTTATAGGAGTTACATTTCCTTCTGATCTGATGTCTTGCATTAAAAAGGGCTACACTGAAGACCCAGTTCTTCGTGATCCTCCTCGTGACCTCCATATGACGATGCTTAATGGGTTTTGGATTTTTCAACAACGTCTGTTTGCTCCGGAGTCAGTGCGACTGGACCTTTTACGTTTCTACCATGACTCAAAACCAGCAGGTCATCCAGGAATCCGAAAGACATAAGAGCTACTTGCCCGATCCTTTTGGTGGCCCAAGTATTATGAGGATGTTAAGAAGTATGTGTCCTCTTGTGATGTGTGTGCCAGACATAAGACTCCTCGCTCATCCCCTGTTGGCTTGCTTCAGCCTCTTCCGATTCCTCATCGTCCCTGGGGATCTATATCCATGGACTTTATTGTGGAACTACCTCCCTCTAAGGAACACACTACCATTCTTGTTGTTGTGGACAGGTTAACTAAGATGGGTCATTTCATACCAGCTCGTGGTCTCCCTTCAGCTAAACAGACGGCTGACCTGGTTATTCGGGAAATATTTTGCTTGCATGGAGTGCCTGATGAAGTAGTTTCTGACAGGGGAGTGCATTTTACATCTCGTTTTTGGAAACATTTTTGTTCTAATCTAGGTATTCATGTAAATCTGTCGTCAGCTTTTCATCCGCAAAGTAATGGACAGACTGAGCGAACCAACCAGACTTTGGAGCAATATTTGCGGTGCTATATTAGTTACCTGCAGGATGACTGGCTGGATTTTCTACCCACGGCGGAGTTTGCCTATAACAATGCCCAACACTGCTCCACTTCTTTGAGCCCATTTTTTGCCAACTATGGTTACCATCCGACCTTTCTAGTCAGTCTCCCAATTACTACTTCCATTCCTGCTGTCACTGACCGGCTAACGGCCTTACGTGATTCCCAAGCACTATTGAAAGAGACTCTTTTGGAGGCTCAGGAATGTTACAAAAGAGCTGCTGATAGGCATAGAAAGGAGGCCCCAGTCTATCACGTTGGTGACAAGGTGTGGCTGTTAACAAGGAATCTCAAGCTTCGGATTCCTTCTCATAAATTGGGTCAAAGGTTCATGGGACCTTTTGAGATCATTGCTCAGATCAATGCTGTCACCTTCCGTTTGCAACTCCCGAATTTCATGAAAATACATCCAGTGTTTCACGTTGCACTGCTTAAACCTGTTCATGAAAACACTTTCCCTGGCCGAGCCCTGCCTGCCCCACCTCCAGTCCTCGTGGATGGTGAGGATGAGTACGAAGTGGACAAAATTCTTGACTCCAGGATCTTCCGTAGCAAGCTTCAGTATCTGGTTCGCTGGAAAGGCTATGGTGAGGAGGAGAGTTCGTGGGAACCAGTGGACTCTGCTAGCAATAGTATCAGTACCTAAGTCTCTTTAGCTGTGTCTGGTCAGGTGTCTGGTCCTTGGCCTATATAAGGCACTTCCTGTCTATTGATCCTTGCCAGATTATTGTGTGGTTCCTGATCACTTCAATAAACCTTGTTCCTGTTTTCACCTACAAGTTTGCGGAACTGGATTATTGCTGACCTTGGCTACTGGTCTCCACAACTTTGTGATTTCTATATCATTACAAGAGGACACATACTTCTTAACATCCTCATAATACTTGGGCCACCAAAAGGATCGGGCGAGTAGCTCTTGTGTCTTTCGGATTCCTGGATGACCTGCTGGTTTTGAGTCATGGTAGAGACTTAAAAGGTCCAGTCGCACTGACTCCGGAGCAAACAGACGTTGTTGAAAAATCCAAACCCTATTAAGCATCATCATATGGAGATCACGAGTAGTATCATGAAGAACTGGGTCTTCAGCATAGCCCTTTTTAATGCGAGGAGGAAATGTGATTCCTATAAGTATATCCTCCGGCAAGATGGTGGTCTTGGTTACGGTAGTATGGAGGGGGTCAGCTATTCTAGACAAGGCATCTGCCTTACCATTCTTGGAGCCAGGACGGTATGTAACCAAAAAATTAAACCTCGAGAAGAATAGGGACTAGAGATGTCGCGAATAGTTCGCCGGCGGACTGTTCCCGGCGAACATAGCATGTTCGCGTTCGCGGCGAACTGCGAACATATGCAATGTTCGGTCCGCCCCTATACTTTATCATTAAACAAACTTTGACCCTGCACCTCACAGTCAGCAGACACATTCCAGCCAATCAGCATCATACCCTGCCTTCCAGACCCTTCAACCTCATGGTCCGCAGCCATTTTGGAATCATAACTAACTTGCAGTCTTACTGAGAGGAGGCTGAGTGTAGGTGATACTAATTCAATAGGGAAAACCATAGCTAGGCTACTGTACACAGTGTCCAATACAGTCCTGAAGGACTCTTTTGATCTCTGCTGCAAGGACAGCACCCCAAAAAGCCCTTTTTAGGGCTATAACATCAGTCTGTTTTTTTGTTTTTTTCTGTCTAATCTAAGTTCATTTGCCTGACCGCTATTCTGTGTTTTTCTCAGGCTCACAACTGATACAGTGCCCAGTGCAACCAATCCAATCAGGTGGTGTACCAGCAGCCTACCTTTAAAAAAAACAAAATTGTATTTTGTTAAATCTAAGTTAATTTGCCTGACCGCTATTCTGTGTGTTTCTCTGGCTCACAACTGATACTGTGCCCAGTGCAATCAATCCAATCTGGTGGTGTTCCAGCAGTCTACTTTTAAAAACCAAGACTTTTATTTTCTCTAATCTAAGTTAATTTGCCTGCCTACTATCCAGTGTGTGTGTTAGGCTCACAACTGATACAGTGCCCAGTGCAACCAATCCAATCAGGTGGTGTACCAGCAGCCTACCTTTAAAAACCCCCAAATTGTATTTTGTTAAATCTAAGTTCATTTGCCTGATAGCTAGTCTGTGCGTGTCTCTGGCTCACAACTGATACTGTGCCCAGTGCAACCAATCCAATCCGGCGGTGTACCAGCAGTGTACATTTAAAAAACCAAAATTGTATTTTGTTAAATCTAAGTTAATTTGCCTGACCGCTATTCTGTGTGTTACTCATGCTCACAACTGATACTGTGCCGAGTGCAATCAATCAAATCTGGTGATGTACCAGCAGTCTACGTTTAAAAAACAAAACTTTTATTTTCTCTAATCTAAGTTCATTTGCCTGCCTACTAGCCAGTGTGTGTGTCAGGTTCACACCTGATACTGTGCCCAGTGCAATAGAGATGTCGCGAATAGTTCGCCGGCGGACTGTTCCCAGCAAACATAGCATGTTCGCGTTTGCGGCGAACTCCGAACATATGCGATATTCGACCCGTTCTCTATACTTTATCATTGAGCAAACTTTGACCCTGCATGTCACAGTCAGCAGACACATTCCAGCCAATCAGCAGCATACACTCCCTTCCAGAGCCTTCTACCTCATGGACAGCAGCCATTTTGGAATCATAACCAACTTGCAGACTTACTGAGAGGAGGCTGAGTGTAGGTTACACTGCATCAATAGGGAAAACCATAGTTAGGCAACTGTACACAGTTTGCAATACAGTCCTGAAGGACTATTTTGATCTCTGCTGCAAGTACACCCCTGTGTCTCTTCCCCCCCCCTTATCATCATCCTCCCCTCACCTTAGCACCCAACCCTAACACCCCTCACACTTATCCATAACACCCATCAACCTAACACCTAACCCTAACACCCCTCACACTTATCCCTAAGACCTAACACCCCTCACACTTATTCCTAACATGCCTCACCCTACCACCCCTTACACTTATCCTTAACACCCCTCACCCTAACCCTAACACCCCTCACACTTATCTCTAACACCCCTCACCCTAACCCTAACACCCCTCACACTTATCCCTAACACCCCTTACCCTAACCCTAACACACCTCACACTTATCCCTAACACCCCTCACCCTAACCCTAACACCCCTAACACCCCTCACCCTAACCCTAACACCCCTCACACTTATCTCTAACACCCCTTACCCCTAACCCTAACACCCCTCACACTTATCCATCACACCCCTCACCCTAACCCTAACACCCCTCACACTTATCCCTAACACCCCTCACCCTAACACCTAACCCTAACACCCCTCACACTTATCCCTAACACCCCTCACCCTAACCCTAACACCCCTCACACTTATCCCTAACACCCCTCACCCTAACCCTAACACCCCTCACACTTATCCCTAACACCCCTCATCCTAACACCTAACCCTAACACCCCTCACACTTATCCCTAACACCCCTCACCCTAACCCTAACACCCCTCACACTTATCCCTAACACCCCATTACCCTAACACCCCTCACCCTTATCCTAACACCCCTCACACTTATCCCTAACACCCCTCACCCTAACACCTAACCCTAACACCCCTTACACTTATCCCTAACACCCCTCACCATAACCCTAACACCCCTCACACTTATCCATCACACCCCTCACCCTAACCCTAACACCCCTCACACTTATCCCTAACACCCCTCACCCTAACACCTAACCCTAACACCCCTCACACTTATCCCTAACACCCCTCACCCTAACCCTAACACCCCTTACACTTATCCCTAACACCCCTCACCCTAACCCCTAACTCCCCTCACACTTATCCCTAACACCCCTCATCCTAACACCTAACCCAACCACCCCTCACACTTATCCCTATCACCCCTCACCCTAACCCTAACACCCCTCACACTTATCCCTAACACCCAATTACCCTAACCCTAACACCCCTCACCCTTATCCTAACACCCCTCACACTTATCCCTAACACCCCTCACCCTAACACCTAACACTAACACCCCTTACACTTATCCCTAACACCCCTCACCATAACCCTAACACCCCTCACACTTATCCCTAACACCTCTCACCCTTACCCTAACAGCCCTCACACTTATCCCTAACACCCCTCACCCTAACACCTAACCCTAACACCCCTCACACTTATCCCTAACACCCCTCACCCTAACCCTAACACCCCTCACACTTATCCCTAACACCCCTTACCCTAACCCTAACACCCCTCACACTTATCCCTAACACCTAACCCTAACATCCCTCACCCTAACACCTATCCCTAACACCCCTTACACTTATCCCTAACACCCCTCACCCTAACACCTAACCCTAACACCCCTTACACTTATCCCTAACACCCCTCACCCTAACACCTAACCCTAACACACCTCACACTTATCCCTAACACCCCTCACCCTAACCCTTACACCCCTCACACTTATCCCTAACACCCCTCACCCTAACCCTAACACCCCTCACACTTATCCCTAACACCCCTTACCCTAACCCTAACACCCCTCACACTTATCCCTAACACCTAACCCTAACATCCCTCACCCTAACAACTAACCCTAACACCCCTCACACTTATCCCTAACACCCCTCTTACCCTAACCCTAACACCCCTCACCCTAACACCTAACGCTAACACCCCTCACACTTACCCCTAACATTCTGCACCCTAACCCTAACACCCCTCACACTTATCCCTAACACCCCTTACCCTAACCCTAACACCCCTCACACTTATCCATAACACCCATCAACCTAACACCTAACCCTAACATTCTCACACTTATCCCTAAGACCTAACACCCCTCACACTTATCCCTAACACCCCTCACCCTAACACCTAACCCTAATACCCCCTTACACTTATCCCTAACAGCCCTTACCCTAACACCTAACCCTAACATCCCTTACCCTAACACCCATCACACTTATCCCTAACACCCCTTAACCTAACCCTAACACCCCTCACACTTATCCATAACACCCATCAACCTAACACCTAACCCTAACATTCTCACACTTATCCCTAAGACCTAACACCCCTCACACTTATTTCTAACATGCCTCACCCTAACACCTTTTACATTTATCCCTAACACCCCTCACCCTAACACCTAACCCTAATACCCCCTTACACTTATCCCTAACAGCCCTTACCTTAACACCTAACCCTAACATCCCTTACCCTAACACCCCTCACACTTATCCCTAACACCCCTCACCCTAACACCTAACCCTAACACCCCTCACACTTATCCCTAACACCCCTCACACTTATCTCTAACACCCCTCACCCTAACCCTAACACCCCTCACACTTATCCCAAACACCCCTTACACTACCATAACACCCCTCACACTAATGCCTAACAACCCTCACCCTAACCCTAACACCCCTCACACTTATCCCTAACACCCCTCACCCTTACCCTAACACCCCTCACACTTATCCCTAACACCTAACCCTAACATCCCTCACCCTAACACCTAACCCTAACACCCCTTACACTTATCCCTAACACCCCTCACCCTAACCCTAACACCCCTCACACTTATCCCTAACACCCCTTACCCTAACCCTAACACCCCTCACTTATCCATAACACCCATCAACCTAACAAATAACCCTAACATTCTCACACTTATCCCTAAGACCTAACACTCTTCACACTTATCCCTAACACCCCTCACCCTAACACCTAACCCTAATACCCCCTTACACTTATCCCTAACAGCCCTTACCCTAACACCTAACCCTAACATCCCTTACCCTAACACCCATCACACTTATCCCTAACACCCCTTAACCTAACCCTAACACCCCTCACACTTATCCATAACACCCATCAACCTAACACCTAACCCTAACATTCTCACACTTATCCCTAAGACCTAACATCCCTCACACTTATTCCTAACATGCCTCACCCTAACACCCATTACACTTATCCCTAACACCCCTCAGCCTAACACCCCTCACACTTAGCCCTAACACCCCTCACCCTAACACCTAACCCCCTCACCCTTATCCCTAACACCCCTTACCTTAACACCCCTCACACTTATCCCTGTGTCTCTTCCCTCCCTTATCATCAAGGGAGGGGGGAGGATGATGAGGGAGGAGGCAAGAGACACAGGGGAGGATTATGAGGGAGGGGGGAAACAGACACAGGGGAGGATGATGAGGGAGAGGGTAAAGAGATACAGGGGAGGGTGATGAGGAAGGGGGGAAAGAGACACAGGGGAGGATGATGAGGGAGGGGGGAAAGAGACACAGGGGAGGATGATGATGGAGGGGGGAAGAGACACAGGGAAGGATGATGAGGGAGGGGGTAAAGAGATACAGGGGAGGATGATGAGGGAGGTGGGAGGATGATGAGGGAGGGGGGATGAGACACAGGGGAGGGTTATGAGGAAGGGGGGAAAGAGACACAGGGGAGGATGATGAGGAGGGGGTAAAGAGATACAGGGGAGGATGATGATGGAGGGGGATGTTAGGTTATTTATGCCCTTTATGGATTAAAACCAGACTCTGCATCAACTATATAATTTTCCGTGGGAGTTTTGACATGGATCCCCCTCCAGCATATCACAGTCCAGATGTTAGTCCCCTTAAAATAACTTTTCCATCACTATTGTGGCAAGAAAGAGTCCCTGTGGGTTTTAAAATCCGCCTGCCCATTGAAGTCTATGGCGGTTCGCCGGGTTCGCCGGTTCGCGAACATTTGCGGCGGTTCGCGTTCGCGGTTCGCGAACCAAAAATGTTATGTTCGCGACATCACTACAGTGCAACCAATCCAATCAGGTGGTGTATCAGCAGTCTACTTTTAAAAAACCCAAAATTGTATTTGGTTAAATCTAAGTTCATTTGCCTGACCGCTATTCTGTGTGTTTCTCAGGCTCACAACTGATACTGTGCCCAGTACAACCAATCCAATCTGGTGTTGTACCAGCAGCCTACTTTTAAAAACCAAAACTTTTATTTTGTCTAATCTAAGTTTATTTGCCTGCCTACTAGCCAGTGTGTGTGTCAGGCTCACAACTTATACTGTGCCCAGTGCAATCAATCCAATCTGGTGGTGTACCATCAGACTACCTTTAAAACCCCCCAAATTGTATTTTGTTAAATCTAAGTTTATTTGCCATTACCGCTAGTCTGTGTGTGTCTCAGGCTCACAACTGATACTGTGCCCAGTGCAATCAATCCAATCTGGTGGTGTACCAGCAGTCTACTTTTAAAAACCAAAACTTTTATTTTGTCTAATCTAAGTTCATTTGCCTGCCTACTATCCAGTGTGTGTGTAAGACTCACAACTTATACTGTGCCCAGTGCAACCAATCCAATCTGGTGGTGTACCAGCAGTCTACTTTTAAAAACCCAAACTTTTATTTTCTCTAATCTAAGTTCATTTGCCTGCCTACTAGCCAGTGTGTGTGTCAGGCTCACATCTTATGCTGTGCCCAGTGCAATCAATCCAATCTGGTGGTGTACCAGCAGCCTACCTTTAAAAAACCCAAAATTGTATTTGGTTAAATCTAAGTTCATTTGCCTGACCGCTATTCTGTGTGTTTCTCAGGCTCACAACTGATACTGTGCCCAGTACAACCAATCCAATCTGGTGTTGTACCAGCAGCCTACTTTTAAAAACCAAAACTTTTATTTTGTCTAATCTAAGTTTATTTGCCTGCCTACTAGCCAGTGTGTGTGTCAGGCTCACAACTTATACTGTGCCCAGTGCAATCAATCCAATCTGGTGGTGTACCATCAGACTACCTTTAAAACCCCCCAAATTGTATTTTGTTAAATCTAAGTTTATTTGCCATTACCGCTAGTCTGTGTGTGTCTCAGGCTCACAACTGATACTGTGCCCAGTGCAATCAATCCAATCTGGTGGTGTACCAGCAGTCTACTTTTAAAAACCAAAACTTTTATTTTGTCTAATCTAAGTTCATTTGCCTGCCTACTATCCAGTGTGTGTGTAAGACTCACAACTTATACTGTGCCCAGTGCAACCAATCCAATCTGGTGGTGTACCAGCAGTCTACTTTTAAAAATCCAAACTTTTATTTTCTCTAATCTAAGTTCATTTGCCTGCCTACTAGCCAGTGTGTGTGTCAGGCTCACATCTTATGCTGTGCCCAGTGCAATCAATCCAATACGGTGGTGTACCAGCAGTGTACATTTAAAAAAAAAACAAATTGTATTTTGTTAAATCTATGTTAATTTGCCTGACCGCTATTTTGTGTGTTTCTCAGGCTCACACCTGATACTGTGCCCAGTGCAATCAATCCAATCTGGTGGTGTAGCAGCAGTCTACTTTTAAAAAACAAAACTTTTATTTTCTCTAATCTAAGTTCATTTGCCTGCCTACTAGCCAGTGTGTGTCAGGCTCACAACTGATTCTGTGCCCAGTGCAACCAATCCAATCAGGAGTTGTACCAGCATCCTACTTTAAAAAAACGCAAAATTGTATTTTGTTAAATCTAAGTTCATTTGCCTGACCGCTATTCTGTGTGTTTCTCAGGCTCACAACTAATACTGTGCCCAGTGCAACCAATCCAATCTGGTGGTGTACCAGCAGTCTACTTTTAAAAACCAAAGCTTTTATTTTCTCTAATCTAAGTTCATTTGCCTGCCTACTAGCCAGTGTGTGTGTCAGGCTCACAACTTATACTGTGCCCAGTGCAATCAATCCAATCTGGTGGTGTACCAGCAGTCTACCTTTAAAAAACCCAAAATCGTATTTTGTTAAATCTAAGTTCATTTGCCTGACCGCTAGTCTGTGTGTGTGTCAGGCTCACAACTGATACTGTGCCGAGTGCAATCAATCCAATCTGGTGGTGTACCAGCAGTCTAGTTTTAAAAACCAAAACTTTTATTTTGTCTAATCTAAGTTCATTTGCCTTCCTACTAGCCAGTGTGTGTGTCAGGCTCACAACTTATACTGTGCCCAGTGCAATCATTCCAATCTGGTGGTGTACCAGCAGTCTATTTTTAAAAACCAAAACTTTTATTTTCTCCAATCTAAGTCTATTTGCCTGCCTACTAGCCAGTGTGTGTGTCAGGCTCACAACTGATACTGTGCCGAGTGCAATCAATCCAATCTGGTGGTGTACCAGCAGTCTACTTTTAAAAACCAAAACTTTTATTTTGACTAATCTAAGTTTATTTGCCTTCTTACTAGCCAGTGTGTGTCTCAGGCTCACAACTGATACTGTGCCCAGTGCAACCAATCCAATCAGGTGGTGTACCAGCAGTCTACCTTTAAAAAACCCAAAATTGTATTTTGTTAAATTGAAGTTCATTTGCCTCACCGCTAGTCTGTGTGTGTCTCAGGTTTACAACTGATACTGTGCCCAGTGCAACCAATCCAATCTGGTTGTGTACCAGCAGTCGACATTTAAAAAAACCCAAATTGGATTTTTTTTAAATCTAAGTTCACTTGCCTGACCACTAGTCTGTGTGTGTCTCTCAGGCTCACAACTTATACTGTGCCCAGTGCAACCAATCCAATCTGGTGGTGTACCAGCAGTCTACATTTAAAAAAAAGCAACACTTTTTTCTAATTTCATATGCCTGCCTGCCAGCGTGTGTGTCTTAGGCTCACAGCATATACTGTGCCCACTTGCCCAGTCAGTGCCACCATTCATATCTGGTGTTACAGTCAGTAGTCCATATTTAAACAAATAATCCAATTTTGACTGTAATACATTGAATAGCAGTTACCTGTCTGCAAGCGTGTGTGTCAGGCCTACAGAGTCTACTCTGCTACTTCTGCAAGTGCACAGTGCCACTCATATCTGTTGTCACAGTAGCTTGCACACATAGTATCACTAATCGCAAAAAAAATGACAGGCAGAGGCAGGCCAATCCGCAGGAGCCGTCGTGGTCGTGGTGCTGTGATTCCCTTTGGCCCTACAATAATGCCCAGTGTTTAGAGGCCAGTTACCCAGAACTCAAAAACTTCTGAGGACATAGTTGACTGGCTAACACAGGACACCCAATCTTCTACAGCTTCCGCTCGGAACATTGACGCACCATCCTCCTCCAGCTTTGCTTCGGGCACCTCTCAAGTTACCACTCGCCCGCCTGCCACCACCACCAACACTTGTACCACAGCCGCTTCAATTGATCAGTCAGAAGAGTTATTTACACATCAGTTTGAAGAAATGAGTGATGCGCAACCATTATTGCCAGAGGATGTAGATAACAGGGATATGTCTCAGTCAGGCAGCATTACACACATGTACGTACGGTGTGATGATGATGTACCTGCTGCTGCTTCCTTTGTTAAGTTGTCAGATACAAGTGAAGCGGGTGATGATGATGACGATGCGTCCATGGATGTCACGTGGGTGCCCGCTAGAAGAGAAGAAGAACGGAGGAAAATTTAGATGGGGAGACAGAGAGGAGGAGGAGACGAGTTGGAAGCAGAGGGAGGTCATCGCAAGGAGCTAGTGGCACAGTCAGACAGCATGCATCGGCACCCCGGGTCAGCCAGACAGCACGCCAATCAACGCATGCTGTTGCCACCACCAGAACGCCGTCACTGCAGAGCTCAGCAGTGTGGCACTTTTTTGTGTGTCTGCCTGTGACAACAGCGATGCCATGTGCAACCTGTGCCAAAAGAAACTGAGTCGTGGGAAGTCCAACACCCACCTAGGTACAACTGCTTTGCGAAGGCACATGATGTCACATCAGAAACGCCAATGGGATCAACACCTGAGTACAAGCAGCGCACAAACTCAAAGCCGCCATCCTCCTCCTTGTCCAGCATCTTCATCCACGTCAACCACTGCTGTCCTCCTTGACCCCTCTCAACCATCCGCCACTCCGTCTCTCTCCTCTAGCTGTTCCTGCTCATCTCCCCACAGTCAGGTGTCTGTCAAGGGCATTTTTGAGAGTAAGAAGCCAATGTCACAAAGTCACCCCCTTGCCCGGCATCTGACAGCTGGCTTGTCTGAACTCTTAGCCCGCCAGCTTTTACCATACAAGCTGGTGGAGTCTGAGGCGTTCAAAAAATTTGTAGCTATAGGGACACAGCAGTGTAAGGTACCCGGACGAAATTTATTTTCACAAAAGGCAATCCCCAACCTGTACTCGATTGTGCAGAAGGAAGTAATGGCAAGTCTGGCACACAGTGTTGGGGCAAGGGTCCATCTGACCACTGATACCTGGTCTGCAAAGCATGGTCAGGGCAGGTATATCACCTACACTGCGCATTGGGTAAACCTGGTGACGCCTGCCAAGCATGGAATGCGTGGCTCTGCAGAGGAGTTGGTGACACCGCCACGACTTGCACACAGGCCTGCTGCAACCTCCTCTACTCCTCCTACTCCATCCTCTTCCATAACCTCCTCAGCTGAGTCCTCTTCTGCTGCTGCGTCTTGCTCCACATCAATGGCACCCCCCCAGCTCCCCAGATACTATTCCACATCCCGGATACGGCAGTGTCACGCCTTCTTTGGGTTGACTTGCCTGAAAGCAGAGAGTCACACCAGGCCAGCACTCCTGTCCGCCTTGAATGCACAGGTGGATCAATGGCTGACTCCGCACCAACTGAAGATTGGAAAAGTGGTTTGTGACAACGAAAGAAATTTGTTTGCGGCATTGAATTTGGGCAAGTTGACACATGTGCCGTGCATGGCACATGTGTGTAATCTGATCGTAAAACGCTTTGTGCACAAGTACCCAGGCTTACAGGACGTCCTGAAGCAGGCCAGAAAGGTGTGTGGCCAAGCGTTCCTACACGACCATGGCGCACTTTTCAGATATCCAGCGGCGAAACAACATGCCTGTGAGGCGCTTGATTTGTGACAGCCCCACACGTTGAAATTCAACACTCCTAATGTTCGACCGCCTGCTCCAACAAGAGAAAGCCGTTAACGAGTATTTGTATGACCGGGGTGCTAGGACAGCCTCTGCGGAGCTGGTAATATTTTTGCCACATTACTGGACGCTCATGCGCAATGCCTGTAGGCTCATGCGTCCTTTTGAGGAGGTGACAAACGTTGTCAGTTGCACAGAAGGCACCATCAGCGACATCATACCATTTGTTTTCTTCCTGGAGCGTGCCCTGCGAAGAGTGTTGGATTAGGCCGTAGATGAGCATGATGAAGAAGTGGAAGAGTTGTGGTCACCATCACCACCAGAAAGAGACTTATCAGCATCGCTTGCTGGAGGAGGATTGTGAGGAAGAGAAGTCAGAGGAGGAATGTGGCTTTGAGGGGGAGGAGGAAGACCAATCACAACAGCCCTCCCAGGGTGCTCGTTGTCACCTATCTGGTACCCGTGGTGTTGTACGTGGCTGGGGGGAAGAACATACCTTCACTGAGATCACTGAGGACGAGGAACGGGACATGGGTAGCTCGGCATCCAACCTTGTGCAAATGGAGTCTTTCATGCTGTCGTGCCTGTTGAGGGACCCTTGTATAAAAAGGCTGAAGAAGAACAACCTGTACTGGGTGTCCACGCTACTAGACCCCCGGTATAAGCAGAAAGTACCTTAAATGTTACCGAATTACCACAAGGCAGAAAGGATGCAGCAGTTCCAAATGAAATTAAAAAGTATGCTTTACACTGCGTATAAGGGTGATGTCATAGTACAACGGGAATCTAACAGGGTAAGAGGTGAAAGTAATCCTCCTCCTCCCACGACCACGCCGTCAAGGACAGGACTTTTAAAAGACGTGTTGTTGATGGAGGACATGCAGAGCTTTTTCAGTCCTACGCATCGCCACAGCCTTTCGGGATCCACCCTCAGAGAACGACTCGACCGACAGGTGGCAGACTACCTTGCTTTAACTGCAGATATCGACACACTGAGGAGCGATGAATCCCTTGACTACTGGGTGTGCATGCTTGACCTGTGGCCTGAGCTATCCCAATTTGCCATAGAACCTCTGTCCTGCCCCGCTTCCAGTGTCCTGTCAGAAAGGACCTTCAGTGCAGCAGGAGGTATTGTCACTGAAAAGAGAAGTCGCCTAGGTCAAAAAAGTCTAGATTACCTCAGCTTTATAAAGATGAATGAGGGATGGATCCCGAACGTACTGACACTGGGCGATACATTAGACTAAAAAAGAGCTGATGAGATGAGCTGCCTTGAGCTAAAAATGGTCCACAAGCTGCAGTATTTTATCTTTGAATGCCGCATGACTTGCATGAATTATCCGCCACCAACTAGGGTTCAAGACGCAATGTTTTTGGGCAGTTTCTGCCTGGTAAACAAACGTAAATTTTTCTGGTCGCTGCAACACCAACAATACCTAATTTTTGATAAGTGCACGCATCCCGGGGAGTCAGTGCTCGTCGGCATGTATCAGCTCTCTAATTCCGACAGTTATCAAAGTAACAGATGGAGCGATCAAAGGAACAAGTCTATAACTGATTAAATGAGCAATTCGCAGTTTCACTGTACCGGCTGTGTGTATTTAAACGTGCATGGCTTAATCTTTGAGGCAGGATCAACCCGGTAGCCCAACGAGGGGGGGGGGGGGGGGGGGGGGCCCGGCCCTGTGACAGTAGGAGGACCGACCCAGTATCTTTTTTCATCTCCCGGTTCCAAAAATCCAGGCCTTATACGCGCCCCCTGATAGGTGAAGTAACAAGTATTAAACTGATAAGAGTAGTACTTACAAACACGCGACTCCTATCTGGTGGCACCTTAGATTGCAATCGCCGTGCCCCAAAATTGAAGTGGGAGGACCAACCAAGCATCTTTTTCCTTCTCCCGGTTCCAAAAATCCAGGCCTTATACACGCCCCCCGATAAGTGACGTAACAGGTATTAAACTGATAAGAGTAGTACTTACAAACACGCCACTCCTATCTGGTGGCACCTTAGATTGCACGCGCCGTGCCCCAAATTTGAAGTGATACGACCAACCAAGTATCTTTTTCCATCTCCCGGTTCCAAAAATCCAGGCCTTATACACGCCCCCTGATAGGTGCTGTAACAGGTATTAAACTGATAAGAGTAGTACTTACAAACACGCCACTCCTATCTGGTGGCACCTTAGATTGCACGCGCCGTGCCCCAAATTTGAAGTGATACGACCAACCAAGTATCTTTTTCCATCTCCCGGTTCCAAAAATCCAGGCCTTATACACGCCCCCTGATAGGTGCTGTAACAGGTATTAAACTGATAAGAGTAGTACTTACAAACACGCCACTCAAATCTGGTGGCATCTTTGATTGCACGCGCCGTGCCCCAAAATTGAAGTGATATGACCAACCAAGCATCTTTTTCCATCTCCCGGTTCTAAAAATCCAGGCCTTATACACACCCCCTGATAGGTGACGTAACAAGTATTAAACTGATAAGAGTAGTACTTACAAACACGCCACTCCTATCTGGTGGCACCTTAGATTGCACGCGCCGAGCCCCAAAATTGAAGTGATACGACCAACCAAGCATCTTTTTCCATCTCCCGGTTCCCAAAATCCAGGCCTTATACACGTCATCTGATAGGTGACGTAACAGGTATTAAACTGATAAGAGTAGTACTACTTAACACACCTTATAATAATGCAGAGAGAGGCAACGCAGTGAGAGGAGTCTGAAGAAGAGGAGTCAGAGGAGGAAGGTGGCTTTGAGGAGGTGGAAGACCAAACACAGCAGGCGTCCCAGGGGGCTTGTTGTCACCTTTCGGGGACCCTTGGTGTTGTACGTGGCTGGGTGGAGGAAGAGACCTTCAATGACATCAGTGAGGACAAGGAACGGGACATGGCTAGCTTGGTATCCAACCTTGTGCAAATGGGGAAATTAGGTGAAAAGATATAGCCTCATGGTGATTCACTTCCAGAGTCAACTTTAAGGGCACAGTCTCATGTGTAACCAGGCCTGATGTAAGTGGAGAACCGTCTACTGTCTCCATTAACACAGGTGAAGAATTAGGGATAGACTGAATTCTATTTCCTGCTGCAAATATAATGTCCATAAAGTTTCCTCTTGCTCCAGAATCTATCATAGCTGTAGTTGAAATTTTACGATCACCACATTGCAACGTGATAGGCACCACAAAATAAGGATGTTGAATCAACATACCCTCTTCACCATGAGCCAGAGAAAACAAAGGTTGTGTGACAGAATCCAGTTGATCTGAAATCTGGGATTGGTGTCGAATCTATGCACACTCAGCAGCCATAGCTATTGTTCTTTTGGATTTGCTAGGGCAATTGATGGCATAGTGCCCTGCACTACCACAATACAGGCATAAATTGTGAGTGCGTCGCCACTGTTTTTCTTCATTGGATAATGGCCCTCTTATTAGATTTACCTGCATAGCCTCTGGCTCAGAGTCTGTAGGTGTTTGTGGGGTCGGAATAGAAATTGATGAATAGGAAATAGGAGTAGCACTTGGTCTAAAAGAGCCCTGTCTTTCCAATCTTCTTTCAGACAGTCTCCGGTCAATACGGATAGCCAAACGTACAAATGCATCAAAGTCAGCAGGAAGATCAACACGAGCTAGCTCATCTTTTATAGCTTCTTAGAGACCTTTTCTGAAGTGGAACCTCTGGGCTGATTGGTTCCAGGTAGTATCAGCAACCAACTTTCTGAATTCAGCAGCATATTCAGCCACAGAGCGCCTCCCTTGATGCAAATGAAGGAGAGTGGCTTCTGCTGTAGCACATCGATTGGGGTCATCAAAAACTAGGCACATGGCCTCAAGAAAGTCATTTAGATTACCCAAGACTGGACTGTCCTGTTCCAGAAGAGGGGAGCCCCAAGCCAGGGCTTCATCTTTGAATAGGGAGAAAATAAATCCCACCTTCTCTCTTTCAGATGGAAATTGGTGAGGTAACATCATGAAGTGCAAACGGCATTGATTTAGGAAACCCCTCCATTTTTTGCGATCTCTCGCAAACTTTTCTGGTAGGGGCAAGCGGGCATCTTGCACCCTGTAGCTGGTATACTCACTGTGCATTGACTGAACTTTACTTTGCAGTTCAGCTACCTGGTCCTGCAGCACTTGAATGGTCTGTGCCAGGGTCTGCACAGTTCTTGCAAATAATGCAACCTGCTGGGCCAATGCAGAATCTGTCCCGGCGGTCTCCATGAAAGGGACAGATTATTCTGTAATGATATAGGAATCACAAGGTTTTGGAGACCAGCAGCCTAGGTCAGCAATAACCCAATTCAGCAAGTTGTAGGTGAAACAGGAACAAGCTTTATTGAAGGGAACAGGAACCACAATAATCTGGCAAGGTACATTGACAGGAAGTGCCTTATATAGGCCAAGGACCAGACACCTGACCAGGCACAGCTGAAGAGACTTAGGCACTGATACAATTGTTAGCAGAGTCAAGGTTATCAGATCTCAATGAAATTCACAAAGGCAGGCTGGCGCAGCAGTAGGGAAGAGGTTCAGCAGCCTGGGGACCATGGTTCAAAACCCAGCAGGGTCAATTCCTCACAACAACATAATAGGGGGTCTCTTGGCTTAGAGTGTTTATATGTAAACAAGGGGACATCTGTGTGTGTGAGATTCCCAGATGATTTCAGTGAGATGGACAGTCACATATCAAGGGGGAGTGTCCAATAAAGATATGCAAAAGTCCAGAGAGTTTTTTTAGTCAGTCTAAGTCTAAGTGTGTGTGTGTGTCCATGAAGAGGTGTCTAGAAGAGCCATCCAGAGGAGTGCCCAGCTCAGCAGAAGCCATGCTGTGGTGTGACCTGAGGCCTAAAGACATGGACTCTGAAGATATTGCTGACTTTTGGTGTAGTATCTAGTAATAATTTAGTATATTCATATAAGTATCTTTTTGTAAATATTGTTTTATCCCTGCTGTCTATCTGTTTGTCTAAAACCCATTGAGTAACCGTATATTAATTTATGTAAAATATATCCTTTTTAATCAACTTATGGGTATGATTGTTTATTGATTTATCCAAAATAACTTCTTATTTGTAGAAATTATACATTAATTATTTAATTATTAGTTCATTTTCTTCAAGAATACTGGCATGGATCCCCTTATTGATCTCCACCAGCTCATTCATGAGGGCTAGCATTTCCCTTCTGAACAGTATCTAGTGGTGGACCCTGGGATGGAGGTCGGAGATGAGGAGGGGAAGGGAGTGGTGGCCCAGTGGGGAGGGGCTGTGCCCTTGCTGGAGCATGGCTCTCTCGTAGTGG
Source organism: Discoglossus pictus (assembly GCA_027410445.1). NCBI lineage: Eukaryota > Metazoa > Chordata > Amphibia > Anura > Alytidae > Discoglossus > Discoglossus pictus. The sequence continues at coordinate 261,850,407 of CM050165.1, read as the reverse complement.
GGTGGGCCTGGTGGTGGTAGCGGTTGTTACGCGGCTGGGAGAAGCGGTGGAAAACAACGATCATCAGTCCAATAGGAGGGCCCGAGTTGTGAACCAAGTTGTTGGAGGAGGGCATCAGTGAGCTCAAATGCCACTGGTGTGGCTGATGATCCAGCAGATCAGCAGGCCCTCGGGTCCTCTTGTTGCCTCTTTCTCTTGTGCCGGCTCCTTTTACGCTGTCTCACCACTAGACCCAGTCCTCCTGCCAGCTGAAAGAGAGAAAACAATGTAATATGTGTTAACTATATTTTATGACACATTATTTTCTATAGCTATATGTTGCTAGATGTGATCTATTCTTTGGATCTTGAGCTTGATTGTTATGTCCTCATGAAATTATCTTGATTCTGGATGTGGCCTGTATCTGCATACGCTGCAGGGGGCAAACCCATAGATGAACTCCCTATTGGATGATTACTCATGTTGTGCCCACTAATGACATGTCAATGTCATTGTTGGTCAACAGTACAATTGTACATGTTTGTGTGATGTACATGTGATGGCATGTTGGTGTATCTGATATTCACCTGACATGGAGGCTGGTTCCTGTTGGGCCATATGGCCTGGAGCACCAGCGGCAGGTACTTATTTTAGCAACTCCTTGAGCACCATCTCCCATTCGTTGTATGTCACAGTCACTAGGGGGCCATCACTTGGTTCTTCACTGTCCTCCTTGCCCATCATCCTCTTCACCTTTGCCCAGACATCATCAAAGCAGTGCTTGACAGACTTCAAATTTCTTTGTGCAAAGCCCAATGCTGTGACTGCAGCCACTACCTCCTTCCAGGCCTGGGCCCGGTCCTTTCTTCCCTCCACCCGCAAGGATGGTGGGGTGCTCACGGATTGCACTGAGGAGGACCACCATCTCCTTGTGCCGAGACTCTTGCCCTTCTGACTGTGGATGGGGATCCTACGCTCCCTCATCTGTCGCTCCTCTGGGCTACTACCCATCTCTGATGCCACCCCCTCTGACCCTGAACTTGATGTGCCTATTACTGTGGGCAACTTAACACCCCCCTCTCCCTCCACTCCTCTCCTCCACACTCCTCTCCCCTACACTACTCTCCTTTACTCCTTTCCCCTCCACTCCCCACTGCAAAATCATTTTTTCCTTAGGAATGAACTAAAAATTGAATAATCCATTCCCAGCCCCAGATCTGATACATAAATTAATACAATTCCATTGAAACATCAGGAAACTCAAATTCTGCTGATAGATGTCTTTTTTGTGCCTTTCCTCATGATTCACTAGCACTCGATTAAAATGTGTGACTAGAAGATATTTGGATAAATATAGGAGCATTTTTTGCTTGGAGAGTATAGGAGCTTATGGATAGAGAGATTTGACTGTATATGTTTTAGAGGAATATTTGAATATTCATAAATATATATAAGCCATCTGACTCCAGTAACCTAGAATGTTACATTTTATCTAGCTCATAACCTAGACCAATCTTATGAATGCATAATTATTTCTATATTTCCTATCCATTCATTATTGTTCTTAGCTTTTGATTTGTGTGTTATTTGTGTCTTATTATTTGCATACAAAACAGTCTTTCTCTGGTAGAATTTGTCAAATTGTCAAAAATCTAAGTAAAGCCAGCATGATTTCATACACTATTTACTTCAAAATCACTCGTGTTAACATGCTATGTCATTTTCCACTGCTAAAGGCTTAGTTAAATAATTAAAACGAATAGCTGAAACTATCCACCTGCAGTCATTGTCTTCCATCCTCATTTTTTATTCACTTTTCCTTTTATGTACATATTTAAATTATTGAACAACTTAATATAACATATCCTTAACCTAACTTTATATTCACTTACTCCTTAACCCTCTCTCTGTTGTATGACACGTAGACTATACTTTAATCTTTCAATCATCTATACATGTAATAATTTTCTTAAAGCCTATTTATTTCTTGATTATCTTGATTACCTTCCCCTTACTATTGTTGCGGTTGTTCATTATTTTAATCTAGAATAGTAATAAATCATTATCACCACAGCCATTGCTTTAAAAATATACAACAAATGTCTCTTAGTGATTATTGAAGTAATATCAATATAAGAAATGCTGTATATTGTAAATGTTGTGCTTTTTCACAAAGCATCTTACAAGATTGAAAACTCGCAAACCTTCAATCTAAATTGAGTGTGGGAGACAGACACCTGGACAATAACAGTTAGGGATTTTAATTGGCTAGAAAGAATGACAAATTGAAGTGTTGCAGTCATGCAGGTTTAAAATTTACCTGCTTAGAACATTTGCAAAGCTTGGAGGATGTTCCCATTTAGTAGGAGAGAGTAGGAAACTATGCATGCTTTAGTGCTGCAGTGATGTGTAAATGATATTACATGTTGACAGGAGTGAGAGAGTGAAATTACAAAAAGCAGGGGAGAATGAGAAATGTGAGGAGAGTAACAAGTTAATTAAAGATTTTGAGCCTCATTCAATTAGAAGCCTCGGTATATATTGATCGGTATATAGGCCATATATCTGCGGGCTTGAACTCTGCTACAATTCCAGTGCTATTCAATTGAACAAGCCTGCAAGTTATGGGCCGAAAACCGAAACCGTAAACCATGCACTCGTGCGTAGCATTTCAGGGCGGGAATGTGATCAATTAAGCAAGGCCGTAACTACCCATTTCTAAAAAGCCAATAGAAAATGAGACCTTCATCATTAAGTCAGTCTAAGATGGAGGTTACATCGGGGCGGCCGGTGCATAGGGGCAGATGGGCCCACCTACCTAACCCACTAACTACCTACCCAGGCCCCTGAGGCCTGACCACCGCTCCATGCAGGGCCTGGGGACCCGTCTATGCACACCCACCCCAATCAGGCCCTCTGTATATGGAACCAACCTACGCAAGTCCACAATGTCTGGGATCCCTCCGTGCAGCCCTGCGGGACCCCTTCATGCAGGCCTGCAGGCCCTGGGAACTACTCCAATCAGGCCCAAGGCCTGGGGACCCCTCCATGTGGGGCCTGGGGACTCCTCTATGCAGGCCCACTCCAATCAGGCCTGCGGGGATGAGGAACCACCCCACGCAGGTCCATGATGCCTGGGGATCCCTCCATGCAACCCCGCAGGGCCCCTCCATGCAGGCCTGCAGGGCCTGGGCACTACCCCAATCAGGCCCACGCAGATGAGGAACCACCCCACGTAGGTCCACGATGCCTGGAGAGTCTTCCATGCAGGCCCGCAGGGCCTGAGAACTACCCCAATCAGGCACATTGGGCGTGGGGACCCCACCAAGCACCCACCTAACTACCTACCCAGGCCCCCGAGGCCTGGAGCCCACATCCATCCGGGGCCTGGGGACCCCTCTATGCAGGCCCTCCCCAATCAGGGCCTGGGAACTATCCCAATCAGGCCCACAGGGCCTGGGGATCCCCTAAGCACCCACGTACCTATCTACCCAGGCCCCGGAGGCCTGGGGACCCCTCTATGTGGCCCGCTAGGCCTCGGGGTCAATGAACCCAGTTACCTACATGGAGACTGGGGACCCACCTACCCAGAGCCTGGGGATCCCTCCATGCAGGCCCTCCGGCGGACCCCCCCCCCCCCCATGCAAGCCGGTGAGGCCTGGGGATCCTTCCATGCCCCCTATATCTTTGGAGGTCTATAAAGACCCCCAATGATAGAATGCCTTGCAAAAGTATTGACCCACTTGACTCTTTACCTATTTTGTTACATTACAGCCTTAAGTTCAATGTTTTGTTAATCTGAATTTTATGTGATGGATCAGAACACAATAGTCTAAGTTGGTGAAGTGAAATGAGAAAAATATATACATAAAACTATTTTTTAGAAATAGAAAACAGAAAATTGGCATGTGCGTATGTATTCACCCTTTTTGTTATGAAGCCCATAAAAAGCTCTGGTGCAACCAATTACCTTCAGAAGTCACATAATTTGTGAAATGATGTCCACCTGTGTATAATCTAAGTGTCACATGATCTGTCATTACATATACACACCTTTTTTGAAAGGCCATGGGGCTACAACACCTAAGCAAGAGGCACCACTAACCAAACACTGCCATGAAGACCAAGGAACTCTCCAAACAAGTAAGGGACAATGTTGTTGAGAAGTGCAAGTCAGGGTTAGGTTTTAAAAAAAATATCCAAATCTTTGATGATCCCCACGTGCACGATCAAATCTATCCTAACCAAATGGAAAGAACATGGCACAACAGCAAACCTACCAAGAGACGGCCGCCCACCATAACACGTACCGGGCAAGGAGGCAGAGACCTAAGGTAACCCTGGAGGAGCTGCAGAGTTGCACAGCAGAGACTGGAATGTCTGTACATAGGACGACAATAAGCTGTACACTCCATAGAGTTGGGCTTTATGGCCAAAAGAAAGCCATTACTTTCAGCAAAAAACAAAATGGCACGTTTTGAGTTTGCGAATAGGCATATGGGAGATGAATGGAGGAAGGTGCTCTGGTCTGATGAGACTCAAATTTAACTTTTCGACCATCAAAGAAAATGCTATGTCTAAACCCAACACATCACATCATCCAAAGAGCACCATCCCACAGTGAAACATGGTGGTGCCAGCATCATGCTGTGGGGATATCTTCAGCAGCCAGGACTGGGAAACTGGTCAGAGTTGAGGGAAAGATGGTTGATGCTAAATACAGGGATATTCTTGAGCATAACCTGTACCAATCTGTGTGTGATTTGAGGCTAGGACGGAGGTTCACCTTCCAGCAGGACAATGACCCCAAACACACTGCTAAAGCAACACTTGAGTGGTTTAAGGGGAAACATACAAATATGTTGGAATGGCCTAGTCAAAGCCCAGACCTCAATCCAATAGAAAATCTGTAGTCAGATTTAAAGTTTGCTGTTCACAATGCAAACCATGCAACTTGAAGGGGCTGGAGCAGTTTAGCAAGGAGGAATGGGCAAAAATCCCAGTGGTAAGATGTGGAATGCTCTTAGAGACGTATCCAAAGCAACTAGGTTGGGAGGTAACAAACACAAAAAATGCCAAGGGGGGTGAATAATTTTGCAAGGCACTGTATATATATATCACATATTATAATTGTCTAACTACGATTAGTCGTCACGCTGCGTTGCGTAGTGCGTACGAGTTAGCGATGAGCGCCGCAGGCGCTCATCGCCCGGCGATCCTCGCGCAGCGAGGCGAGCTGTTAAACCGTACCACTTTGCTGATCGTACGACTTTGCCATCGCCTGGTGAGCCTCGCGTAGCGAGGCGAGCCGGTAAATTGTAGCACTTTGGCAATGAGCGCCGCAGGCGCTCATTGCAGGTGAGCCTCGCGTAGCGAGGCGAGCCATTAAACCGTAGCACTAAGAAAAAAAATACGACGTGAAAAAAATTACGAGATAAGTGGCGGAACCAAAACAGTAAAAAAAACACTAAATACACACTAAAAAATAAAACAAAGCTCACTTACAGCATGGGGAACCTGGCAGGACGTCTGGAAGTGAGTTGGAACTGCAATTTAGATCGATTTAGCCAAGTTACAAAGATCGAAAATCGGCTAAGCGAAAAAAAAATGGCCGCCGAAAAAAATGAAAACAAGGCTATACTACTAGGAACTGCGTAAAACACAGCCACAGACGTATGTGTTTGAAAAAGGATGCGGATTAACCGCACACTGAGTAAAAAGACAGTAGCGAGTATATTTTACGAAACGATATTACCGATTTACGCATTAACACAGATTTCCCGCCTTTGTCTCGCGCCACATAGGATTTCCCGCCGAAAACAACGCATTTGGCACATGACTGAAACTTTCTCCTCAGGTGATGACAGTCTGACTGGATGTTTTCTGATGCCGGGAAATCGCAAGAGATTGTTAGCTCTTCAGTATACTGCTTCAGCATTATTACATTAAAAAAGGTAAATATATTATTTATAATTATTAATTAATAAATTGTTACTTACTTAATAAATAATAGATAAGAAATGTAATTAATAGAAAAATAATATTGTGCTTACCTGTGTGAAACAATTTTTAATAACATTCATAATGTACATTAATTAATTAATTAATTATTAATATCAAAATTAAGAATATCAATAAAAAAAACATATTTATTAATTAATTATTAATGTACATTAATTTAACAATTATTTTGTTATATGTCGTGATTACCTGTGTTAAACAATTGTTAATAACATTTATAATGTGCATTAATTAATTAGGAACACATTGATTCATTAATTATTAATGTACATTAATTTAAGAACTATTTTGTGATATGTCGTGATTACCTGTTGGTAAGACTTGTAAATAACATTCATAATGTATCATTATTAATCATTAATATTAAAAAAGGTTAAGAATGTGCATAAAAAAAGGAACACGTTTATTAATTAATTATTCATGTATGTACATTATTTAAATACTTCAGTTCTTATATACTTTGTATAAAATAAACCAAAAATAAAAAATAAAGGCTATATACTCATGGTTACATGTTGATGTTAGATTTAGTCACACATTAGTTTAATATTAATGAACATTAATTGATTCTTAGTTCATTAGTAATGTGCATTATTTTAAGATGTCAGTTGTAACAAACTCATTTTAAAATACCACTCAAAAAAAAATAAAGGGAACATGCTTATGTGTTGATGTTATATTTAGTCAGACATTAATTTAAGATTAATACAGATTCATTGATTCTTATTTAAAGACTAACAGTAATATTGAGTGTATGTTTATAATCTATGCTTTTATATGTGTGTTCATGCTGATTGATTGATATATTTATTTCATGTTTTTAATCTATGCAAAAATAGGTATGTTAAGCCTCATTGATTAATACAGATGAAGTAACATATTATACATTAATTTTACTATTTTTTATAATTGCAGTGAACTCTACGTGAATGACCAGAGATAGTGACGTTTGCACACATTGAACATCATATGGATAATTTGGACAGGTACAGAATTTTAATTATATTACTACGGCAAAATATTAAAAAATATGAGGTTTTTAATGTAGCCAAATGTCTGTTGATGTTCATTTAATGATATTGATGAAGCAAAAGTTTAAAAAGATTATCTATTTGATTTTACAGTTTATTCTGATCTGAAAGGGAATAAACAGACAGTGTGACTTTTGCAGCCTTTGAACAACATCAACATCATCCTCACAGGTATAAAAATGTATTTTGTAGTGACGCATAGAAAAAGGCTATGTATTATATATTTGGTGAAAATTTAAATTTATTGAAAATGGAGAGTACTTATTGAGTCATTAATTTATGATATTTAGTCAAAACTTTAAAAAAGTTGAAAAGACAATACTAATTAATAATATTTAAAGAAAATAAGAAACTTACAACACTTAAAAAAAAAAAGGATGGTATGCTGTGAATTCAATCAAGAAGGAATGTTATTGAAGGATTAAAAATATAAAGATAGATATGTGCAGCTATTTCAGATTTCATATATGTCAATAAAATACTTTGAAAAATGGTTTCATTTCTTTCAGACTAGAGGTCAACAATTGAAAATGTTTTAATAGTTTATTCATCTACTTTAATCTAAAAGTACAAAAAGGAATTTTTTTTATATAAAACAAAGAACAAACAATAATTACATCTCTATTTAAAATAACAGATTAAAATGGCGGTCAATGGAGAAGACAAAATTGAATGCAAAAGAAGATTGGCAAGGGAAAGGAAGCAAAGGTGGTGAGATGCTCAGAAACCGGAAACTTCACAACGCTTGCGAGAAGAAGATCAACAGAGACTTTTAAATAAAAGAAAGATGAGTAAGAAAGCCGCAAGTGAGTGTGTTGGGGCTTCCAAGAAACGTAAAAGTAAACAAAAACATCTCTGTGAACCATTGTTCAATGATTCTAATTTGCAGAATGATTTAAATGTAGACACACATGAAAAAAATGTACATATAGAATGTGGGTCTGATATTTATGTTGAAGAAATGCATGATAATGTGTTTACAACTGCAGTACAAGTAGATACTCATTATCGTGGGTTACTTAATGTGGTTTGTCAGTTTTGTGGGGCCTATCATTTTATAAAGGAAAGACCTACTGACGGAAATTTCATTAGTTGCTGTCAGAAAGGAAAGGTGAAACTTCCACTAAGACACCCATTTCCATATTATTTAGAATGCATTATGAGTGATCCAACATTTCCAAATTATAATAATTTCAAACAAAACATAAGGTCTTATAACAGTGCAATTTCATTTGCTTCAATGGGTGCAACATTAGCAGAAAATGTACCAGGACATGGTCCTTATTGTTTCAGAGTTCAAGGTCAAATATACCACAGAACTTCACATTTACACCCACAAGAAGGACAGCAAAGGAAATTTGCACAGTTATATGTCTTAGATACGATGGAAGCTGTGGAACAAAGAATGACACTTCCAGAAAATAGACAGTGTTTGCGCATAGTCTTTGAACAGCTTGAAAAAATTATGGAAAAAAACCCATATAGTGAAGCATACAAACAATTAGCTCAGCTTGAAAAAGAACAACAGGAACATGCTGAAAGACATCAATTGCCTACACCAAGAGTCAATATGGTGTTAAAAAGAGATCGCAACACTGATCAAAGAAGATATAATGTACCTACTGTAAATGAGGTTGCCGTGGTGTTTAAAAATTAAAATGGTGAACCACCTTTTCAGCGGGATATTAGAATATATCCACGCAATGAAGAACAACCATTTATCAACATCAATATATTAAGCTGTAATTTAGATCCAATGACATATCCCATTTTCTTTCCAAATGGGGAACCAGGATGGGAACCAAAATTACAATTGGAAAGTTATCCCAATACTAAACTTCGTATTAGATCTAATATTTCTATGCTGGAATATAAAGTGGCACAAACTGCTATCCGTGATTGTTTTAATCCAATTTTACATGGAGGAAAACTCACTCAACAATGGATTATTGATTCATATTTACAAGTTGAAGCCAATAATCTAAATTTTATTAAATATCAACAAAATAAATTACGAGTAGAACAGTATTGTGGATTAATGGATTATGTGGCAGATTTAGCTTCCAACAGAGACATTCCAGCTGGAAGAGCAATTATTTTGCCATCCTCTTTCCAAGGATCTCCTCGCAATATGCGAGAAAGGTATAATGATGCCATGGCTATTGTTACAAAATTTGGAAAACCAGATTTATTTATTACATTCACGTGTAATCCACAATGGCCAGAGATCAAGGAAAATTTGAATCTGGGACAAACTACTTCTGACCGACCAGATTTAGTGGCAAGAGTATTTAAAATCAAACTCAATTCATTAATTCATGATATCACTAAAGCACACTTATTTGGACAATGTGTGGCTTTTGTTTACACCATTGAATTTCAAAAAAGAGGATTGCCACATGCTCACATACTTTTAATACTGCAGGAAAAAGACAAGTTGAACACTGCAGAGAGAGTGGATTCAGTAATTTCTGCACAATTGCCAGACCAAGAAAAATATACAAAACTTTGGGAGATTGTTACACATAGAATGATTCATGGACCATGTGGAGAGATGAATCCGAATTCACCATGTATGGAAAATAAAAAATGTACTAAAGAATTTCCAAAACAATTTCAAATGCAAACTTATGCAAATTGTGATGGATATCCTTTGTATAAAAGAACACAAGGACAAACAGCTATTATCCGGGGCCAAAAGGTTGATATTAGATTTGTCGTTCCATACAATCCACATTTGCTCATTAATCACAATGCACACATCAATGTGGAAGCTTGCACTTCGATTAAATCAATTAAGTATGTGTATAAATACATATACAAAGGATATGATGCAGCTAATGTTGTTGTACAAGGTGCTGGAAATGAAAACGAAAATCCAATTTTACATGATGAACTATCAAATTATTTAGATGCTCGGTATGTGAGTGCTCCTGAAGCAATGTGGCGCCTTTTGAAATTTGAGATGCATGATCGGTCACATGCTATCTATCGTTTATCTGTACATTTGCCTCAAAGTCAGTTGGTTTGCTTTACTCAAGGAAATGAAAGAACTGCATTATATCAAAGTGAAGACAGAGATACTACGCTTACTGCGTGGTTTAAATTAAACTGTCAGGATACGCAGGCCAGACAATTTGTATACATAGAGATACCATATCACTATGTATTTGTAAATGGTCTATGGCGACAACGAAGAAGAGATACACATAAAATCATACCACGCATGTATACCGTCAGTCCAAGGGACATTGAACGTTTCAGCTTAAGATTACTTCTGCTACATGTTCCCGGTGCACAGAGTTTTGAGCATTTACGTACAGTGAATGACATAGTTTATGAGACATTCCTATTAGCTGCAAGACATCAAAATTTCATAGCTGATGATACAGAATGGGAGAGGTGTCTGGAAGAAGCAGCACTATGTCAAATGCCTAAGCAAATGAGACAACAATTTGCATTCATTTGTATATTTTGCAATGTACCTGATGCTTTCACTTTGTGGGAAACATTTAAATTAAACATGTCAGAAGATTTCTTAAAACGTTACAGAGAACCAATAGCTCTGTTAAAAACATTGATGGAAATCCAAGAAATATTGTTGGCTCATGGATTAAATTGTGCAAGTTTTAATTTACCAGATCCAGGACTTATAGATTACATCAATTTTGATGATTATGACACTGAGCTTCAAAAACAAAAAACCCAAGAAAAACTGGCAACTTTAAATAATTTACAGTTAGAAGCATTTCATGCCATCACAAATGCTACAGATGATGAAATGGTCAAAGACCGGTATTTCTATCTAGACGGACCAGGTGGATCAGGAAAAACTTATCTGTACAATTGTTTGATGAGTTATATTCGATCACAGGGTCAGATAGCTATGCCATTTGCAACAACTGGAATTGCTGCACTTTTGTTAGATGGTGGTAGAACTGTGCATAGTGGATTTAAGCTGCCAGTTCCCATTTTGGAAACATCAGTGTCAGATATTCGACTCAATTCCATACAAGCAAAAAAATTCAAACTAACTAAACTAATTATCATAGACGAGGCAACAATGATGTCATGTCATGCACTGCAATGTATTGACAAATTCTTAAAAGAAGTGATGGATAATAAGTTGCCATTTGGTGGAAAGGTGATGCTGTTAGGAGGCGATTTTAGGCAAACATTACCTGTTGTGCCACACGGAAATAGAACAGAGATCATTGAAACATGTATCAAGACCAGTAAACTGTGGCAAATATTTACACATCTCAAATTAGAATTAAATATGAGATCTGAAGGCCAAAATGAATTCAATGACTGGCTCATTAAAATCGGAGATGGAAAACATCCAGAAATACAGCATTTATCAAATGATACCATTGAAATTCCATCAGAAATGGTTTGCAATGAATTACTCATATCAGCCATATTTCTAAACACTCTTAATAATGAGGATTACACAGACATTGCAAACAAAGTAATATTAACATAAACAAATATCGATGCCTTGAATGTAAAAAACAAAATTTTAAAATACATCAATGCACCACAAAAGAATTATTACAGTGCAGATTCTATTCTGTCAGATGATAAAGACAGTGAATTGAATTTTAGTATCGAATTTATTAATTCGTTAACACCATCTGGAATGCCCCCACATATTTTACAATTGAAAAAAGGCGCAATTGTTATGTTATTGCGAAATATGAATCCAAAAAAAGGACTTTGTAATGGGACCCGATTAATTGTGCATGAGTTAAAAGATCATTTTATACATGCCGAAATTATAACTGGTACCCATAAAGGTGAACAAGGTTTTATACCAAGAATTGATTTAGCTCCAAGTGAGAGTGGTTTGATCTTTGTCCTTCAACTGAGACAATTTCCAGTTATCATGGCATTTGCTATGACCATCAATAAATCTCAAGGAAAAACTTTTAAGTCAGTTGGTATTTTTTTAAAGGAACCAGTTTTTGCACATGGACAACACTATGTGGCTTTTTCAAGGTGCACTAATCCAAAAGAAATTAAAGTGCATGTTGAAGAAAACGAAACTCAAGGTCATTTATTGGACAATGGATGTGTTTACACCAAAAACATTGTCTACTTTGAGGTGTTGGAAAGATAGAGGACAATGGTTTCATTTTAATGCCAACATTTTATGGGACTCAATATGATTGCACAAAAACAACATTTCACGTAAAACATCCCTAAAGAATAGACAAAAAAACATAGAGAACAGTGGTTTGACTTCCAGTACAAAATTTAAGTACTCTGGGACTCTTTAAATATGGGAACACTATTTCACTTATGAAAATCTATGTGATATTTGCAGAATGGACAAACTGAAAAAAAACCCCAAAAAAACAACAACAGTAAAATATCCGTAAACAGATTGGAATGGGTTCAAAGTTTTATATTTACATGATTGGCCCCACAAAACAATTAACTGACTTTTTCAGGTTTACAAGAGTTAAATGTTATAGTTTGATGTTAAAATTACAGATGTTAAATATGTGTTTTTGGAATTTTGAAAAAAGTTTGGTAAATATATATGTGGTATAGTCAAATATGTATTGTTAGTATAAAGTATAATTAACTGACTTTTTCAGGTTTACAAGAGTTAAATGTTATAGTTTGATGTTAAAATTACAGATGTTAAATATGTGTTTTTGGAATTTTGAAAAAAGTTTGGTAAATATATATGTGGTATAGTCAAATATGTATTGTTAGTATAAAGTATAATTAACTGACTTTTTCAGGTTTACAAGAGTTAAATTTTATAGTTTGATGTTAAAATTACAGATGTTAAATATGTGTTTTTGGAATTTTGAAAAAAGTTTGATAAATATATATGTGGTAAAGTCAAATATGTATTGTTAGTATAAAGTTTAACTATTTTAAGAATAATTGGAAATGTATTATTTAAAGACAAAGTATTGATTCAGGGAGAAATCCGTTCGCCAGTTAATGGGGTCAGGAAGGAATTAATTTTTTTCCCTCTTTGATACAATTGGACAAGTTTCAATAGAGGGTTTTTATTGTTTGCCTTCCTCTGGATTCAATGCTAATTTAGTTTAACAAGAGCTTAAAAAATATTTTACAAATGATAAAAAGCATGTTATTGTTAAAAATATTTACTTACTCTAAGTTAATATAGTCCGCAGTTACTTAGTGATAAATATGTATTGAAAAGTGTTAGTATTGTTAACAAAATGTTGAACGAATGTTTCATATACAAGTTGCATGTTACAAAAGTTTAATGTTTGGGAAATATAAGTTGAAAGTTAAAAAAATAAAAAGTTAAAAAAAATAATGTGTTTTTATTTTTAGAAAAAAAAAAGGGACAAATGTAGGCGAATCATTTTGTGTTGCAAACAAATTTCACAACATTTAAATTTTATTGACCGTCATTTTTTGACGGGCAAGTCGCTACTATATATATATACACCCATTGCATGGTTGAGGCCTATATAGATCCTCTTGGAGTATTGTTGGTTTTTAAGGTCCGGTTGGGGCCTATATAGTCCTACTTGGTATTTTAAGGTTTTTAAGGTCCGGTCGGGCCTATATGGTCCTGCTTCGTATTTTAAGGTTTAAAGGTCCGGTTGGGGCCTATATGGTACTGCTTGGTATTTTAGGGTTTTGAAGGTCCTGGATGGGGCCTATATTGTCCTGCTTGGTATTTTAAGGTTTTTAAGGTCCGGTTGGGGCCTATATGGTCCCGCTTGGTATTTAAAGTTTTTTTTTTAGGTCCGGTTGGGGCCTATATGGTACTGCTTGGTATTTTAAGGTTTTAAGGCCCGGTTGGGGCCCATATGGTCCCGCTTGGTATTTTAAGGTTTTTAAAGTCCTGGGTGGGGCCTATATGGTCCCTCTTAGCATCTTAAGGTTTTTAAGGTCCGATTTGGGACTTTATGGTCCAGCTTGGTATTTTAATGCTTTTAAGGTCCGGTCTGGCCTATATGGTCCCGCTTGGTAGTTTAAGGTTTTTAAGGTCCTGCATGGGGCCAATAATGTCCTGCTTGGTATTTTAAGGTTTTTAAGGTCCTGGATGGGGCCAATATTGTCCCGATTGGTATTTTAAGGTTTTTAAGGTCCGGTCCGGACCTATATGGTCCCGCTTGGTATTTAACGTTTTTTTTTAGGTCCGGTTGGGGCATATATATGGTCCTGCTTGGTATTTTAAGGTTTTAAGGTCCGGTTGGGGCCCATATGGTTTTGCTTGGTATTTTAAGGTTTTTAAGGTCCTGGATGGTGCCTATACGGTCCCGCTTGGTATTTTAATGTTTTTAAGGTCCGGTCGGGCCTATATGTTCCTGCTTGGTATTTTAAGGTTTTTAAGGTCCTGGATGGGGCCAATATTGTCCCGCTTGGTATTTTAAGGTTTTAAGGTACGGTCGGGACCTATATGGTCCCGCTTGGTATTTTACATTTTTTTTTAGGTCCGGTTGGGGCCTATATAGTCCTGCTTGGTATTTTAAGGTTTTAAGGTCTGGTTGGGGCCTATATGGTCCCCCTTGGTATTTTAAGGTTTTTAAGGTCATGGATGGTGACTATACGGTCCCACTTGGTATTTTAAGGTTTTTAAGGTCCTGGATGGTGCCTATACGGTCCCGCTTGGTATTTTAATGTCTTTAAGGTCCGGTCGGGCCTATATGTTCCTGCTTGGTATTTTAAGGTTTTTAAGGTCCTGGATGGGGCCAATATTGTCCCGCTTGGTATTTTAAGGTTTTAAGGTACGGTCGGGACCTATATGGTCCCGCTTGGTATTTTACGGTTTTTTTTAGGTCCGGTTGGGGCCTATATGGTACTGCTTGATATTTTAAGGTTTTTAAGGTCTTGGATGGGGCCAATATTGTCCCGCTTGGTATTTTAAGGTTTTTAAGGTCCTGGATGGGGCCAATATTGTCCCGCTTGGTATTTTAAGGTTTTTAAGGTCCGGTCAGGACCTATATGGTCCCGCTTGGTATTTTACGGTTTTTTTTAGGTCCGGTTGGGGCCTATATAGTCCTGCTTGGTATTTTAAGGTTTTAAGGTCTGGTTGGGGCCTATATGGTCCCCCTTGGTATTTTAAGGTTTTTAAGGTCATGGATGGTGACTATATGGTCCCGCTTGGTATTTTAAGGTTTTTAAGGTCCGATTGGGGCCTTTATGGTCCTGCTTGGTATTTTAAGGTTTTAAGGTCCATTTGGGGCCCATATGGTCCCACGTGGTATTTTAAGGTTTTTACTCTCCTGGATGGGGCCTATTTTGTCCCGCTTGGTATTTTAAGGTTTTTAAGGTCCGATTGGGGCCTATATGGTCCTGCTTGGTATTTTACGTTTTTTTTTAGGTCCGGTTGGGGCCTATATGGTCCTGCTTGGTATTTTAAGGTTTTATGGTTCGGTTGAGGCCTATATGGTCCTGCTTGGTATTTTAAGGTTTTTAAGGTCCTGGATGGTACCTATACGGTCCCACTTGGTATTTTAAGGTTTTTAAGGTCCGATTGGGGCCTATATGGTCCTGCTTGGTATTTTAAGGTTTTAAGGTCCGTTTGGGGCCCATATGGTCCTGCTTGGTATTTTAAGTTTTTTAAGCTCCTGGATGGGGCCTCTTTTGTCCCGCTTGCTATCTTAAGCTTATTTGAGGTCCGTTTGGGGCATATATGGTCTAACTTGGTATCTTAAGCTTATTTTAGGTCCGGTTGGGGCCTATATGGACCCGCTTGGTATTTTAATGTTTTAAGGTCCAGTTGGGGCATATATGGTTCCTCTTGGTTACTCCTAAGGTTATTCTTGGTCCAGTTGGGGCCGATATAGTCCTGCTTGGTATTTTAAGTTTTATGTAGGTCAGATTGGGGCGTATATGGTCCCGCTTGGTATTTTACGTTTTCTTTTAGATCCGGTCGGTGCCTATATAGTCCTGCTCAGTATTTTAAGGTTTTTAAGGTCCGGTTGTGGCCTATATAGTCCTGCTTGGTTTTTAAGGTTTTTAAGGACAGGTTGGGACCTATATAGTCCCGCTTGGTGTAATGTGAGTTTTTAAGCTCCAGTGAGGTCCTATATAATTCCACTTTGTACAATATGCATTTTTTTAGATATGGTTGGGGCCTATATAGTACTGCTTGGTTTCATAAGTGTTTTTAAATACGGCTGCAGACTTTTTTGGACTTGTTGGTCAACTACTGCACTTGAAGACACCTCAAGAAGGAGAAACAACTGTTGGTGAGTGTCATTGCATTCATTTTTCTGTCAATGCGCATAGAGGAAATTTTGAACTGTCTGATTTATTTGCTTGGTTTATATCACCCCCAGGTCCAAACACTGTGGCTGCAGACTTTTTTGGACTCGTTGGTCAACTACTGCACTTGAAGACACCCCAAGAAGGAGAGCCAACTGTTGGTTAGTGTCATTGCTTTTATTTTTCTGTCAATGCGTAGAGTTGCAAGCACTGGTGTGCCTATTTGTGTAATATGCAAATTATGATATTGCTGTAGTCTTGTCACATGAGTGTTTTCAATCTGTATTTTATACTAATGAATTAAACACATTGTTATTATTCTTCGTGACATTGCTGCAGTGCTAATCATGTATGATTTTATTGCAAAACTTATATGTAATATTGGTAATTTTATCAAAGCGACACCTTTGCACATAGCTAATGTGGTTTAAGTATTTATTATTTTGAGAAATGTGAAATTTCTAAGAACTTGACTGTGCATTATGTATATATGCTTACAATTTGCTTATCACAAATAACAAAAATAGTTTAAAAAGGTACTACATCTACGTTATTGGTTAAGCAATTTTTGGGAAAATGGGACTTAAAAATGGGAAAGAAGGAAAGGAATATAAGTGTCGAATAAAGTAGAACATTTTCGTAAAGCCCCAAAAGTGTATTTGACCCAAATTAAAGTCACATAAAGTTAATCACACATAGCTTAAACAAGCGAAAGCATTCATATATTTCATAGTCGGGTATCTTAGATTGAAGGCAAAGTACTTTGTTACATATTTAAAATTTTTATGCTGCGATCTATTCATCATATTATTAGCAAAAATGAATACTGTTGACTCGCTACTTCTGAAGCCTTTCTGCACCCTAACATATGAAGAGAAGCTGGAAGTAAAAGAATTAGGATGTCACCAGCCAGAGATAAATCTTCAGCAACAAGCAAGAGATTGAAGCAAGGAATATGTCCGTACTTTTAATACTGACTGGTAAAAAAAGAAGAACTGGCTTTGTGGAAGCATCCCTCGAAATCCTTATTTTGTTTTCTGTGCATCTTATTTGGTGGTGATGTTGTTGGATCAAAATTTGTGTGACTGACGTCAAACACATAGCACAGGAAATTAAGAAACATGAAGCTTGCAAATCCCACTTGGATAACAGGTACAACTTTCAGATTTTTGGACGTGTGAACATTGCAGTTCAACTGGTCGAAGGATACGGATCCACTATTCGAAAACACAATGAAGAAGTGGATAAGAACCTGTACATCCTTTCAAAATTAATTGATTGTATTTGCTTTTGTGATGTTTTTGAATTGGCAATAAGAGGACATGACGAAAGTGAAACATAGCAAAATCCAGGAGTGTTTCGAGGACTGGTGGATTTGGTTGCCAGTATCGATACTGAAAAACACTGATATGTCCACAAAGACACAGTCAGTTTTAGTATATCGACAAGCACCGAGTTGTAGAAAGTTTTACGGCTTCACAGAACTGAAAGACACTGATGCAGAATCGATTGCCACTGTTGTGCTGGAAAGTCTGAATACTGAATACTGAGCCAAACAACAAACTAAAACTGATAGCTCAAAGTTACAATGGTGCCAGTGAGATGCGTGCAGAACTTAGAGGAGTTCAAAGAAAAATAAAAGATGTGTACCCTAACGCACACTACATTTGTTGTTATTCTCACCAACTGAATCTATTAATGGAACAATCAGTTTCAAAGATTGCAAGAGTGAGAATTTTCTTTTGCAACCTATCCGGACTACCATCTTTTTTTTCATGATCTCCAAAAAGGACTGCAGTTCTGGATGAGGTAGTTGGTAGAAGACTTCCAAGAGGTGCACCGACATGTTAGAACTTCAACATTAGTACAGTGAATGTCATCTACGAGCACAGAGATGATCTAATTGAGTGTTTACAGAAAACTGAAATGTCAGATAACTTTAATTCAGGCTCTATACCTGAAGCCAGTGCCTTCATTCGAATGCTAGAAGAAAGGGAGTTCCTTTACTTCCTTAAATTATTTAATCAAATAATGCCACCTGTTGATGTGCTCTACAGTAAGCTTGGAAACAGGACACGGATACTGTTTTTGTCAACAAAGACACAGAAGAATGTGTCAACAGCATCCAGAGAATTCGTAATTCTGTTGATGAGATAGAAGCAAGTTTGCCTAGCACTACAGAAATCCCCAGACGTAGTATAGAGATCTCAACCTTGAAGCAACTTTCAAAAGAGGTATGTGACATAGTGGTTGTTAATGCAAAAGAACGTTTTGTATTTTCAAATCATCTAGTAAGTACCAAACTGTTTCAAAGTGACTTGTTTACAACCAATGACATTTATTTTCCCATGAAAGCTCTGGAAGCCACTGTGCAAGCATATCCAATGCTAAACAAGGAAAAAATGCACACTGAGCTGTCAGTTATATATGGGAAGCTGGAATTTTGTCTCTCTAAGGGTGCTGTTGCTCTGTACACACTTTTTCTGGAAAATAATCTGCAGGATGATTTCACAGAGACAGTGACATTATTAAGAATCCTCATTACAACACCAATGACTACTGCAGAATCAGAAAGATCCTGCCCCACACTGAAGAGGATAAAAACCCTTTTAAGAAGCACCATGACCCAGGACTGGTTGAATGCATTAGCGATGCTGTCAATGGAAAAGCAACTTATTTCGGAGATCAAAGATTTCAATAAAAAAAACATTGATACGTTTTGTTCATTGAAAGATCAAAATTTAGATACAAATAATTATAAGAAGAGAAATCATACCACCAGTGTATGCACACAGAAACTGAGTAGAAGGAGCACCACCTCACTCTCATTGAAAAAATGGAGGCACTAACCAGCATAAGAACAGTGAGCAGCATCAGCACCACCTCATCAACTACATCAAGAACACAGAGACTTTCCAGTAACAGAAAATAAATAAGAAGCAGCTCCACCTCATCATCATCATCATCATCATCAAGAAAACAGAGACTTTCCAGCAACATTAAAGAAAAAAGACACAGCACCACCTAATCATCAAGTACACAGAGACTTTCCAGCAGCAGAAAAGCGGGAAGAAACAACACCACCTCCTCATCACCGTCAAGAAAACAGAGACTTTCCAGCAACATTAAAGAAAGAAGAAACAGCACCACCTCATCATCAAGTACACAGACTTTACAGCAACAGAAAAGCAAGAATAAACTGTGCCACCTCCTCATCAGCGTCAAGAAAACAGAGACTTTCCAGGAAAAGAAAAGCAAGAAAAAACAGCACCACCTCAGTCTCATCATCATCAAGAAAACAGAGAGACCTTCCAGCAAAAGAAAAGAGAGAAAAAACAGCACCACACTACTCACATTAAATAATAGGTAACTATACTGGTAAGTAAAGTGTGAACAGTGTGTGTGGGTGCGCATATGGAAGGAGATATGAAAGGTGTGTGAATGATCAGTAAGTATTGTTGAAGCCTTGGCATGGCGTTAATGCTCATATGGTTATCCATGTGCTAATTCAATGTGTTTGATTGACAGTGAGTATTGTGTTGTTGAAACAGAAGAGACATTTTATTATTTGCCCGAATCCCAAGATTATAGAATTTTTGAACAGTATTAAAAAAATCAGCAGGTGGAGTCTATTTCAATGGGCTGGGCAAGTATAAGGTAATTGGGTGGGGCATATAAAGGTCAATATGACATTGGGGGAGGGGTTAAAATGGGTGTGTACAGGGAGAAGCCAAATATTGCTCTGGCGCCCCTCCAACTTAAAAGTTTACCAGCCGCCACTGGGTTACATGTCAATCAATTAGCGTTTGGAGGTCCGATATGCGATCAGACTTGCAAAACACGAAAAAATAAAAATGAATGCCGACACTGTTCAAGTCCATGTGGGTGGCCTTATATGTATTAACTCCGAATACATAACCTCTTTGTGAGTCCTCTCTAGCACCTGCAGGATTTTATTCTCCATTTACCGTTTACGGGTGTAAAAACATTTGCAGACTTGAGGAACTGTAGAAATTGAATAGCGATTTGGGATTGTAACTCATGCGGACGTGACAGATCAAAGGCTTAGATGGAAGGATTTCAAGACCGTAACACGTAGCCGATTGCGACTTGCTATAACACGCCAATAGAATAGCAAATTAACTTATGGCCTCCATTACGGTCTACTGTACCTTACAATTGCTCAATTGAATTAGGCTCTATGTGTCTGTAGCAGTTGTGGGAAATGCAGGAGACCTGCTCTATAAAAGAACAAGAATCATTGGTAGGGTGAGTGTGGAAAGAAAAGTCGGTCCAGTTAAAATCAATGGATGTGACCCCTAGTGGGTCTGTGTCCTGGGTCTTGGCTGGAGTAGGGCTTAGGTCCAGTTAAAAGCAATGGATGTGAACAGAGGTGGGTCTGTGTCCTGGGTCTTAAGGAAGGAAGGAAAAATGAAGATTTAGACAAAACAAGTACATTATCAAGGGAAGGCAGGGGAGTATGGAGGGAAGGGGCATGACTAAACAAACAGAGGACATATGAATTTTCTTAGACAAACAGGAGAGTTCTACAAAAATGTAACACACACTTACAAAATACACAGATTGCACTAATGTGAGAGTCTAAATGTTACATTGAAATCATTCTAGCAGTAGAGGTGTTCACCTGAGTTGGAGTAGAGCTTGGGTCCAGTTAGAAGCAATGGATGTGGGATAAGGTTCTGTTTCCTGAGTCTTAGCTGGAGTAGGTCTTGTGTCTAGTTAGAAGCAATGGTTGTAAGTTAAGGTCTTAAAGGTATACATTTGTTTCATAGATTATTAATGCATCTGATAGTGGAGAATCAGTAGTGTATAACAAAATTATTTACAGGAAAAAATCCAAAAATAAACAATAAACTTACCCTGAATTTAGCAAAATATCTTCTATTTTCTGGCAATTGAAATTGAGAGTAAACGCCCCCTAAAAACCCAGGCTAAATTACCATAAAATTCATATATCCTTTTGGCCAATCAGAGGCAACTGCAAAATTGTACCAACGTCTCTGCAGCAAAGCATCCTGGGATTTGTAGTCTGCTTCATATCTATTTAAGAAAGTGCTATTTCTCTCTCTCTCTGCAGCACATTCCACCTCAAGTCTCTGCAGCTCGTTTCAACGCTCACATTCTATGGCCCTCATTCAATTGCATTTTGGCCAATTGAATAGGGCTCTAAATAAGCACATAGCATATATTTTTTAAAGAAGTTTTTAGTTATGGAGAACCTTGCTTTTGGATAGATGCTTACTAACTAAAAACTTCTTTAAAAAATATATGTTATGTGCTTATTTAGAGCCCTATTCAATTGGCCAAAATGCAATTGAATGAGGGCCTATCTCAGTATCTGCAGCATATTCTTACAGTCTCTGCAGCTCATTACAACTGTGTCCCTGCAGCAAATTCCACCCCAATCCCTGCAGAAAGGAATAACATAGAGTTTACAACTAAAATACAATCATACTGCTATATAAAACACTGGCTGCCGTGTGAGTTCAGCCGAGTATGTTCCATTTACAACAACCCTTTGTTTCCTGTCTTTTAGCCAGCTCTCAATCCATGTGCATATAATTGGTACAATTTCTGTAAAATAAGAAATATTTAAAAATGGGGACATTTCCATATACCTTTAACTTACAGCCCTATCAAATTCCCTGAACGTATAAAACCATAGCCTGTAACATAGCCCGTAAGACTTGCGGCTATTAAATGGGCCCCGTAAAGCAACCTGCCAACAACTTGAGGGGCTGGGGCGAAAAAACCCTATGGGATGTCAAAAATGTAACTCCCTGGCCTCAAATCCTTTGTTCTGTCAAGACTGTAACTGTTACGTTCCAATCATGCTATTAAATTGCAATGAATTTCCAAAGACACTGCAGCGTTCAAGCTCGTAACCCCCAAATGGAGGCAAAAACATTACTGCCTCCAAATAGGACCCTCAAAGGGTTTACAGACAATTTCTAACACCGTAAAAGACAATATAAAAACAACAGTGGAATTTAAAATATGTGGAAAGCATGGATAGGCATTACAATTACTTGCACAATAATCCCCAAATAAAAAAAAAGCATTAAAAAAAATATTTGATTCTATCATATGTTGGAATGGTTATGCATATGCCAACATGAAAAGCCAAGCACCAAGATGCATAAAGCAATTAAGGACACACTACATGATTAAATTGCAACACAAAAACATGAAACGGATGTCATATTAACCTTTCCTCACTCACAGAGGCTCGAATGTGGACCCTGGAATATATATATATATATGATTGCATATACATCTCGCTCATCACATCTACATTGGCCAAATGACACCACCACATCACATATATCAAGTACCAGGGAAACATTTAATTATATGTTGTTCAGTCCTTCAGTCATGTCTGACTCTCTGTGACCCTATGGACTGCAGCACATTTAGCTAGGTCACTGCCTGTGCTGTTCCACAAGGTTTGCATGCCAAAGATACTGAAATGGGTTGCCATTTCCTCCTCTAGTGGACTTGTATTTGTGTGACCTCTCTGCTATCACCTGCCCACAAACACTGTCGCTACATAGTATAGCTCACAGCTTCATTCAGGTACACAAGCCCCTTCACCACCACCACTTAGCAATCCACAAGGGGACCATGGGAACATACACCACACTAATGTAAATTAACGAATAGCAAAACATAATGAGTGGTCACCAAATGGGAATGGGTATACATCTTGGTACATGGCCACCAGCAATGACGTGGGACTTTCCATGATGGGTGTACCGGAGATAACCCCTGATGGAGGTGAGTTCGCTGTTGATCAACATGCCTCTGCACAGCCTCCATGTGTTTTTCTGGCCCTTCCTGATGGGTTAGAGTAGATTAGTGTAGTGTATGTTCCACTGGTCCACTTGTGAATTGCTAAGTGGTGGTGGTGAAGGGGCTTGTGTACATGAATGAAGCTATGAGCTATACTAGTAAGGACCACTGTAGGTGGGCAGGTGATAGCAGAGAAGTCAGACAAATCACAGTCCACTAGAGGAGGAACTAGCAACCTACTCAAGTATCACTGGTCATATTCCTATCAGGCCCTCAGCGGAATGTTCACAACATCACTAACTGGACATTTGCATAATGTTGATTATATATGATATATATTATTATATGATATCTAATGCTATTATTACTATTATTATTATTATATGTATTGATCTATTGCATAGTAACTACTTCTCATTAGTTTACATATATAGGAATGTGACACAAATGTGATTTATGTGGATGTCCCAAAACCCCAACCATTGGCAACACACTGACACGATGAGAATGGTATAACAAAGCTTTATTTCAAACACAGAGTACAATCAGAAATGGACAAGACTGTGCATTAATATCATGGGCATAGTGTAGCCAGATACCGGAAGGGCAAGAGGCTGTGGTCAAACAAAGGACACCTAAAGGGTTAACTATTAGACAACATCATAAGGATAATGCATAGCATCTACTAGGGCCACATATGGTCAGGACACCACAGTAACCATAATCGGATATGACATAGAAACATCATATAACACTCAATTTTATAGAAATAACCATTAATGAGCATACAACAACCATATGGTCTCCATCTGCCATATTAAACAGATGCTAGAAATCATGGACCCTGTGATTCTAATCAATTCCACACACAGTGTACTGCTGATTCGCAAATAGATGATAGTAATCTGGAAAACATAAATAAGAGCTGTTAGAACAATCATAAGCTGTTATTATAGTACATTGTTTTTGCTATGGACACTACAATACCCCAATTAACATGAACGTCAGCTAAGAGCAGTAATAAACATATTGATTCTGTCCTGTTCAATCAGCCTTCCTGGAATATGTTGAGGATGTGTAGTACAACAAGGCATGCTTCACTGTGAACACAATCTTTTAGTAAAAAGTACTATTACTATCTACATGGAATAGTTGTGCCATGCTGATATCACATCTCACTGGTTGATCCTGTAGTCAAACAAAGGGAATTAGCCATTTGGTTTGGATGACATGAAATACATTAATCCGCTTTCCTACTGTTATTGGGATGAAATTCAACTAAAATGCATGTATAACTACTGCTTTGGATTAGCAGATCCTAATGGGACTGTGCAACACTGCAGCTGGGACACTATTCATTATAATTGAAACTCACACCAATCATGTTCATTAGTGAGTAGATATGTAGTCACATATTGCATTTCAGATCCATCTGCAGTGGTTGATGACACTGATCAAATGCCTGTTGGGAACTGACTCCTCACTCACATGATGGTATTGTACTGCTCGAAGATGAAGAACATGCCTTGGCTATTAACACCTACAGAGACAACAACAAGATATCAATCAAATCAATATTCTGTTTATCTGCAACACCTCATCTCAAGGTCAATCCACATTGAACTTAAATTTTTGAAATGTTAAACATAACCAGACATGTACAAACTATGTAGCCATCCAATAGTATGTCAACATTTAAACCAATCAGTATTTAGTGAAGAGTGTTCAAGAGGAGGACTTCTTAGAGGGTCCTAAGACCAACTCTTATGCGGCACAGGGCCACCACATTCCTTGTACGCGCCCAGTCTCGCTCTTCCACGTTGTTGTGGTGTAGGGGCATGGAGTGCCACTACATTGGGTGGTTGAGGATAAGGTTGAGATGGTGGTGAGGTCTGAAATGTGGAGGCCGACGTCTCGGGTTCAGTTGTGCAACCGAAGGCTGGAGAGGTATGAGTTGTTGTCTGTCCTGAATCGCACGTTCCTCATATCTCTCAATCCTTCGGTTGTGCCTCCTCACCTGAGAATGGAGTGGTCGGTGCTTGCCAGGAGGGGATGTGTGAGCCCACACTGCCTTCTGAGCAACCGAAGCCTCTTATTTTGTTGCTTCCTAAATGCCATGTCTTTCCTGGTGAAACAGGCCATAATTTCTCTCAATGTCTGGACGTGTCGGCATTGGGACGGGAGGTGTCGACATTGGGGCCAGAGGTGTCGGCATTGGGGCCGGAGGTGACGGCATTGGGGCTAAAGGTGACGGCATTGGGGCCAGAGGTGTCCTCATTGGGGCCATAGGTGGAGGCATAGGGGTCAAAGGAAGTAGCAGCAGGGCCGGAGGCATCGGCAGCTTGGCTGGAGGCGATGGTAGAAGGGCCTGAGGTGTCGGGAGCAGGGCGGGAGGTGTCGCCAGCAGGGCGGGAGGAGTCGACAGCAGGGCCGGAGGAGACGACAGCAGGGCCGGAGGCAAAGGCAGCAGGGCTAGAGATGATGGCAGCAGGGCCGGAGGAGACAGCAGCAGGGCCTGAGGTTTTGGCAGCAGGGCCTGAGGTGTTGGCAGGAGGGCTGGGGTGTTAGGCCATGTTGGGGGAGCCCATTGCATGTTCGGCCATATTGGGGGACCCATTGTGTGTTCTGCCATGTTGGGGGACCCCATTGTCTAGGAGTGGCTGTGGGCTGCCATGGATACAATGTTTTTGGAGCAGGTGGCAGCTGTGATGATGGTTGGGGCCAGGAAGGAAGGGGGTGAAACAGCTGAGCATGGCTGGTTGATGCTTGTGAGGGCCCAGGCCTGAAATGCCGTGAACATGGCTGGCCAGCTCGAGTGGATGGTCCTTCTTCCTCAACCACTCCCGTTTCCAGTGGAACTGCCCCTTGTTCCACTGTGGTTGGCCTTGTCCTCCTGTGTACTGAAATGGAAGAAAAAAATATTTTAGTTGCTTTCCATACACAACTGACAGCTATGTGTTTCCATATAATTGACATCATGGTCACCTGTGATTGATTGTGGTGCTTATGTTACACAGATGAACCACAGGCCACATGATGTGCATTCTGGATCATGGCTCAAATGAATATGTGTACTGCAGGTGCGGTGTGCCATCTGCATGTGCTTCAGACACGTTCTCTACTGGATCTGCAGTGTGTGAGACTGACAAATCTGTGACATGTTCCCAGCAATGGTTGTTAATATGCAGCTGAGACGTGGTCAGGGTTGGGACAGTATATGACAAGCACATGCAGTCCTACAGAGTCTGTATCTGTGTCTGTATTCTGTAATGCGCACACCCACTCTCTTTTGAATGTCAGATCAATCTTGATATAATAGCAAATTGTACTCATGATCAGTTTGAACTGCAGGTATTGGCCAGACATTTCATTGATACAAATTATGAAAATGATATGTTTGCTATCAGGATTTACATGGTTACTGATGTCCCATATATCTTCAGTCATTACCATAGGGCTTACAGTTCTATTATTTGTCAGTTATCTATGCGTGTGGGCAGGGGTATAGGAGGCAAATTAATTCTAGAGGGATACAGCTCATTGTATACACTAGCCAGAGTTCAAGTTTATTTATACAAACAAACAAGCATCATGATATCTTCAGGGTAATTGTCCACCCCCCACACACACACAATTTCATACACCAATGAGTGTGGTGTGATATGATATTCACTCTGCATGGTTCTCGGCAAACCTGTGTCCACCTCTGCTGCAGGCTCAATGCACTCCCTCAGGGAATGCTCCCATCTACAATAGGTGATGTTGGCTGGAGGCCCACCACCGATCGCACATGCAGCTCTTGCCTCCTCTGCCATCTTCCTCTTCACCTTCAGCCGGCTGTCGCCATATCTGTGTTTCACAGACCTTACGTCCCTATTTGCCACCCCTAATGCTGCAACAGCTGCAGCAATCTGACTCCAGGCCTCTGGCTAGCCCTCACATCTCTCCCACCATGTATGATCCGATAGCGGGCACGGATTTCCCTGAGGAGGACGTCCATCTCCTCTGGGCTATAATTAAGGCCACAGACTCGCCCTACCAACTGTGCCTGTGGTTCCTGGCCTCCCTGTCCTCTCTCAGGGCACAGTCAATATTTTATGATTTTGGCACCCTTTAAAACCCCTTCCTGATGCATTAATTGTGGTTCCCGGCTTTCTATTGGCTGTTAGGCCTGCTTCAAACTACATGGTTACGGGTTTGGATCAAGAGGCTGAGTGAGGCCGTTGAATTGGAGGCTGTCAGAAGGGGAGAGCTTCATTGAGATGTAGAAAAATCTCTTGTCTAACTGAATAAGGTTTCTGCAATATCTTGGACTAAGGAGAAATTAGAAGCTGAACACTTTTTTTAACTTGCACTATGAAAGCACAAATTATTGGTTGAATGGCAAACATGCTGCAAAATATGCATTTTCTCCTAATATAGGGCTCTATTCCATTGCTCCCATAAGAAAAGATCTGAGTGAAGTCCACTCATGGGACCTTACCAAGTTATCATTTCACATATGTAAACTAACCTCCGGGAAATGCTATTTGAGTACTAATAATGTCTATAATATTAAATAATAAGTCAGGAGTGCCTGTACTGCATCTCGTTTTTAAAATGATATACCATGCCTCTCAATATCCAAGCTCACAGACATGTACTTAGAAGTCTTTCAGTGTGCCCAAAATGATTAAAAACCCTCTAGGTGCCTTCGACACCATGTGAAGGCAAAATAATGAGTCTGATAAGCCTGGATTACCTAAACTAAATGCTACCACTACCTCATGAACCCCATCTAGGTATTCCCTAGCTACTCATTATGAGACTGGGATACCCCCTCAATCCCTGCTATCCTCCGAGACCCAACTTTTAGCTTGGGTATCCCCCAAGATTCCTTCTAAATACCAAGGGGAGCATTGGTCCCCCTTCCTCACACTCCATATGCTGTGGGGTGCACCTTCACCTTATATGCTATTTTTGAAGATTGCTGTGGTCTGAAATATGCATCAGTCATATTTCAGCCAATCAGATAAGAGTATTAAATATTCCAATAGCCAACACAGTGCCATCTCAAAGTGAATTCAGTGGGTGGAGCATTGGCTACCCCCCTCTTTAATAGTTTCACCCCATGGACCATTAAATGCTTTTTGGCATTTCTATGTATATATGAAACCGACTTCTCCTTGAGATTATATATTGGAATCTCTTTAGGTAGGTATCTTGTCTCTTGGAGTATTAGCAGATCCCCATTCTGTGTTCTAAATTGTTTCCTTATTTTCCAAAAACAGTTTGTCTTGACTATGCTTGTCTCAGTTATTTAAGTGCAAGTGCACATATCCTGACTGGTCTATTCCAGATACACTTAGCGATTGTGCTGGAGCTCATTTAGATCTGGACTGGACATACAGCTTTGTTGATTCTCAGTCTGACATAGATTATCGTCACCACTTTATCACAACACTGACAACATCACAGCAAACAGTCTTGTATAAAAAGCTACCCTGATGCTGATCACCAAGGCAAGCAATTTGATCACTCCATTTGCAGAACCTTGTTATTATCTTTTATTTGACCTTTTTGAATTAAGTTTGGTTTTATCTTGTGTTTACTGTGCTATTTTGCGCTTCTGTTTCAGTGTATTTTAGATGTAGGTTGGATGGTCAAAGATTGCTTAATTTCATACAATGATAAGTGAAAGCTCTGATTGTTTTTCTCACCTGAAGACTACAGCTGTTTCTAGACATTTTTATTGACATCCCTATAAGATACTTTTCAATAAAAACTTACTTTATTCTGCCAAAGATTGCCACATTTACTGACCCAAATAAGTAAGGCATCATGTGCTTCATGGCTTAATTACTTGGAAAAGCAACTAAGAAATGTAATGTCAAGTGAGCAACAGAGCATGTAATTAAAGTATGAAGTTTGCAGAATTTAATCTGCTATGTCTAATAATAATATCATACAAAACTGTCCAGTCTGAGTCTTGTGGACAGCAACAAGGTCCTCCAAAGCTTTTCATGTGCCCCAAACTAAACATTGTAATGAATGTAAGGTATAAAAAAACAGGCTCACAATACGGATGTATAAGATATTATCTTGAATATAAAGGGCCTCATGCAATTGAGCCCTCGGGAGATGTGGGCGTCCGTAATGGAGCCCGTAAGTTATTTTCATATTCAATTGACGTCTTTTTGCAGACTTATATATAAGATATTATCTTGAATATAAAGGGCCTCATGCAATTGAGCCCTCGGGAGATGTGGGCGTCCGTAATGGAGCCCGTAAGTTATTTTCATATTCAATTGAGGTATTTTTGCAGACCACGACCGGGTTACGGGCTACGGCCTCCGATTCCTTGCGATGGTTAACATTGCAAGTTAAAGCCCGCCAAATCTTTGATCTTTCACTGCCGTGAAAGTTACAATTGCTAAAATCACAAATAGCTATTCAATTTCTCCGATTTACCCTCGCTAACCACGCAGCCAAGGCCACAAATAGCAATCTCGGACCACATGTTACAGGTTCCAAGGAGGACCCACAAGGAGCTTACAGACATGTATCAAGAGAACTAGGGCTAAGGAATTAAGTTGTATCAATATTGGAAAGAGACAGGAAGTCAGTCTTCAGAGATTTGCAAAATGTTTGTAATTTGGGGGACTGTTTTATGTTGAGTTTATTTCAGTTAAGGAATTCAAGGAGGGAGAAAGACTTGGGCACATGGTGGGAATGGGACATAGGGTGAGCTAACTAACATATGGAGGAGCAAGGCAAAGTAAGGATTTATAGACAAGTTTTATGAATTTTAAAAGAGTGCATTAGTAAACAGGAACCCATTAGAGTTGTTCCGGCAGAGTGGATGTGTAGGAGGAACCATTGAACATGTTGGAGGTAGAGGCATTTTAGATTTGTTGGGCTGGACTGAATGCATGAACTGGGATAATATGAGAAGAAAGCTGCAGTAGTCCAAAATGGTGAAGTTAAGAGAGTGAATTAGCAGTTTTGTTGTCGAGGTAGTGATAGAGGTGCATATTTTATGAATGATATAGAAATGGAATCAGCAGTTATGAGTGACCAAGGATATATGATCAGACAAAGAGAGAATAGGATTGAATTTGACACCAAGATTTCACACTATAGTAGATGCAAATAGAGATAGTGATTTGGAAACAAGATGGCAGGATTTTGAAGCAGGGAGATGTGGGAAGGAAAGTATAGAATTTCTGTTATCTAGGGATTTATGAGTGGAGAGTGCTGTAGGACACACAGATAGGACTTGCACCATGTGAAAGAAGTGCTCACAATATCAAAGTTGGCAAGCACTGAACGGAGGATAGGGAAGAAGCAGATCATGATGGGTTGGATAGATGGCACTATGGAAGCAGGGATTGGGTCGGTGGAGATTGTTGTTGGTCAAGCTATTGAGATTGGGGCACTGACTTCCACTAATGATGTAGGGATGAAGTTTGATATTTGGTTAGCTGTACATGGTCACTGGAGTGATTGGTGCAAGATACTGCTTCTGTGAGCTGTGATTAGAGATGAGCGGATGTTGGAGATTTTGTTGGTTAAGTCCTGGGTACAGAGTATTGAGAGGCTTGAGGTCTGCTTGGCATTGGCAGGGTGAAGTCGTTTTTATAGTGTGGTAAATAGTTGTTTGTGGTCAGTGTTTTGAAAATATTTCTATCTTCAAAAGGAATTGGAAGTTTGAAATTATAGATAGGTAAAAGCAAACATGGGGCCGGGTATGGGAAGAATGGCACAGGCGTTCTAGTTGGCCTAAGGATAAACTCTAAGTAGATGGTACATCACCACTCACAGAATATGTTCAGCAATATCAGCTGAAAGGGTGTTAATAATAAGGAACACAATGTCTATTATCAACATTCACAGTTACATATCACTAATATAGTTTCCGTATGTGTGTATTGCTGATGTCATCAAGGGGCATAGCCATGGTGTCATTGAGGCGGGGCCTAAAAGTAGGAATTAATAACAGTGACAGCTATGATGCAGTTCAGAGACAGCACAGAGAAAACACAGCACAGATAGACAGAGACTAGAGGGAGTGGGGTACAGAGAATGAGCCACAGCACAGAGAGACAGACAGAAAAGTGAGTGAGTGGGAGAGATGGAGGGAGAGAGGTACAGAGAGAGAGATAGAGACAGCAGAGAGAGACAGACAGCAAAGTGAGTGAGAGAGAGGGAGGGAGGTAGACATGTGCAGAGAGAGAGACACACAGCACAGAGAGACAGACAACAAAGTGAGAGAGAGGGAGAGAGGTACAGAGAGAGAGGCACAAAAAGAGGGGTACAGAGCGAGAGTGCATGCAGTCAGAGAGAGCACAGACAGCACAGAGAGAGAGAGAGTGCATAGACAGAGAGAACAGAGAGAGAGTGCACAGAGACAAAGTACACAGACAGAGAGTGCAGAGAGAGAGAGAGTGCACAGAGAGCGTGCATTGAGAGAGAGCACACAGAGAGAGGTCACAGACAGAGCACAGAAAGAGTGCACAGACAGAGAGCACACACAGAGAGGGAGAGAGACAGAGAGAGAGAGAGAGGGACGGGTACAGAGAGGAAGGTAAAGAGATGACAGCACACACAGACAGAGGGAGCACACACTAACAGCGCACACAGAAAGCAAGAGAGCGCAGAGAGAGAGAGCGCAGAAAGAGTGCACAGACAGAGAGCAGAGACAGAGAGAGACACAGAGAGAGAGAAAGAGAGGTGGGGTACAGAGAGAGAAAGAGGTAAAGAGACAACAGCGCGCACAGAGAGAAAGTGCTCAGACAGAGAGTAGAGAGAGTGCACAGACAGAGAGCACACACAGCGAGAGAGAGACAATGACAGAGAACGCACATAGAGAGAGAGAGACAGAGAGGGTGAGGTACAGAGCCAAACGCACACACACAGAGGAAGTGCTCACAGACAGCGCACAGAGAGAGAGAGACCACACAGAGAGAGGGTGCACAGAGAGAGAGAGAGTACAGAGAGAGAGTTTGAGTGCACAGAGAGAGAGTGCACAGACAGAGAGCTGAGTATCATATATAATGTCATGATTGTAATGTAAAATGTACTTTTACATTGTGATGTAGTGATGTCGCGAACATAAAATTTTCGGTTTGCAAACCGCGAACGCGAACCGCCGCAAATGTTCGCAAACCGGCGAACATCGGCGAACCGCCATAGACTTCTAAGGGCAGGCGAATTTTAAAACCCACAGGGACTCTTTCTGGCCACAATAGTGATGGGAAAGTTGTTTCAACGGGACTAACACCTGGACTGTGGCATGCCGGAGGGGGATCCATGGCAAAACTCCCATGGAAAATTACATAGTTGATGCAGAGTCTGGTTTTATGCCATAAAGGGCATAAATTACCTAACATTCCTAAATTGTTTGGAATAACGTGCTTTAAAACATCAGGTATGATGTTGTATCGATCAGGTAGTGTAAGGGTTAGGCCCGCTTTACAGTGCCAGACCAAACTCCCCGTTTAACGCACCGCAAACAACCACAAACAGTCCATTTGCACAACCGCAAACTCCCCATTTGCACAAGGTTGGATACCAAGCTAGCCATGTCCCGTTCCTTGTCCTCACTGATGTCATTGAAGGTCTCTTCCTCCACCCAGCCACCAAGGGTCCCCGAAAGGTGACAACAAGCCCCCTGGGACGCCTGCTGTGTTTGGTCTTCCACCTCCTCAAAGCCACCTTCCTCCTCTGACTCCTCTTCTTCAGACTCCTCTCACTGCATTGCCTCTCTCTGCATTATTATAAGGTGTGTTAAGTAGTACTACTCTTATCAGTTTAAAACCTGTTACATCACATATCAGGGGGCGTGTATAAGGCCTAGATTTTTAGAACCAGGAGATGGAAAAAGATGCTTTGTTGGTCGTATCACTTCAATTTTGGGGCACGGCACGTGCAGTCAAAGGTGCCACCAGATAGGAGTGACGTGTTTGTAAGTACTACTCTTATCAGTTTAATACTTAATACGTCACCTATCAGGGGGCGTGTATAAGGCCTGGATTTTTAGAACCAGGAGATGGAAAAAGATGCTTTGTTGGTCGTATCACTTCAATTTTGTGGCACGGCACGTGCAATCAAAGGTGCCACCAGATAGGAGTGACGTGTTTGTAAGTACTACTCTTATCAGTTTAATACTTGTTACGTTACCTATCAGGGGGCGTGTATAAGGCCTGGATTTTTAGAACCAGGAGATGGAAAAAGATGCTTTGTTGGTCGTATCACTTCAATTTTGGGGCACGGCACGTGCAATCAAAGGTGCCACCAGATAGGAGTGGCGTGTTTGAAAGTACTACTCTTATCAGTTTAATACTTGTTATGGCACCTATCAGGGTGCGTGTATAAGGCCTGGATTTTTAGAACCAGGAGATGGAAAAAGATGCTTTGTTGGTCGTATCACTTCAATTTTGGGGCACGGCATGTGCAGTCAAAGGTGCCACCAGATAGGAGTGACGTGTTTGTAAGTACTACTCTTATCAGTTTAATACTTGTTACGTCACCTATCAGGGGGCGTGTATAAGGCCTGGATTTTTAGAACCAGGAGATGGAAAAAGATGCTTTGTTGTTCGTATCACTTCAATTTTGGGGCACTTTGTGACATTAGCTTCTTACTCTCAAACATGTCCTTTACAGGCACCTGACTATGGGCAGATGATCAAGGCGAGAGACGGAGTGGCGGATGGTTGAGAGGGGGCAAGGAGGACAGCAGTGGTTGATGTGGCTTATGATGCTGCACCAGGAGGAGGATGGCGGCTTTGAGTTTGTGTGCTGCTTGTACTCATGTGTTGGCCTGGAGTCACCCAAACATTAGGTCTCAACCTGTAGAGCAGGGGTCACCAAACTCGGTCCTGGAGGGCCGCACCCAGGCCTGGATTTGTGGATATCCTTGCTGCAAGCAGGTGAGACTATTGCTTCTTCAGTCATCCTGATTGACTCACCTGTGCACAGAAAGGAAATCATCAAATCCAGGCCTGGGTGCGGCCCTCCAGGACCGAGTTTGGTTACCCCTGCTGTAGAGGATAAGGGAACCAGGCTACTCTAGACCTCATTCGTCATTACAGGTTTTGACAGATCGGTACTATGCGTCCAAGCTACTGTGACAACAGATATGAGTGGCACTGTGCACTTGCAGAAGTTTGTAGAGTAGACGCTGTAGGTCTGACACACACGCTTGCAGACAACTAACTGCTATGCAATCTATTACAGTAGAATTTTTTTTTTGTTTTAAATGTACACTACTGTTACACCAGATATGAGTGGTGTGTTAAGTAGTTCTACTCCTATCAGTTTAATCCCTGTTATATGCCTTTTTTGGGGGTTTGGTTGTTGAAGCCACAGTGCAGCACCAGAGGCCAGAAAAATTAGGCATGTACACATGCCTGAAAAATTAGGTTTAGGTTAGGTTAATTTTATTAGAGGAATTATTAGTGTCTTTACCCCCCAAGAACGGTATCTTTAGACTACCTGATGGCCAAACCTCCTTTAGCCCCAATGCTATCCAAGAAACATTTCAAAACTTCGATCAGACCATATATTCATCCCAATCCCGCTGCAGCGGATCTGACATAGAGTCCTTCCTACTACAGCAAGAAGTCCACAAAATACCTGTACCTCAATTGGACAGCTTGAACCTAGACATATCCCAAGAGGAAGTTAAATCTACAATCCAAGATCTTAAATTTGGCAAGTCCATAGGGCCAGACGGTTTTACTCATCTGTACTATTAGAAATTTGAGCCCTTGTTTACCCCCGCACCTAACATCTTTGTTTAACGCTATACTAAATGGAGAACCTATGCCCCCTTAATTGAATCAGGCCGACCTCATAGTCTTTCCAAAAGAGGGTAGGGCCCCGAATCTCAAACTGTATTACAAGGCAACGCAGCTGGCTTTCATTCCTCTGGTGCATTCTCCAAAACACATCAGCCGCTCTGGGTATTTATGGAAAATGTAAGCATGTCACCTTATACATGGGATACAGTAATATGGATTCCAGGCCTGTATACTTTTTTGAGAAACTTGAAAAACCCATTGATTAAGCACTCATTAAAAATATGGACGGAGATGAACTGGACACAAAAACTGGACACTCGGGTATCAGATCTTACACCTATCGTACCCAATCCCCACTTTAAGATACATCTTCCGGAAAGCTCTCTCAGTTGGTGGAAGTCTCAGAACCTACTAAGGGTTGGTCCATGGTGGCATGACGACAAAATAATGACCTTTGAGTGGGTGAGAGATAGATACAATTTACCCCTAGCTGAACACTATAATTTTTGCAGGTTACATCATTTTATATATATGATAAGTGGTAGGGGAACCCCCCAAAGAAACACCTGGCTACTCAAAAAATGTAGGGATTCCCCCTTTCAGCCTGGTATTATTAGCCTCATGTATGAACTATTTAATGAAAACTCATGGGCAAACAAACCAGACTATACCAAAGCCTGGGAGAGGGATTTGGGCACCGAGTTGGCAGATAGCACATGGGATAAAAGTTGGCAAGGCTTAAGTAGGGGATCTTTAAATTATAGTCTGCTTGAGACTTCAATAAAGGTCCTACACAGGACATATATTACTCCTTTTAAGCTAATAAATGGGATCCAAAACGGAGCAGCTCATGTTTTAGGAACAGTGGTAATGAGGCTACATTTATTCATGTCTGGTGGGAGTGTTCGGCAGTCATAAGACTATGGGAAGAAACATGCTTACTAGCTTCTAAAATGTTTAAGATTGACCTAATAAAATATTTTTTGAAAGAAAAAATACACATAGCTAGTAGTTGGAAAACCCCAAATTAAAACTTTCAGGAATTAATAAAAAAAATCAACTATTTACTGCTCAACGAGAGATTTAACCATGTAGTCTTGGATAGAATCACCCAGTTCCAGACAATTTGGGATCCCTGGATAACATCCCCATTTAGTGCCCCCCTAATATAATAAAACATTTGTTAATGGTTGAAGCGACTCAGGGGAAGGACCGTAGTGGGGGAGCCCTGGAGGAGACCCTTCAGAAGCAACCGCAGGCAAAATCATCCGAGGAAAGGAGAGGTCGCCTACTGAAGCCTGCCCTAGGGTAACACAAGGGCGATTGAGCAGGTTAGATATTGTAAATAATAAGCTACTGCTGGAGTGATGATAGATAATAGGACTTTACTATTGTCTGTTTTACCATGTCTTAGGTTTCTCTTAAAAATTGCAATCACAGTAAAAAAAAAGAAAATGTATTAACCAAAAAAGTAAAAAAAAGAAGGCCTAGCCACCAAATTTTAACAAAATGTCTTCATTGTAAATATGTATTTTTGCACAACTGTTGTGTTATGCAAGACTGTTCAATATGCTTTCTTTTCCATTACATGCCGTACGCCTTCTGGCATAAAAATTTAAATTCAAAAATTAGATATTGTTGCAGCCGCTGCTGTTGCAGAGGCCAGAAAAATTGACCTTTGTTCCCCAGGCAGAAAGTGCCATAAAACATTGCCTCTTCTTGAACCCTAGTTGGTGGCGGATAATTCACGCAAGTCATCCGGCATTCACAGATAACATACAGCAGCGTGTGAACCATTTATAGCCGAAGGCAGCTCATCTCATCAGGCCTTTTTCAGTCAAATGTATCGCCCAGTGTCAGTCCCTTCGGGATCCATCCCTCATTCATCTTTATAATGGTGAGGCAATCTAGACTTTTTTGCCCTAGGTGACTTCTCTTCTCGGTGACAAAACCTCCTGCTACACTGAAGGTCCTTTCTGACAGGACACTTGAAGCGGGGCAGGCCAGAAGTTCAATTGCAAATTGGGATAGCTCAGGCCACAGGTCTAGCCTGCATACCCAGTAGTCAAGGGGTTCATCGCTCCTCAGAGTGACGATATCTGGCCTGCTTCAGGACGTCCTGTAAGCCTGGATACCTATGGACAAAGCGTTGTACGATCAGATTACACACATGTGCCATGCACGGCACATGCGTCAACTTGCCCAAATTCAATGCCGCCAACAAATTTCTTCCGTTGTCACAAACCACTTTGCCAATCTCTAGTTGGTGCGGAGTAAGCCATTGATCCACCTGTGCAATCAGGGCGGACAGGAGTGCTGGCCCGGTGTGACTCTCTGCTTTGTGGCAAGTCAACCCCAAGACGGCATGACACTGCCGTATCCGGGATGTGGAATAGTATCTGGGGAGCTGGGGGGGTGCCGTTGATGTGGAGCAAGACGCAGCAGCAGAAGAGGACTCAGCTGAGGAGCTTATGGAAGAGGATGGAGTAGGAGGAGTAGAGGAGGTGGCAGCAGGCCTGCCTGCAAGTCGTGGCGGTGTCACCAACTCCTCTGCAGAGCCACGCATTCCATGCTTGGCAGGCGTCAGCAGGTTTGCCCAATGCGCAGTGTAGGTGATATACCTGCCCTGACCATGCTTTGAAGACCAGGTATCAGTGGTCAGATGGACCCTTGCCCCAACAATGTGTGCCAGAGATGCCATTACTTCCTTTTGCACAATTAAGTACAGGTTGGGGATTGCCTTTTGGGCAAAGAAATTTCGGCCGGGTACCTTCCACTGCGGTATCCCAATCGCTAAAAACTTTTTGAATGCCTCAGACTCCACCAGCTTGTATGATAAAAGCTGGCGGGCCAAGAGTTCAGACAAGCCAGCTGTCAGACGCCGGGCAAGGGAGTGACTTTGTGACATTGGCTTCTTATGCTCAAACATGCCCTTGACAGACACCTGACTGTGGGGAGATGAGCAGGAACAGCTAGAGGCGATAGACGGAGTGGTGGAGAGTTGAGAGGGGGCAAGGAGGACAGCAGTGGTTGATGTCGATGAAGATGCTGGACCAGGAGGAGGATGGCAGCTTTGAGTTTGTGTGCTGCTTGTACTCATGTGTTGATCTCATTGGCGTTTGTGATGTGACATCATGTGCCTTCGCAAAGCAGTTGTACCTAGGTGGGTGTTGAACTTTGATTGACGGTTATGCAAATGCACTTAGATTTAAGAAAATAAAAGTTTGGGTTTTTTAAATGTGGACTGTTGGTACCCCAACTAGACTGGATTGGTTGAACTTGGCACAGTACTTGTAAGCAGGACACACACTATGGGTAGCGGTCAAGCAAATGAACTTTGATTGACGGTTATGCAAATGCACTTAGATTTAAGAAAATAAAAGTTTGGGTTTTTTAAATGTGGACTGTTGGTACCCCAACTAGACTGGATTGGTTGAACTTGGCACAGTGTATTTTAAAATTATGAGAAAAACTGTTATGTAAACTAAAGAAAAATCATTTTAGGAGGTTGAGAGATAAAGAAAGCGGATGGGGGGATACCGAGCAGAGCACACCATCTAAAGCCCACTGGGAGACAAACTCATCCATTCCCCCAGTGGACAAAGCCAGGTGGTACTCTGCCCGGATACGGGAGCGCACCAGCACCCGGAACATGGCCTCAGGTGACAAGGGAACCCCCCCTATCAAACAATGCTTCCTGGACTTATATATAGCCAATTTGGCTAATGCCAGGAGCAGGTTGACGAGGAGGTCCCTGGCCTTATTGCCCTGGGACACTGGGCGCCCAAAAATAAAAATGTGAGGGGAGAAATGCAGCCAGAACTGCAGGAGGAGGCCCCTCAAGAGTGACAAGAGGGGCTGCAGTCTGGCGCAACTAAAATAAATATGATACACGGACTCTCCCTTGCCACAGAATGGACAAGTGGAGGGAGAGTCCGTGAATTTAGCTAAGTACTCTCCCGTGCTCAGTGCACCATGGAGCACTCTCCAACTCAAGTCCCCGGTGGGTCGTGGAACTAAATCAGAATAAAGTTCCCTCCACCGGGGCCTCTTGCCCTCGTCAGCTGGTAGGAC
The DNA here is from genome assembly GCA_027410445.1 of Discoglossus pictus. Classification (NCBI taxonomy): domain Eukaryota; kingdom Metazoa; phylum Chordata; class Amphibia; order Anura; family Alytidae; genus Discoglossus; species Discoglossus pictus. The sequence continues at coordinate 261,811,490 of CM050165.1, read as the reverse complement.
CCGCCTCCAGATGGTATCGGGACGGGTCACAAGGGCAAGGAAGTGCACTGTATGGAGCACGAGAGAATATAAGCTCTTCCTCGGCATGCCGCGAAAGCATGCCGAGGGTATGTCCCTCAACTTTGAGAGGTTGGGGACAGTAGGAGCCTGAGGGGAAACACGGGGCTTGTGTCCAATGCAAACAGCCGGAGCAGGGGTGTTGAAAGGTGCATGTGGCACTCCGGCCTGCAAAGCCCCGCGAAGGAAGGTGCGCGAGTCGGGGGAGATGGCATCCCTAATCTCCTGGAGCAAGCGCCCTGAGACTTTGGGCTTCACATATCCCAAACGGAGCCCAAGCTCCAGGGGTGGCACCCAAACAGAACGCCCGTATTCCAAGAGATCCCCGACTCGGGTCATCCGTGCATGACTAAGGCGGGGGATGATACTGGGGGACTGTAACATTGGAGCCCCCACTGCTGGATTAAATAGCAGGGGCTCCGTGAATATTTCATCCCCCAAAGGCACGCCCTGCCTGGTCACGGAGACCATGCTCCAGGCCTTGAGGGTTTACTGGTAGTATGCCGGCAACACAGAGAGGTCTCTTCCAAACCCCTCGGGCCTGATCAGAAATAATTGCCGGTCATACCCCAGGTTGCGCAACTGGCGATAAAAGCTGGATGCCAGTGCGCACCACTGCGGAGAGGGATCTGCATATAGGTATCTCTGCAGGTACTGAAGGCGGAAGGTGGACAACTGGGAGCACACACAAACTACTCCCTGTCCACCCTCCACCAAAGGCAGACTTGCCACCCCTGCAGAGACCCAATGCCTTCCCATCCAGAGGAAATCTAACAAATTCCTCTGGATATTGGTGACAAACTCGGGGGGCGGACTTAGACAAATCAGCCGGTGCCAGATCTGAGAAGCCACCAGCTGATTCACCACTAGAGTCCGCCCCCTAAGGGAAAGCATTTTTGCTAGACCCCTCCATCGTCCCAGAGAGAGGACACTGCCCTCTAACTCCCTCCAGTTGTCTGGGACGGAAGCGTCCGCAGCGGACAGGTAGACCCCCAGATATTTAATGACATCTGCCTCCCACGTGATGTCACGAAACGTGGGAGGCAAAGAGTCTACCTGTAAATTACCCTCTAAAAGGCCTGTGCATTTGGACCAGTTGATCTGAGCGGAGGAGGCAGCTGAATATACCTCCTGGCACTGTTTTGCCAGCTCAAGATCAACTGGATCCTGGGCCACGAGGAGCACATCGTCAGCATAAGCTGAAAGGACAATCCGCATGTCTGGATCTTTTAGCACCAGCCCTGTGAGCCTTTTCCTCAGTAGGCAGAGGAAAGGCTCGATGGCCAGTGCATATAACTGTCCAGACAAGGGACATCCTTGACGCACCCCTCGTCCAAATACCAAAGGTGCTGTTAGGGACCAGTTGATTTTAAGTAAACACTCTGCAGATGCGTACAGCGTTCTTATAAAGCCCACAAACTGTGGGCCAAAGCCGTACGCTTGCAGAGTGGCTATGAGGTAACCATGGTCCACCCTGTCAAACGCCTTCTCTTGATCTAAAGAGAGAAAGGCGAGTGACAGACCAGTCCTGCGAGAATAATGCAATAGATCCCGGACCAGAAAGATACTATCAAAGATAGTCCGGCCCGGGATCGCATAGGACTGGTCAGGGTGAACCAATTCTGCCAGCACAGACCCAAGTCTAAGCGAGATGGCTTTAGCTACAATCTTGTAGTCTGTGCTGAGCAGAGAGACCGGTCGCCAGTTCTTAATAAGCCGGAGATCCCCCTTTTTGGGCAGCAGGGCAAGTACTGCCCTGCGACAAGACAGGGGCATCTCCCCGGTCTCCAGGGCTTCCCCAAGGACCAGATGGAAATCAGGTCCCAGAGTCTCCCAGAAAAATTGGAAAAACTCTACAGTCAGTCCGTCCAGTCCTGGAGACTTCTCATAGGACATGGCACGGAGGGCTTCAGAGAGCTCTTGAAAAGATAGTGGTATATCAAGCCGCTCTCTTACACCCTCACTGACTGTGGGGAGCCCCTCCCATAGCACCCTGCAGGCGTCTGGAGAAATGGGATCCGGAGAGTAAAGATCTTTATAAAAGTTCCGGGCTCTATCCCGGATACTCTCCGGATCTGTAAGGGGGGCACCGTCTTCATCTAGAAGACAGGTGATGTGCCTACTGTTACCCCCCTTTTTCTCCAGTGAGTAGAAGAGGCGCGAGCCGCGGTCTAGATCTTTGAGAAAACCTAAGCGGCTGCGCATGTATGCCCCCTTGGCCTGGTGTCGTTCCAGGTCACAGAGGACACCATTCCTCTCTACATACTCGCTCTGCATGGATTGGTCCCTACAAGTGAACAGCCTCTGCTCCAGATGGAGTACCTCCCCCCGGAGTGACTCCAACTCAGCTTCGCGCTGCCCACTCGCACCCTTGTTATATTCCTGACACAGAAGTCGCAAATGAACCTTGCCAACGTCCCACCACAGTTTTAACGTGGCAAAGTCCCCCTTGCAACCCCTCCAGTCCGTCCAAAACTCCCGGATCAATGTCACGAGCCCCTGGTCCTTCAACAAAGCATTGTTGAAGTGCCAATAGGCGGCTCGTGGCGCTGTTGGCGTTAGCGCCACCGTCACAGACACACAGTTGTGGTCTGTGAACGGAGCCAGCCTAATGGCACAAGAACCGACTCGTGAAATATAGTGACTAGATATATATAGTCTGTCGATCCGGGAGTGGGACACCAGACCGGCTCTCACCCTGACGTAGGTGAAACCGTCTGATGCCCCTGGGTTCTGCTCTCGCCAGATGTCCTCCAGGGAGAAGCGGGCGATGATCTCCCGCAGGGCTGACACAGAAGGCGGGTACGGCTCTGGACTATTCCGGTCCAGAGCGTCGAGAGTGCAGTTTAAATCACCCCCGAGTACCAAACACTCATCTGCGTCAACCGTCTCCAAAAACTGGGACAGTCTGGCGAGGAACCTCACTCTCTCGGGCCCTCCAGCAGGGGCATATATATTAACTAGGTTAATGATGCTACCCTGCTCTTGGACCCGGAGGTGGATTAGACGGCCTGGGATAACAGCTTTCACAAGCAGCAGCTCTGGCTGAAAAGACTCTGAGAACAGGGTCACCACTCCACATGACGCCGATGTGAAGTGGCTGAAGAAGACCCTGCCTCTCCACTCCAGTTGCCACGAGGCCTCAGCCTCTGGAGTGGTGTGAGTTTCCTGCAGGAAGCTCACAGAGTACCCTCCCTGATATAAATAGGAGAGTATCTGGAACCTGCGGAAACTGTCTTGACAGCCATTGGTATTTAGCGTGCTGATGTGCAAAGCCATTACTGCGTGTCAGGAATTGTGCGTTCCTCAGACCCTTGAGACTGCTGATAGGACACGCACATTTTATAGAATTTCCTTAATGGAAGCCTTGGAGGCTTTATATGCCTCCTCTGCCAGTTCCACCGCTGCTTGCTCAGCTTGGATGGCACCGATGTTAGGGTCAGTGGACGGCTGAGGAGGGTAGACAGGCTCTCCCATGATGTTAACAGGAAAACCTGTTTTATCACCCTCCCCCATTTCCACTTCCCCTTGTGCCACATCCCCCCTGACAGACAAATCCATGGGGTCCTGAATGGGGGTCATGCCTATATTCCCCCCTCCAGTAGTGACTCGGCCTGGGGCTCTAACAAAGCCCGAGGTACGTCACTAGAGAGTGACACTGGAGGAGGAGACTGACTGGTGCCCTTGAAGCTCAGCACCTCAGGGACACTGACTACCCATTCAGCAGGGGCTTTGTTGGGACCCCCCTCAAAGGCCAGAGGCAGAACCTGATCTTTCTTGTCTACCCCTGCCTCACTTGGGAGACCCTCTTGCCCCTGCTTTTCCTCCAGACCCTTTTCCACATTAACCCCTATAGGGTCTGGAGAGAGAGATGTGTGGTCTGGCACCGGCTGGCTGAGCTTAATAACCGGGCCAGACAATGTCACCGGATTAGGAGGAGATGTTTTGTTCCTCTTCTTGCTTTTAGGGGGAGGTGCTCCACTATAGAGCACTTCCCACGTATCAGCAACCTCCCTGTTGGATTTATGCTTCCTCTTCCTGGGGACGTCACTCATGGAAGAGGAGCTGCCACTAGCTGCCTCCCCTGCAGAGGGCTTATTATCCCTCTGCTTACACTGTGCCCCCACACTAACTGATGTAATTATGGTGGGGGCAGATTGGGACTTGGGAGATGCAGCTGTGACACTGGGAGGACCGGTGACATTCTTCCCCTTTTTCCCTGTGTCTGCAGTCTTGCTGGAGACCACAGACACAGATGGCTTTTTTGGGGAAGAAGGGGGTTTGGAGGCCGTAGTGGTGGCTTGAGGAACGGCCTCCTTGCCTGAGCTCTGTGGGGGGGCTATGACCCTTGAGGTCCCCGCTCAGCGGGGATGGGTGTCGTACTGACGGAGGTGCCATTTGCTGGGGCTGGGGCATGATGCTTTACATTAGGACAATTCCTACGTGTATGCCCCAACCTCTTGCAATGATAGCACTGCACCTCCGTAGTGCTGTAAAAAATCCTGTAGAGCACCCCCTCAAATGGAACCCCAAAAGACCCCTCTATGTTTTCTGCGCCCTGAGGCAGGCACATTTGTACCTGCCTCTTGAAAGAGAGCACATGACGAAGTGCTCTCTCTCTGCACCCCAGGGGAATTTTAATAAATGGTGTTTTACTTCCCCTAGGGTTAGCAGGTGGGGGCGCAGGAGAGAGTCTGGTAGGAAGGGGGGCACATTAGAGAGTGTTACTTTTGTGCCCAACCCTTCCAGGGGTTCTATTGGGACATATAATCCCCCCACTGTGATGCCTCTCTGTATAAGAATGTGTGCAGCAGCCAGAGTACGGGTAAAGAAAACTGCTTTCCCGTACATTTTGCTGGCTGCTACTATAACAGAGGGGCTGATGACATTAGCTGCAGCACGCAGATAGATATCAATGCTGTAGACCCCAGACATCTGACATTTAACCCCATGCTTCCTGGTGATCTGCCCCTCAGCCCCAGCGGTGGTATTACTGGGGCCAGCAGAAACCACCTGTGACCAGGTATTAGCCACAGGGGTAGGTCTGCTGGCAGAACCACCAGGAGCTGGGGCTGCCTTATCTGCCTGGGGCCTATGCTGTGCAGTGCTGCAGCTAGGATTTTCAGGGGCCATTATTCCCCCTTTTGACCCCTGAGGCTTCTTAGTGGTCTTATCCCTCATGTTTAGACCCTTTTTTTTTTTAGATTATTTGTTTTATTTATTTTTATTTTTTGTTTTATGATTTTTTTACTGTTTTCTTTTTTTTAAAAATATAAAAGTGTGAAAAAGAAACAAAAAGACAAAACTAAGGGAGAGAGAGAGATGATGCTTGGCAGTGGAAGGGTTAATGGCCTGTTGCAAGGTGTTGCTAATTGCAACAACACAGAAAACACAGAGGCTTTTTAACCCCTCTGTGTCTCTGTGTCAGATGTTAAAAAATGCCTTTTAAACAAAACTTCAGATTCTTTTCCCCCCCACTGCCTACAAAGATGTTACTTGTCTTCTCTCCCCCCAAAACATAAAACCCAACACCAAACAAACAAAACTTTAACAAAACCTGAAAAACTTTTAAAAAAAGTCAAAGTAAAAAAGCTCCAGGAGCTGCAGGTGAAGTGCTAAGGGAGGGGAGTGGCAAAGTATCCAGGAGACAGCTCACTCTCCTGGGATAGAGAGTTGAGCCTGACCCCCAGAAAACTAAAACTTAAATTAAACTAAGAAAAAAAACACAAAAACTCCCAAAAATGAACAACACCGTGCACAAAGTGCTTATTAACAGAAAGGTGTTAAAATAAAACTTGTATTTGAGGGACTAAGACCCTAAAAAGCCTTTTGTTTGGAGCTCAAGCATGCACACAACATGCTCTCTTGCACAGTACATGAAAGCAGGACACACACTATGGGTAGCGGTCAAGCAAATGAACTTTGATTGACAGTCAGGCAAATGCACTTAGATTTAGGAAAATAAAAGTTTGGGTTTTTTAAATGTGGACTGTTGGTACCCCAACTAGACTGGATTGGTTTAACTTGGCACAGTACTTGTAAGCAGGAAACACACTATGGGTAGCGGTCAAGCAAATGAACTTTGATTGACGGTTATGCAAATGCACTTAGATTTACGAAAATAAAAGTTTGGGTTTTTTAAAAGTAGACAACTAGTAAACAATATTATATTGTATGCGTTGTGTACACACAGTATAAGCTGTGAGCCTGACACACACACTTGCAAGCAGGGGCTAGCAGGGAGACAGGCAAATGAAGTTAGATTACACAGAAAGAAAAACGAAGAAAAAAAAATGATGTTATAGCCCTAAAAAGGGCTTTTTGGGGTGCTGTGTTTACAGCAGAGATCTGATGAGTCCTTCAGCACTACACTGGACACTGAATAAACTTGCCTAGCTATGGTTTTCCCTATTGATGCAGTATCACCTACACTCTACCTCCTCTCAGTAAGACTGCAAGTTAGTTCTGATTCCAAAATGGCTGCTGTCCATGAGGTAGAAGGGTGTGGAAGGGAGTGTATGCTGCTGATTGGCTGGAATGTGTCTGCTGACTGTGACATGCAGGGTCAAAGTTTGCTCAATGATAAAGTATTGGGGGCTGGTCGAATCTCGCATATGTTCGCTGTTTGCCGCGAACGCGAACATGCTATGTTCGCCGGGAGCAATCCGCCGGCGAACTATTCGCGACATCTCTATTGTGATGTACTCTTGCACTTTTGCAACTATCACATATAATAGTTGTCAAATTACGAAACGTGGTGGCTTTACGGCGCATTACTTACACCACCACATATTTGCAAGTTGAGGCAAATAATTTTATCAACAAGATAAACTAGGTGTACAACAGTATTGAGGACTGATGGATTATGTCGCTGAGGTAGCTACAAGCAGAGAGCTGCCAGCTGGCAAAGCCATTATTTTACATTCTTCTTTCCAAGGATCTCCTCACAATATGCGAGAAAGATACAATGATGCAATGGCTATTGTATCTAAATTTGGAAAACCAGATTTATTTATTACATTCACATGTAATCCACAATGGCCAGAGATTGTACAGAATCTGTTAATTAGACAAACTGCTTCCGATAGACCAGATTTAGTTTCAAGATTCTTCTAAATCAAATTAACTGAATCATAAGTCAGTTATTTGGCAAATGTCTGGCTTATGATTATAATATATATTTCAAAAAAAGGCCTTCCAAAGGCACATATTCTTATAATTCTTATAATCCTTCAAGTTAAATATTGAATACTAGTGATAAAGTGGATTCAGTGATAATTGCTGAACTAGCAGTTCCAGAAATACATGGTAGACTATATGAGATTGTAACTCATCGCATGATTCATAGACCATGTGGAGATATTAATCCATAATCACCATGTATGGAAAATAAAAAATGCACTAAAGAATTTCCAAAAGATTATAGAGACAAAATGTATACTAATTGTTATGGCTATCCATTTTATAGAATACGAGAAAGCTGAAATGCCATTATTCAAAAAGTTGATAACAGATATGTGGTGCCATACAATACACATTCGCTCATGAAGTATAATGCACACATTAATGTGGAAGCTTGTACTTCTATAAAATTCATTAAATATGTTTACAAATATATTTACAAAGGCTATGACACAGCTACTGTAGTGGTCAAAAGTGCAGAAACAAACTGCTAAGTTATTACATGATGAACTTGCATCTCATGTAGATGCTCGCTATGTAAATGCGCCAGAAGCAATGTGACGTCTTCTAAAATTTGAAATGCATGATCGTTTACATGCAGTATATCGATTAGCTGTACATTTGCCACAAAGACACTTAGTTTACTTAAATGTTGGAAATGAGAGAAATGCTTTGGCACAAAGTGAGCATCACCAAACTTCACTAACTGCATGGTTTCAATTAAATTGTACTGACTTTGTGGCAAGCGAATTGTTATACATTGACATTCCATATCATTATGTTTTTGTTAATGGATTATGGCAAAAAAGAAAAACCTGTGGAAATAAAATTATAACTAGAATTTACACTGTAAGAACAAGAGACCTTGAATGTTTCTGCTACGTTTACTCTTTTTAAATGTTCCTGGTGCACAAAGTTTTGAACAGATGAGAACTGTTAATAACACAGTTTATGACACATTTCATGTAGCTGAGCGACACAGAAACTTCCTGGCTGATGATACAGAATGGGAAAGATGTCTAAAAGAAGCAGCACTGTGTCAAATGCCGCGGCAGATGAGTGAACAATTTGAATTCATTTGCACCTTCTCAAATGCTCCAAATGCATTAGCTATGTGGGACAAATTTTAAACAAATATGTCTGAAGCCTTTTTGCAACAATACAATGAGCCTATCTCAGAATTAAAAGCATTAATTGAATTTCAAGAGGTCTTTCTCTCTCATGGATTAAATTTAGCAAATTTTCATCTGTCAGATCCAGGACTCATAGATAAAATACACTTTGAAGACTATGACACTGAGCTTCAAAACCAAAAAACACAAGAAAAACTTGCAACTTTAAATACATTGCAATTCAAGCATTTACCGCCATAAAAAGTGCACTAGAGGATGACTTGCTCAAAGAGCATTATTTCTATCTAGATGGACCTTGTGGATATGGAAAAACGTATCCATATAATTTATTGATGAGTTTCGTTCGTGCACAAGGTCAAATAGCACTGCAATTTGCAACAACTAGAATTGCCGCACTTTTGTTAGAAGGTGAAAGTGCATAGTTGGTTTAAACTGCCAGTTGCCATTCTGGAAACATCAGTGTCGGATATTCGAATGACATCTTTACACGCAAAAAAATTAAGAAAGAAAGAATATTATAATCGATGAAGCTACGATGAAGTCATGCCATGTGCTACAATCTATTGACCGTTTGTTGCGTGAAATCATGGATAATGATTTGCATTTTGGTGATGTTGTTAGGTGGAGATTTTAGACAAACATTACCTGTTGTTGTCCATGGAAATCGCACAGACATTGTAGAAACATGTATAAAGTCAAGTACACTATGGAAACTCTTTACTCACCTCAAATTAGAACAAAATATGAGATCAGAAGGACAAAATGAATTTAATGATTCGCTCATCAAAATTGGAAAAGGAAAAACAGAATGAATTAATAATTTACCTGACAATACCGTGGAAATTCCATTGCAAATGATTTGCAAACTGGACATTATATCAGCTAAATTCCAAAATACAATAAATAACAATTATAAATGAAGAGCTTGCAACCAAAGTAATATTAACATCTAAAAATAAAGATGCATTTCTTTTGAATAATTAAATATTAAAACTAATAGATGCACCACAAAAAAATATATCAGTGCTGATTCTGTACTTGCTGATGACAATGAAAGTCAGGATAACTTTTCTACTGAATTCATAAACTCACTAACTCCTTCTGGAATGCCACCACATATTTTGCAGCTAAAGAAAGGTGCAATTGTCATGTTACTGCGAAATATGAACCCCAAAAAAGGACTATGTAATGGGACCCGATTAATTGTTCAAGAATTAAAAGACCATTTCATAAATGCAGAAATTCTCAATGGTACCCATAAAGGTTAAAGAGTTTTAATACCAAGAATAGATTTGGCACCAAGTGAAAGTAGCTTGCCTTTTGTACTTCAAAGAAAACAATTTCCCTTCATCATGGCATTTGCCATGACCATTAATAAATCACAAGGACAAACTTTTAAATCCATTGGAATCTTTTTAGAAGAATCAGTATTTGGCTATGGTTAACTATATGTTGCATTTTCAAGATGCAAGAATCCAGAAAAAATTTAAGTTTATATTGAAAACAAAAAACAAAGTCAGGGTGATTTATTAGACGATGGCCATATTTTTACAAAAAAACATTGTCTACTATGAAGTACTGTCATTTAAATTAGAAAAAAGAAGAACAATACAACTGATCTACAAATAACCCAATTAAAAAAGGAACAGTGCTCTTATATCTAGGACAAATTCACAAAAAATACAACAACAAATATAGAGAACAGTGGTTTTATTTTGAGGATGTAATTTTATGTCACTTGGTTCTTTTTAGAGGACCACTATTTTGCTAAGGAAACTCTATAAAATGGCAAAAAGACAAAGAGAACAGTGTTTATACCCCACGGACGAACTTTGATGTCTGGCGGTCTCTTTTTAGAGGACCACTATTTCACATAGGAAACTCTATGTGCCATTTTCAAGAACTACAAGAACAACAAAAAGTGAACAAAAAAACCCAAAACAGCAACAATAAACAGTGGTTATATCCCATAGACAAATTTACAAGTCTGCTGGGCTCTTTTTTCAAAGGAAACACTTCGACATACAAAACAAAAAAAATATTGGAATGTCTTGGAAATTACTTTTGCCAGGATTGGCCCCACAAAACAGTTACCTTGCATTTTCTTAAATTTCCTCTTTCAATTTTAATACATTAAGTTTATGTTCGTAATGTTAAAATTGTGTTTTCCAAGGACTGAAAAGTTGTTTCATTGTATGTAATTAAGGGTTCATGTTAGTAGGAGGATGATCATTTGTTGTAAAATTTAAATGTTTAATTACATAGAGAGTATAGATCCAGGGAGTAATCTGATCGCCAGTTAATGGGGTCAGGAAGGAATTCATTGTTTTTCCCTCTTTGAAACAATTGACCAAGTTTCATTGGGGTTTTTTTTTGGTCTTGCCTTCCTCTGGATTCCATATTTAAGATCACTGTATTTTTTGGCAATTTAACTTTAAATGCTATTACAATACGTTAATGTTTGCATTGCTAACATTGTATTTTACAAGGTTTAAAAAGTTGTTTTATTGGATGTTATTAAGGGTTTATGTCACTAGGAGCATAATTGTTCAAAATTTAAATGTATAAATAAATAGACAGAATTCATCAAGGGAGTAATCCGATCTCCAGTTACTGATGTCAGGGAGGAATAATTGTTTCCCCCTTTGATACAATTGGCTAAGTTTCAGTGGGGGGTTTTAATGTTTGCCTTCCTCTGGATTCAATACCTATGTGCTTTACCAGTAGTTAAACTACAAGTTGCAAGTTAAGAAGCATTCTGTAATGGTTTAAAATAGTGATGTCCCAAACAGTTCGCCGGCGAACTATTCGCGGCGATTTTTGCATGTTCGCGTTCGCATCGAACGGCAAACACATGCGCTTTTGGGTTCGCCCCTATTCCTTATCATTGAGGAAACTTTGACCCTGCACCTTACAGTCAGCAGACACATTCCAGCCAATCAGCAGCATACACTCCCTTCCAGTGCCTTCCATCTGAAGGACAGCAACCCAAAAAGCTCTTTTTAGGGCTAGAACATCATTTATTTTTATTTATAATTTTTTTCTGTGTAATCTAATTGCATATGCCTGCCTGCCAGCGTGTGTGTGTGACAGGCTAACACCTAACAGCTTATATTGTGCTCAGTGAAATAAAACAACACTTTTTTGACTGTAATAGATTGAATATTAGTTGCCTGCCTACAGGCGTGTGTGTGAAGCCTATTGCATCTACTCTGCCAACTTTTGCTAGTGAACAGTGATACGTCATATCTGGTGCAACCGTAGTGTACAGTGACATAAAACAACACTTTTTTGACTGTAATAGATTGAATAGCAATTGCCTGCCTACAGGCGTGTGTGTGAAGCCTATTGCATCTACTCTGCCAACTTTTGCCAGTGCACAGTGATACGTCATATCTGGTGCAACCGTAGTGTACAGTGACATAAAACAACACTTTTTTGACTGTAATAGATTGAATAGCAATTGCCTGCCTACAGGCGTGTGTGTGAAGCCTATTGCATCTACTCTACCAACGTTTGCCAGTGCACAGTGATACGTCATATCTGGTGCAACCGTAGTGTACAGTGACATAAAACAACACTTTTTTGACTGTAATAGATTGAATATCAGTTGCCTGCCTACAGGCGTGTGTGTGAGGCCTACAGCGCCTACTCTGCCAACTTTTGACAGTGCACAGTGACACTCATATCTGGTGGCACCCTAGATAGCACGCGCAGTGCCCCAAATTTGAAGTGGGAGGACCGACCAAGCATCTTTTTCCATCTCCCGCTTCCAAAAATCCATGCCATATACAAGTCCCCTGATAGTGGACGTAACAGGAATTAAACCGATAGGAATAGTACTACTTAACAGTACACACCTTATAATAACGCAGACAGAGGCAACGCGTATAATCTTCCATGCTGTGCAGGGGAGGCCCCCAGATTCTGACCTGTGTATAATCTTCCATGCTGGGCAGTGGAACCCCCCAGACTCTGACCTGTGTATAATCTTCCATGCTGTGCAGTGGAAGCCCCCAGACTCTGACCTATGTATAATATTCCATGCTGTGCATTGGAAGCCCCCAGACTCTGACCTGTGTATAATCTTCCATGCTATGCAGTGGAAGCCCCCAGACTCTGACCTGTGTATAATCTTCCATGCTGGGCAATGGAAGGCTCCAGACTCTGACCTGTGTATAATCTTCCATGCTGGGCAGTGGAAGCCCCCAGACTCTGGGAGTCTGAAGAAGAGGAGTCAGAGGAGGAAGGGGATTTGAGGAGGTGGAAGACCAAACACTGCAGGCATCCCAGGGGGCTTGTTGTCACCTTTCGGGGACCCTTGGTGGCTGGGTGGAGGAAGAGACCTTCAATGACATCAGTGAGGACAAGGAACGGGACATGGCTAGCTTGGTGTCCAACCTTGTGCAAATGGGGAGTTTGCAGTTGTGCAAAGGGACTGTTTGCGGTTGTTTGCAGTGCATTAAACGGGGAGATTGGTCTGTTACTGTGAAGCGGGTGTAACCCTTACACTACCTGATCGATACAACATCATACCTGATGTTTTAAAGCATGTTATTCCAAACAATTTAGGAATGTTAGGTGATTTATGCCCTTTATGGCTTAAAACCAGACTCTGCATCAACTATGTAATTTTCCGTGGGAGTTTTGCCATGGATCCCCCTCCGGCATGCCACAGTCCAGGTGTTAGTCCCCTTGAAACAACTTTCCCATCACTATTGTGGCCAGAAAGAGACCCTGTGGGTTTTGAAATTCGCCTGCCCATTGAAGTCTATGGCGGTTCGCCGATGTTCGCCCGTTCGTGAACATTTGATGAAGTTCGCGTTCGCTGTTCACGAACCCAAAATTTGATGTTCGCGTCATCACTAGTTTAAAATACTCATTCATACAAAGTTGACCTATTGTTATTTTACTCATGCATAGCTCACAATTAAAAAATGTTTAATATGATTGGTTGACCACTGTTTCCAATATAAGTTGCATGTTACAAAGCTTTATGTAATGGCTAACAATACGTATTCATACAAATTTCATCCATTGTTATATTATTACTGCATACATGACAATTAAAAAGCTTAATATGGTTTAACAGTTTTTGAAATACAAGTTGATTGTTAAAAAAATAAAAAAATAAATGTTATAATTTCTGTACTTCTTTGTAGATAACAAAAAGGTTAAGAGTGTCACAGACTCATATTGTGTGGCAATCAGCATTCCCAGCTTTAAAATTTTATTGACCGTCATTTTTTTGACGGGCAAGTCGCTATTATATATATAAAGCACTGTATTCAGTTAATCTCACTTTTCTACAAAATCTTAAACTTATAATTTTTTCTTACTAGAATTTTAGGTTTCATAGTTTAAAAAGGAAAGCTGAGTAAATCATGATTTTATTTATCTTATAGATTGTTTGACCTCTGTGAACAATCCAGTGTAATTCAAAGCCCTTTAATACTTAGCACTGATTAATTTATAAAATTGTTATATAATCATGAGTATTTGTACATTGTGGTGAAGTGCCACCAAGGGTCAGAAGAGAGCTCTCTACAATTCTCCTACAACAGACTAATTAAGCCCAGCTGCATTCTGCCTTAAAAGGACTACTGAGCACCCAGCAGGTTGGGTTCAGTCTGGACTGAGAGCCAGGGGAGACAGCTCTGCACTCTGAAGCAAACACACCGACTTTTGGAGCAGAACATTTACAGGCCTGTATATATGAATGCTTTATTTTCATTAGTTTAAGGTAGTGAGGAAACTGCTAGTTCTGTTTAGTCAGTGCTTCAAGGAAGCTAGGCTTTGTTTTGTATCATTTTTGTTTGTACCAGCTGATCAAGTTTTCTGTAAAACTCTTTAAAGCTATAACGCCTCCGGAGCTACTTCATTGCAGAGCCGAGCAACAGGGCATTGACCCTGGAAGTGGCAGCCAGTCTGTCACAATATAGTTAATAAAAATTTTATTTTTAAAAATAAAAGTTTCAACCTGGAAAACATAGTTCCTGGTATTATGTAGAAAAATTTTACTGTTGCGAACTAAAAATAATCGTTTAGATTTTTTAACAATAAAAATTCAATATTCTACTAGCTTGTGTCTCATGACTAAATACAGCTTTGCAAGGTAAAGGCAACATTTGCACTTGTGTTTTTTTTTTTTTTTGTATGAACAAAAATGTACGAATTGGGAGGCATGTCTGGGAAAACATTTAAATGTCACTTTTGGCCATTATCTAGAAATGTAAAACTACTTAACCATAGAACCATGTTTTTTCCCCCCAGACTCTATGAGTCACTCAGATGCTAACACTGCCTAGAGAAGATACAAAACTTGTCTGGGGCCTGCTGGGTGCACATTACCCAACACGCTGTAGCTACATCAGACCATGACCAACCTATTATCAAGTTGCATTGAGCATGTATTGGCATGATGTGTTATCTGCCTGTCTTTCATTAAATAAACTGAGCATAATGGTATTGTTTCCTAGACCTAGTGGAGCTGCTAATTCATTAAAAATGCAAATATTAGTTTCAAGTCTGTTTGTACAATGTTTATAGCTCACATTTATTCAGGTCTCTATAATGTTTGAAATTGCAGAATATTGAAATCATAGGATTCACAACTTATAACCATTTTGGAGCCTGAAAAGTTTGAATCTGAAGGAAAACTATAGTGGAACATTTACAATTTACCACCAGTTTAGGTCTAGAAGTGTTTAAAATGTAAAAAAACATATAAATCTGGAAATCCTGGGTCAAGCTACTCTACAAACATACCTTCACCTTGTTTGAGCATCAACATTATAATTCTTCTTACATTCTAGAACCCACTTCCCTCTTTTTTAAAGACCCATAATGCAAAGCTACCTCTAATCCCCACAGCTAATTATTTTCTCCTCTGATTTATATAACACCTCTGTCTCCATGCTCTGCTCAACATTAATACCCGTCATCAAATTATTCAGCCTAACCCTTCTACTATCTCCATCCTATTAACTTATTTGTTTCTCTGGTTGTACTGTACCTACTACCTTAGCAGATCACAATGGCCCTCCTCAAACTCTTGTTATAGGCTCCTATTTAATATCCAAATCACATTTACATGAACCCATAATGGAGCCCATAAATGTTGTTGTTGTTGTTTGATCATTCAGTTGCGACCCTCTCTCAGTGACTCTATGGACTGCAGCACGCCAGGTGCATCTCTCAGTCACTGCCCCTCTGAGACCATCAAGTTCATTTTCATTGCTTCAGTGACCTCATCTATCCATCTCGGCCTCTGTTGTCCCCTTCTTTTTGGGCCTTCAATCTTTCCCAGCATCAGAGTATTTTCTAGAGAGTCCTGCTGTCTTATATGACCAAAATATTTGAGATTCAGCCACATCATCATACCTACTAGTGAACAATTTGTCTTGATTTCCTAAGGTACTGATTTACTGGATTTCCGTGCAGTCCAAAAGACTCTAAGCAGTCTTCTCCAACACCCCAATTCAAAGGTGTCAATTCAACGGCGCTCAGACTTCTTTTTGGTCCAGCTCTCACATCCGTATGTTACTACTAATTGTTAATTGATCCAGAAGCAGGCAAAAAAAAAAAAAAAAAAGTAAAACTTAGCCAATCATCTCAAAAGGGAAAAAAAAAATATTTCCTGACCCCAGATACTAAGGATCAGATTTCTCCCTGGATCAATACTCCTGCTCTATTTAACCAGGAAAACCCTGAATGCCCTTTTTAATTAAAAATATATCCAGTCCCTTTATAAAGTTATCTATCAAATCCACTGTCACCACCTTCTTTGGTAGATAATTCCACAGACTAACCACCCTTACTGTGAAAAACCCTTTTCTTTCTTTAAGGTGGAATCTTTTAATTCTAACCACAAAGGATGTCCTCTTGTCAGTTGAAAACCTCTTGGCACAACATGCTCACTTGGCAAAGCTTTATGCATACATTGGATGTATTTATATAACATAATCATACTGTATCTCCTCTTTGAAGCTTTTTTTCTAGAGAAAATAGGTTTTCCTTGGTTAGTCTTTCTTTACAGCTTAGACTCTCCATTCCCCTTATCCAGCTCTAAAATGTCCTTTTTATGAAGTGGTGCTAAAAATTGTACTCCATATTCCAAATGAGGGCGTACTAAGGCTTTGTATAGTGGCAGTATCATATTTGCTTCCCTTGCTTCTATGCCCTTTTTAATACAAGCTAATATTTGATTTGCCATTGCAGCTGCTGCTTGGCATTGAGCACTGTTACCTAGGTGATTTCCATAAGTACTTCCGAATCAATATCAGTTACCTCTAGATTTATAAATTGCATGGTTATTTTTCATTCCCAGATGCATAACTTTACATTTATTTGTATTAAATCTCATCTGCCCTTTAGATGCCCATTCCTCTAATTAATGTAATGGAGGGAAAGTACATCATTATCTGATTTAATTACCTGGCATAACTTTGTGTCATCAGCAAAAATGGAGACACTACTTTCCAATCCCACTTCTAAGTCATTAATAAATATGTTAAAAAGGACCGCCCCTATACTGAACTCCGAGGAACCCCAGTTACCACATTAGTCCAATCCGAGTATGTTCCATTTACAACAACCCTTTGCTTCCTGTCTTTTAGCCAGCTCTCAATCCATGAGCAGATATTTAGTGCAATTCCTGTATCGATGAAAACTGAATTTTCTATATATTTCATTGGCAGACAAGTTTGACTCTCATTGGCTAACAGGGACAAGCACCCTGCTCTGTTAAATATTTGAATATATTTTTGCATGCTTTGTAAATCTCACTTGAAAAAAAATAGAACACACAGTGGTACAATTTCAAATACTGTTTTAAGATGCAGCAAAGAAGTTTTTTTTTTTATGTCTCTTTAAAAATGGCAAATGAAGGTAGTCCACTATAATATAGAGGTTACTATTTGAAAAACTGATTCTTTATTAATCTTAATATATATGTTCCTAATACCAAGCTTTGCCCACTTACCTGCACAGCATATACGATCTGTGGGAATGGCACAAGTGTTGTCACATTCATTGTAGCTATAGTAGGTTAGCCCATTTCTAATTAGCCAGAATAACTAATTGTGATATCAAGAGATCCTTCACGCACTTGCCTTATAAATTACACAGTTCTTTTTATTTTCAATTTCCAGCAGATGTAAATTGACCAAAGTACATAAAACATAGTAGTAACATTTTGTTTAAAAACACCTTGCTCTGAACTACACTGCACTGTGTTTTGTCAAGGCCACTTTAGGACGTGAAGGGGTACTGTGTGTCTGCAGCACAGTGTAGTTACAGAACGTGACACCAGAGACTTACTGGACATCTAAATCTAAACATGAATCCAGATTTCTCTATGGCCAATATATTATACCAGTTATCCAAATCCCCTATCGTCTTATTAATCATTTTAATAATATTATCAGTATAAAGATTATGTATGTTATTGTAAAGCTAAGCATTTAATGACCCATGATTCCAGTAATAACAAATCCAGTGAATTTGCTAAATGTCTGAATTTTGATAAAAAATCTGCTATTGTTTTGTCCACGTTACTAATGTATAATAACAAATGATGATATTTTAATATCACTCTTCTCCTTTTTGATATCACTAAAAGTATGAAAACTATAAAGGTCAAAGTAGTGGGTCTATGGTTTTGGTAAAAAGAATAGGTGACCATGAATATCCTTGTCTAGTTTCCTTTATAAAAGAAAGGAATGAATGATACTTGTTTTGGCAAAGGACATTGGACCAGTATTGATTGTCTGAATACATTTGCAAACCAAACCATAACCAAAACCAAATCTGCTGATTAGATCAAAAAGATAAGGTCATGAAACCTTATTAAAAGCCTTTTTCAGCATCACAATTTACAACTATTTTTTGTTTTATGAATGCTTTCATTTAAACATAGATAAAATTATATCATTTGTTTTAACTTTTAGGCCCATAATAAACTCAGTTAGGGATTTACATATTTAATATGATATATATTTCTTGAACCACATGAGCATTACTTTATTAATAACTGTAAAGTCCAAATTTTAGAGTGTAACCTCCCCCAAAAGATTTGTAAATTTCAGGAGATACACCATCAGGTCCTGGGAACTTACCTGAAACCTTACCCCCTCTAGTCAAAAAGAGACAACTCTCACCTCCTATTTTAATGCTTCTGGATTTCTCTGCTGCTTTCAGTACATATGATCATCTTCTTATTCATTTCTCCATTCCTTGACATCTATGCTTTACACCATGTCTAGGAAATTGAACATTTACAGCCCTATTAAATTCCCTCCCTGTGTAAAACTGTAGCCTCTAATGACTGAAACTAAAACTGTAGCCTCTAGCATGACTTGTGGCTATTAAATTGGCCCTGTGAAGGAACACGCCAACGACTTGCAAGGTAAGGGCGAAAAAAGGCATCGGGACATGGAAATTTGAACTGCTCACCCGCAAATCTTTTGATTTGTCAAGCCCGTAACTGTTATGTTCCAATCACGCTATAACATTGCAGCCAATTCACTATCGTTCATGCCCGCAACTCGCAAATGGAGCCAAAAAGTCAACAGGTACCAGAGAGGGGGTTAAAGTCCTATCTGTAGCACTGTAAATGCAAATATACACACACTACTGTACTCATAATTGATGGGAAAATGATGTTAGGTATTAAAATGAATAGCACAACATCATCAAGCTTGCAAATCTGCAATATAAAATACTTTATTTTTCATGTTTCATTTCTGTGTTATATCAATCCTGGCAATCAATGTGTTAATACATATAATGGAACTCGTATGGACAATCATATTTACTAATTTATTAATGTTGCATTATTTCTGGAATGCGGGTCCGATCGAAATTTGTAATTGAAGCCTGTAAGACTCAAATCTCACCTCCCTTTTTCAGTGATGAAATGCTGACTATCTCTTCTGCCACTGGCTCTGTCTAAACCTGTAACTACGGGTTTGACTAATTGATCATGCTCACAGCCCCACATCCGACATATGACAAATGGTTTACGGCTTTTTCTCTGTCACCTCTTCTTCCTTGCTGCTTCTCAAGTTTGAAGTAAGCCAAGATTCAGCCCCAATCCCTCTCTATACATCCTTCCTTGGCATCCTAATACAATCTTTTTGGTTTCAGTATAATCTCTATACAGATGATGTTTAATTCTGTCTCTCAGAATTATACCTATCCCCCTGTGTTCTAGCAAATTTTGCTAACTGCCTCTCAAGCATATCCTTTTGGGTATCTGCTTGCCAATTTAAACTGTCAGTCACTCCACTGGCTTCACATAGCCTTTAGCATAACATTTTAAATCTTGACCCTAACATATAAAGCCCAAAACCGCTGTGCACCCCTTAACCTTCCTCTTTGTTGAGTTCATGACCTTCTTTTTTCTTCTTACTTTCTTAGCGCCTCTCATTGCCACCTTCAGAATTCTCAAGCTGCCCCCACTCTGTGGAACTCATTGTCTTGCTAAAATGCATTTGCTTTAAGAAGTTTCTCTCCTTAAGCCTTATCATGCTCAAACACAGTGGCGTTTGCTTGCCGGGGCTACCCCGGAGTTTAACACCCCCCGTCAGACTCAGGGGCAGCCCCAGGCTAATACTTGCTGCAGGGGTTCCAATCGGTACCGCCAAAGCATGTTAAATTCAAATTTCCTACAAAAAATTATTATAAGAAAAGCATCCTATAGTAGTGCACTCATGAACAGATAAAAGTAGAGAATGAAGTAAATAAAATAAAACTTTTAATAAAGTAAATATAAAACATTGATCCCAAAAATGTTAAAACATAATAGTATACAAGGGATATGACAGACATATATGATCTAGTGCAAATAAGTACCATACAAAATAATAACTGTAGAGAACTCTATAATCCTGTATTACATGCATGCCATACTTATGCAACAGTTATTGTATGTACTGCAGTGGTTGATCAATCACATATATAGTTGTGAGCATACGAGTTGTTGCTAACGCTTGTGGGCTCGCGCAGCGAGCCCGCAAGAACTTCATCCCTCGCTAAGCAAAGGGCCGCATTTGTGGTGGTGGAGCATCCCACGTCGGCTGTGTTTGTCCGCAAATGCGGACCCTCACGAAGCGAAGGGGCCGCATTTGCGGTGGTGCACGATCCAACGTCGGCTGTGTTTGTCCGCAAATGGGGACCGTCGCAAATCGAGGGGCCGCATTTGCGGTGGTGTAAGGTCCAACGTCGGCTGTGTTAACACACACACGACTTTAAAAAAAAAAAAACTCAAAGGCGCCTCACACGCGGTTAACACACATACGCACGACTTAGAAAAAAATACACTGCGTTGTACACATAAAAACCAACTGCGTCCCTTGCAAAAAAAATTACGGCCGCCTCTCAAAAAAATACGACCGCGAAACGCCCCATTCCCAACACGCAAAACCGTCCGAGAACGGCGCGCATGAAAACTTTAGAAACACAAGAAATAAACACATAAAAAGCTTACTTACAGCAAGGGGGGGCATCCGGCACCTCGAAAAGTTAATTTACAAGTCCATTTAAGTCCAACAAAGCGAAAACGAGGCTACAGACGTAACTATACTACAGTGACTCGCAAAACTGAAACAACGCTACAGTCAACTTTACGAGGTACGTAACACATACTATGCGGCACTTGCTACACTGATATTAACCACCATTTTGACAACTACTACGCATAAAATGGCGGATGGAATGCAAATTGTAAGCTGGAACGCAAATATCGTATGTGTATTGCGTTCTAACGGTCTGAGGCACTTGAAAGTTTATAAATACTGCCTACTTTCCAGAAAATTCTACATTTCTACTCAGGTGATGAACGGAGTGACTGTTTAGTTAACTGCTGCTGTTACTTGAGAAGAGAATTGTTTCCTAATTTCCTACTTTACACTGTGCAAATAACAACTGAGAGGTAAGCTATAATATGTTACATTATATTATCAAGACAGGACAAAAAAAAAAACAACTTTAACTATGAAAATGTGATTTATGTATAGTGACATGTGACACGCACATTTATGTGTATAGCCCCTACAACAAACTAATCTTAACCCAAACTAATTAAACAAGTATATTTAAATGACATAAAAAAAAAACTGGAACTATTAAAATATGATTTATGTATAGTGATATGTGACACGCACATATATGTGTGTAGGCCCGAAAACAAACTAATGTTAATTGAAACTAATTAAAGAACTATATTTTAATGACATTAGTTTATTGTAATTCAATATATAACTTGAGCTCAATTTTTCTCCTTTTTTTTAATATTCAAACAGACTGCATCAACAGCGTCACTCAAGAATTTGCACCGTGCATTGTGAACCACAATCCCTTTTAAAGAACACAAACAAAGAAGAAGAGGTAAGATAGAAAAATACATTACATGCTGAAAAAGACCATGCTTTGCTAAATCAAAAAGAAGAAATATACAATTAACCATTTCACGTTCTTTTTCAAACCGACACTGCAAGAAAACCGGCGGATTAAGATTCGACACTTCAATCAAGGTAAAGTATAACAAGTACAAAAAATAAAGGAACTATATATGTTTAATGGCCGCCAATATAACAAATGCACCAACCAAAAAGTGGAGAACACAAAATAGGATAATGCTAAAAACATAGCCATAATATCCAACATAGAAAAAACATTCATTTTCACTGTAGAAAAACATTTAACCTTCATAAAAAAGACTAATTAAGCAAATCAAGTATGCAACACAGGGTAGACACAAAAAAGGATTGTACCACAAATCACACAAACAAAGTAAATTAATATTCTTCTTTAATGTTTAAGAACCTATAAGCCTTACAAAGAAGCCTAAATAAGCATACCAAAAGTGGTAGACACAAAACAGGATTGTACCAAAAATCACACAAACACATAGCAAAGTAAATTCATATTCTTCTTTAATGTTTGAGAACCTATAAGCCTTACTAAGAAGCCTAAATAAGCATACCAAAAGTGGTGGACACAAATAGGATTGTACCAAAAATCACACTAACAAATAGCAAAGTAAATTAATATTCTTCTTTAATGTTTAAGAACCTATAAGCCTTACAAAGAAGCCTAAATAGGCATACCAAAAGTGGTGGACACAAATAGGATTGTACCAAAAATCACACAAACACATAGCAAAGTAAATTCATATTCTTCTTTAATGTTTGAGAACCTATAAGCCTTACAAAGAAGCCTAAATAAGCATACCAAAAGTGGTAGACACAAAACAGGATTGTACCAAAAATCACACAAACACATAGCAAAGTAAATTCATATTCTTCTTTAATGTTTGAGAACCTATAAGCCTTACTAAGAAGCCTAAATAAGCATACCAAAAGTGGTGGACACAAAACAGGATTGTACCAAAAATCACACAAACAAATAGCAAAGTAAATTCTTATTCTTCTTTAATGTTTAAGAACCTATAAGCCTTACAAAGAAGCCTAAATATGCATAGCAAAAGTGGTAGACACAAAAAATAGGATTGTACCAATAATCACACAAACAAACAGCAAAGTAAATTCATATTCTTCTTTAATGTTTGAGAACCTATAAGCCTTACTAAGATGCCTAAATAAGCATACCAAAAGTGGTGGACACAAAATAAGATAACGCTAAAAACATAGCCATCATATCCAAAATAGGAAAAACATTTAACCTTCATAAAAAAAATAATTAAGCAAATAAAGTATGCAACATATGGTAGACACAAAACAGGATTGTACCAAAAATCACACAAACACATAGCAAAGTGAATTAATATTCTTATTTACTGTTTACGAAGCTATAAGCCTTACAAAGAAGTCTAAATTAGTATAGCAAAAGTGGTGGACACAAAACAGGATAATGCTAAAAACATGGCAATCATATCCAAAATAAGAAAAACATTAATAATTACAGTATAAAAAAAGGATAACTGGAATATACAAATATATTTAAAGTATTTTTAAAAGGTTGCACAAAAAGCAGCATAGCAGAAAATTTCACCATAACAGATACAATACACCAAAATAATGAAATTTCTTATTCAATACAAATACATTAAAATCAAATAACATTTTCATTTTTCTTTTACAACAGACACTGCGTGAAGGACATTGGACGAGGACTTTCAACAGAGGACCAGACCATCGGACGAGGAATTTCAACAGAGGAACAGACCATCGGACGAGGACTTTCAACAGAGGACCAGACCATCGGATGAGGACTTTCAACAGAGGACTAGACCATTGGACGAGGACTTTCAACAGAGAACCAGACCATCGGACGAGGACTTTCAACACAGGACCAGACCATCGGACGAAGACTTTCAACAGAGGACCAACAAACATTCTGATTGAAATCACACTTCAACCAAGGTACAGTATAACAAGTAAAAAATGAGAAAACTAAATAAACATGTTTGCTCTACATCCATGTCAACAGAAAAAAAAAAAAGAAGAACAATCACTAACTATGGCCCTCATTCAATTGCAAATTGAATAGAGGTCTAAATAAGCACATCACATATTTTTTTAAGAAGTTTTTATTTAGTAAACATCTATTCACCAACAAGGTTTTCATTAACTAAAAACTTATTTTAAAAAAATATGTTATCTGCTTATTTAGAGCAGTATTGAATTGGCCAAATCGCAATTGAATGAGGGCCTATAACTTTTAATTAAAATATAACTGACACATTTCTTATTTACCTCTTATTTTTCTGTTATGGACAATAATGTTTAACATAAATCCAAACTTAAATCTAGCCAAAAAAAAAGAAAACAGCATAGTCCACAAAAGACGCAAAAGATAGACTAAATACAATTTGTCATTCTAAATTAACAGTCGTAATGTACAATATTAAGCATAAAACCTAAACACACACATAAAATAGAATACTACAACAAATAGTAGTAACACCACAAGAAAAAAAAAAATCATTGACCGAACATATAAGCTTTTAAATAAAATATCAAAATACTATTATGACAATCCACTGTACTAAAAATTACAAAGACTTGCAAGCAAAAGACTATCAGCTGCAAAAATTAAAGACATACCAAAAAAAGCCACCAAAAAAACAAAGCCTTTAGAACCTGTTCCTGAAACATTACGTGACATTTTACCTAAACCAATACAAGATATACCAAGAAAAGCCACGAAAAAAACAAAGCCTTTAGAACCTGTTGTTGAAACATTACATGACATTTCAACTGATGAATATGAAAGTCAAACTGATGTATGCTTTGCAAATTGTCCTTTACTCAAGTCTTTAGCAGAAGAGGTTCATAGTTGTGGAGACATGACTACTCAATGTCAGTTTTTTGAGGCTTATTATTTTAAACAGGAGAGACCCAGAGATGGCCAATTTATTAGTTGCTGTCAAAAAGGCAAGTTCAAACTTCCAGAAAGAAAAGAATTTCCAATCTATTTATAAAACATTATGACTGAACCTACTTTTCCAAACTACAAAAAATTTAAGACAAACATAAGATCCTACAATAGTGCCATATCCTTTGCATCTATGGGGGCAACATTAGCTGCTAATGTACACGGACATGGTCCTTACAGTTTTAAAGTCCAAGGCCTATCATCGGACTTCACATTCACATCCAGAGGAAGGAGAGCAAAGAAAATTCGCTCAACTATATGTCCTAGATACAATGGAAGCTGTTGACCAACGTATGCAGCTGGAAGAAAATAAAAAATGCTTACACAGTGTTTTTATAGAGCTAAATAACATTATGGACAATAACCCCTACAGTTAAGCTTATAAAAAATTGGCAGAAGTAGAAAATGAACAACAACTTCATGCACAAAGACATCAATTACCAATGCCAAAGGTGAATATGGTGCTTAAAAGAGACAGACATACTGATAAACATCGTTATAACCTGCTAACATCAAATGAGGTTGCAATGGTGTTTCAAAATGATGAAGGAGAACCACCATTTCAAAGAGACATTAGAATATATCCCAGAAATGAGGAGCAACCATTCATTAATATGAGTATCTTAAGTCCAAATTTAGATCCAATGACATATCCAATTTTTTTCCCACATGGAGAAGCAGGTTGGCAACCAAAATTAACACTTCACAGTTACCCAAATGCTAAAGCCAGAATCTGAAATAATGTTTCTATGCTTGAATTTAAAGTAGCTCAAATTGCCATTCGAAATACATTTAATCCAATTTATGTGGTGGAAAACTAACAAAACAATGGATTATTGATTCCTATTTGCAAGTTGAGGTCAATAATTTAAACTTTATAAAATATCAACAAGATAAACTACGTGTAGAACAATATTCTGGACTAATGGACTATGTTGCTGAGGAGGCAGACATGACAGCTGGCAAAGCCATCATTTTACCATCTTCCTTTCAAGGATCTCCTCGAAATATGAGAGAAAGATCCAATGATGCTATGGCTATTGTCACCAAATTTGGCAAACCCGATTTAATTCTTACATTTACATGTAATCCAAAATGGCCAGAAATTACACAAAATGTACTTCTTGGACAAAGTGCTTTCAATAGACCAGATTTAGTAGCCAGAGTTTTTAAGATTAAATTAAATGAATTAATACGTGACATCACTATAAGTCACTTATTTGCCAAATTTCTTGCTTATGTATATACCATTGAATTTCAAAAAAGAGCCCTTCCACATGCACATCTTCTGATAATACTTCAAGAAAAAGATAAATTGGATACTTCTGACAAAGTGGATGCAGTTATTGTTGCTGAACTACTAGATCCAGAACTATATGGTAGACTACATGATTCAGGGACCCTGTGGTGATCTGAATCAACAATCACCATGTATGGAAAATAATAAATGTTCCAAAGATTTTCCAAAAGATTATAGAGACAAAACCTATGCCAATTGTGATGGCTATCCACTTTATAAAAGAAGAGAAGGAGATAGTGCCATTATTCGTGGAAAAAAAAGTTGACAATAGATATGTAGTACCCTACAATCCACATTTACTCATGAAGTATAACGCCCACATAAATGTAGAAGCCTGCACTTCCATCAAATCCATTAAATATGTCTACAAATATATTTACAAAGGTTATGATGCAGCTACTGTAGTCGTCAAAAGTGCAGACAACCCTGAAAGTAGTGAGTTAGTACATGATGAACTTGCATCTCATGTAGATGCTCGCTATGTCAGTGCGCCAGAAGCTATGTGGCGGCTTTTAAAATTTTAAATGCATGATAGATAACATGCAGTATATAGATTAGCAGTATATTTGCCACAAATACATTTAGTGTATTTCTTTGCTGGAAATTAAAGTAAGGCATTGGCCCAAAGTGAAGATCGTCACACTACACTAACTGCATGGTTTGAATTAAATTCCACAGATTCACAAGCAACACAATTCTTATACATTGAAATTCCATATCACTATGTTTTTGTGAATGGATTATGCAGACGGAGAAAAAGCAGAGGCAATAAAATAATCCCAATAATTTACACAGCCAGTCCAAGAGATGTTGAACGTTTTTGTTTACGGATATTACTTTTAAATGTTCCTGGAGCACAAAGTTTTGAACACTTAAGAACTGTTAATGACATAGTATATGAATCCTTCCATTTAGCTGCAAGACATAGAATCTTACTAGCTCATGAAAGATGTTTAGAAGAAGCAGAAGCAGCACAATGTCAAATGCCACGGCAGATGAGAGAACAATTTGCATTTATTTGTATCTTCTCAAATGCTCCAAATGCATTAGCTTTGTGGGAGACATTTAAAAGTAATATGAAGACTTTATGCGACGATACAATGAACCGATTGCACACTTAATTTTTTTTTTTTTTTTTTTTTTTTTAACTCATGGATTAAGTTGTGAAAGTTTTAATTTGCCTGATCCAGGTCTTATAGATGACATAAACTTTGAAGACTATGACATTCAACTACAAGTAGAAAGAACAGAAGAAAGACTTGCAACTTTAAATACGTTACAATTGCAAGCATTTAATGCCTATAAAAATGCAATAGATGATGACATGGTGACAGAGCGTTTTTTCTATCTTGATGGACCTGGCGGATCAGGAAAAACGTATCTATATAATTTATTAATGAGTTCTGTACGAGCACAAGGTCAAATAGCACTGGCGTTTGCCACTACTGGAATTGCTGCACTTTTGTTAGAAGGTGGAAGAACTGTACATAGTGGCTTTAAACTGCCAGTGCCTATTTTAGAAACTTCTGTGTCAGATATTCGCATGACATCATTACAAGCAAAGAAATTGAAAAAAATTTGAATTAATTATAATAGATGAGGCCACAATGATGTCATGCTATGCCCTCCAATGTATTGACCGTTTGCTTCGTGAAGTCATAAATAATACTTTTCCATTTGGTGGAAAGGTAATGTTGTTAGGTGGCGATTTTAGATAAGCATTACCTGTCGTTGTACATGGAAATCGAACTGACATTATAGAAACCTGTATAAAGTCAAGCACACTATGGAAACATTTTACCCATCCTCAACTGCAACAAAACATGAGATCAGAAGGCCAAACTGATTTCAATGATTGGCTTATTAAAATTGGAGGAGGCAGAACAGAAAAAATACCACATTTACCTGACGACACTGTAGAGATCCCACCTCATATGATTTGTCACCAAGATATTATATCGGCTATATTTGAAGGTAGTATAAATAACCAGGAATATTCAGAGCTTGCCAATCAAGTCATACTAACGTGTAAAAATAAGGATGCATTAATCCTCAATAATGAAATCTTTAAAAAAATTAATGCACCACAAAGAAATTATCACAGTGCTGATTCTGTACTTGCTGATGACAATGAAAGTCAGGATAACTTTTCTACTGAATTCATAAACTCACTAACTCCTTCTGGAATGCCACCACATATTTTGCAGCTAAAGAAAGGTGCAATTGTCATGTTACTGCGAAATATGAACCCCAAAAAAGGCCTATGCAATGGGACAAGATTAATTGTTCAACAATTAAAGAAACATTTTATAGATGCTGAAATTGTAACTGGTACCCATAAAGGAGAGAGAGTTTTCATACCAAGAATAGATTTAGCACCAAGTGAATGTAGTCTCCCTTTTTATACTTCAAAGAAGACAATTTCCCATTATTATGGCATTTGCCATGACCATTAATAAATCACAAGGACAAACGTTCAAATCTGTGGGTATTTTCTTGGAAGAACCAGTATTTGCACATGGTCAATTGTACGTTGCGTTATCACGGTGCAAAAATCCACAGGCTATTAAAGTTCACATTGAAAAGAATGAAAGTCAAGGTAATTTATTAGAAGATGGATGTATTTTTACTAAAAACATTGTCTACTATGAAGTACTATAACTTTTCATTAAAGAAAGAAAACCCCTGCAAAACAAATTTAAAAGCATTGAAAAATACAAAACAATAAACAATTCAGTCACAATTAATGGAAATACTGTTTATGGATGATTCGCCTCACAAAATACTTGCCTTGCATTATGTTTACAAATTATGTTAAAATGTTAATTAACTATGTTACTGTTTCTAATGTTACAAGTTTGAAAACAATATTTTCAAGGTCATTACTTGGACTGATAAGAAAGTTCAAGCTTAAAAAAATATACTTTTAAGTTCTTTACTTCAACATATTACAAAGTTCGTGTCAAGAGTTCAACCACGTTTTAAGTCACAATGTAAATATTGTCTGTTATGTTAAGATTACTCCCTGGATTCATGTTTATCACCAGTTCATGGGGTCAGGAAGGAATTAATTTAATCGGGTACGTTTCAAGGAGGGTTTTTACTGTTTGCCTTCCTCTGGATTCAATTTATATTGAAGTTGACAATTATTCAGATAGAAATTGCATGTTAAAAAACCATTACCTCAAGTTTACAATACTGATTAGTTTAAAGTTCAACTGTTTTTACATTCAAATGTTAATACTTTTAATACAAAATTATGTTAAAAAATTAATTCACTATGTTACTGTTTATAATGTTCCAAGTTGGAAAAATGTTTTTTCAAGTTCCTTAGTTATACAGAAAAGAAAGTTCAAGTTTCAAAAAATATTATGTCAAGTTTCTTACTGAAATATATTACAAAGCTCATGTTAAAATTGTGTACGTTTCAAGGAGGATTTTTACTGTTTGTCTTCCTCTAAATTTAATGTATATTGAAGTTAACAATTTTTCAGATAGAAATTGCATGTTAAAAAACCATTACCTCAAGTTTACAATACTGATTAGTTTAAAGTTCAACTGTTTTTACATTCAACTGTTAATACTTTTAATACAAAATTATGTAAAAAAATTAATTCACTATGTTACTGTTTATACTGTTCCAAGTTCAAAAAATGTTTTTTCAAGTTCCTTAGTTACACAGATAATAAAGTTCAAGTTTCAAAAAATATACTTTCAAGTTTCTTACTTAGATATATTACAAAGTTCATGTTAACATTGGGTACGTTTCAACAAGGGTTTTTACTGTATGCCTTTCTCTGGATTCAATGTATATTGAAGTTAACAATTATTCAGATAGAAATTGCATGTTACAAAACCATTACCTCAAGTTTACAATACTGATTAGTTTAAAGTTCAACTGTTTTTACATTCAAATGTTAATACTTTTAATACAAAATTATGTTAAAAAATTAATTCACTATGTTACTGTTTATAATGTTCCAAGTTGGAAAAATGTTTTTTCAAGTTGCTTAGTTACACAGATAAGAAAGTTCAAGTTTCAAAAAATATAATGTCAAGTTTCTTACTTAAATATATTACAAAGTTCATGTTAAAATTGTGTACGTTTCAAGGAGAGTTTTTACTGTTTGTCTTCCTCTGGATTAAATGTATATTGAAGTTAACAATTCTTCAGATAGAAATTGCATGTTAAAAAAACATTACCTCAAGTTTACAATACTGATTAGTTTAAAGTTCAACTGTTTTTACACTCAACTGTTAATACATTTAATACAAAATTATGTTAAAAAATTAATTCACTATGTTACTGTTTATAATGTTCCAAGTTCAAAAAATGTTTTTTTCAAGTTCCTTAGTTACATAGATAATAAAATTCAAGTTTAAAAAAATATACTTTCAAGTTTCTTACTTAGATATATTACAAAGTTCATGATTAAATTGGGTACGTTTCAACAAGGGTTTTTACTGTTTGCCTTACTCTGGATTCAATGTATATTGAAGTTAACAATTATTCAGATACAAATTGCATGTTAAAAAACAATTATCCCAAGTTTACAATACTGATTAATTTAAAGTTCAACTGTTCTTACATTAAAATGTTACTTTTAAAAATACTTTTAATACAAAATGCTTTAAGACTTATTGTTCACCATAAGAACATTTTACAAAACTAAACATGTATTAATAACTAAACAACTTTCCAAACATACACATCTCATTGCCGTCATTTTTTGACAGGCAAGTGGCTAGTTTCATATAAAGGCAGATTATTGCACTAGTAGTTAGTGAGACTGCTTAATATAATTAAGTGTGTTTTTGGAGTGGAGTACATACATTTAAGTGGGCTCCTACTACAGCGTAGATTACAAATATATACCAGTGTGTCACAGGTGTATGCTGTGCTATGTAAAGAAAAGAAGGATCTGCTTATGCTCTTCGGTGTGTATGTCTCATTAAGGCAGCACAGCTAACCCAAATAACCAGTATAACAACCTGCTCATATTGATACCAACAATTGCAGTATATAATACAACTGCTATATTTTTGATATCAGTATATACTCCTCTTCTTTGGAATGTGGATCTTTCCCATGAGTATCTCTCATCAAGGCAGCACATCTATCTCTAACTACTAGTCTAATTAACCCCCTCTAAGTAATTAACCCTCCCTCTAAGTAATTAACCCTATTTAACCCTCACTATACCTAATTAACTCTATCACTAACCATTTAACCCCATCTAGATACAGTTATCCGTATCTAGTCCTAATTACCCCTAACTGTACTCAATTATCCCTAACTGTACCCAATGAACCCTAACTGTACCCAATGAAATCTAGCTGTACCCAATTACCCCTAACTGTACCCAATTACCTCTAACTGTACCCAATTAACCCCTAACTGTACCCAATTAACCGTAACTGTACCCAATTAACCCTAACTGTACCTAATTAACCCCTATCCTATCCTATCCTATCCAATTAACCCCAACCCTATCCTAGTAACCCCTACACTACCTACCTAACCCCCAAATAAACCCCTAACCTAATAAAATCCCTAACACCCCACTAAAGTACAACAAAATAACAAATGACTAATTACATAAAAATAAAAAAAGACTTGTACAAAAAAATAAGAATACATAAAATAAAAATCACTGTTAAAATAAAAAAGACTTACAACTTGTAAAAAAGAAAGGGTTAATTAATCTACTGCCCTGGTCTTCACTCTTATGGGCCAGGAAAGGCCCCTCCAACAAAATCTCGACATTCTAAAGACAAAAATATGTCCTACTAACGGAACACCTCCCATGAGGAGCTCCCCACCGCAAATGATGGTTCCCATGCCTGCTTCAATATAAAAAAAAACATTTGCTCATTCTGATTTACTGAAATCACTGTCAATCAGATTTTAGCCAATCAGAATGAGATACACCCCTGTATCTCATTCTGATTGGCTGAAAGCATCTGAGCAGAATCAGAATGCTCAAATGCTTTCAGACAGTCAGAATTGGATTGCAGGAGTTAATTATCATTTTAACATGGGTCCTTTAAGGACCCACGAGGCAGGACATTTGAATTTTAAATGCTGTGGGGTTCCTGATCGGGACCCACCGCAGCAAGGGTTAATGTAGAGGCTCATTTACTATTGCCTCTGTCTAAGCAGTAACTGCCGCAACTTGCAGCCTTGTTCAATTCAATAGCACCAGAATTGTAGCAGAGTTCAAGTCTGCAGCAGACCCGCAGAGATATGGCTTGTATAATGCGAGATGCAGCCTTTAATTGAATGAGGCTCTTAGTGCCTGGAACCTATCTACGGCGTTAGAATTGGCGTAACAAATTAGTTACTTGTAATCTATGATATTTTTCTTTTTTTTCTTTTTAACTAGTAAAGAAACTGCAAGTTTTGGTTTATAATATCTGAAGAATACATCTGCAGGTTTATGTAAATAATCTTTTTTGTCTGCTCTTAATGTTGAGAGCTAAGTAAGGTTTATCAGTGTGATTTCCTGTTTCAGGTATCTCATATCTAATGAATAAAGGTATCTGAACAGAATTAAATAGGTCCTAATTAGTATGCAAAATGATTCACTCCCTGAGTGACTCTCTGAGTGATATGTAAAGAGGTGAATGATAGCTGCTAACAAGATAGCTTGCTCCATGTTAAAGTACAAATGTTTAAGTTCTTTGTCGTTATTCTGGAGTTGATCTGGCTGTGACCTAATAATATTTGTTCAGAGTCTTCATCTATAATTTCACTATAATAGATTTCAGAAGACTTTATATTCAAGTTTTATGATTTCAAATGCTAACAAGTGTCAGGTATTTACATTGTGTTATTTTATGGAGTTATGCCCTGTGTTCCCACAGTTTTATTTTTTTAAGAGGAGACTGCTAAATTTAAGGCTTTAATTAAACTGTTTCCTCCACTCAGCTGCAGAAGGGAATACAGACACTTCTACAAAAAACACCAACAAAAGGGAGACATGTTACTGTTCAGTCTCACAGACTGAGAAAGGTTCATGATATTTCTGACAATTGTTGTCTTTGCCATTATAGAACTCATTTGCTGCTCCTGTCAGAGTATGGAAACTTTTGCTTTTGATGATTTTGTTGCAGAGCCATCTACATCATTTCTTACAGGCTGCTTAGACCTCTGAGACACCCAAGAATAAAAAAAAGTTATAATTTAGAGAGAGTAAGGAAGGACAGAGAGAGGTAAGATTACTGCCTGCATCTATACATTATAATGATGAGTCACATTTTAAGAATCGTTAAGGTAGGTAATGAGGTAGGGTGATGAGGTTGATGTATTTTGGACACATTGGAGCTAATGATCTGGCCCGTAATTATATGTTTACATTTCAGGAAATATTTTTATAGCTAGGCAAAAGCTCTGTCTGTTTCTTTCACAGATGTTTTGAACGTGCATAGATATGAAAAGGGAGTATATATCATATCTGTATCTCACCCAGACCTCAGGATAATGAAGTCATAAATAATAAAAGGTGATAACTGTTTTGATGTATATTAGTGAAAAGATAAATAGATAGGGAGAGTTAATCTCAGTATATCATAGTTGCACATAGGAAGACAATGACATGGCAAAGTGCACACATGAATACTTTTGATCTCTTTTTTCAGCTAATATTACATAGATTGAACTACCATTAAGGTCAGATGCATTAAGTGATAAAATAATTAACACAGGTCTTCTTACAGAAGATGAAATATTACCAACATTAACAAAACAAAAAGTGAAAAAGGGTATTGAATGTACTTGTCAAACCATTAGCTAAACTTTTTAATGAGTCATTATTGTGAGAAGTAATTCTAAATAACAGAAGATCTGCTTTATATAGTAGTCCTTCACAAAAAGAGTAGTAATGGAAAATTACCCAGTCTGCATTGCTTAATGAATTTACTGCGGAATAGCCCTAGATAACAATAGAAAATGTAAACATAACATTAATTGATAGGAATAGGTTATAAAAGAGTGTGTTTCACGCACAAATGCTGACTATGTTGTATCTTCTTCTACTGAATGAACAGGTCTAGGCATTGGTGGATCTTTAATTGTGTAGGAGTGGTGGTATGTGTTTGAGAGAGAGAGATAATTCTGGCTCTTCTGTTTCAATTAACTTACTGTACACATGATTTACACATCAGGCATAGATTACTGACATCACATAAATCACAAACATATAGAGTAATACACCCACTCAGAGATACATATATAAAGTTAGGCAAAATTACACATACATCCCTCAACCTACACCCTTAAAATAAATATTACACATAAAACATTCATTTATTTCTTCATCACACATATATACACTTACATATTTTATTGACTTTTTAGTATGGAGAGAGGAGTGAGGAGGGAAGGGAGGAGAGAGGGTGCCACTGGGAGTGGAGCTGGGAAATGAGCTTAGAAAAGGAGAGGAATGGAGAGAGGGAGATCAGTGGAGCGAGGGAGAGGAGGGGAGAGAGGGAGTAGTGGTGGTTCAGGGAGGGCTGGAGTGCAGGAGAAGTTGAGGGAGCACTCCATGCCCATGCCCACATTCTACACGTTCTACATGTGATGCCTGGACACATGTTCAAGTATTCAAATGTGCTATCAAATGAGGTCACTGCCGGTGTAAGGTCAATCGTAAGATGTCAGAGGAGGTAAAAGCAGCAAGAGCTATGGGAGGTAGCCCCCCAGTGTCTGTGCATTTTATTAAGTGGGAGGGGATGCTGAGGTACTGGATAAACCCAGCAACCGTCGTAGGACTTCCTTGCCTGGTGGCCATGCAGTAGCCAGGCAGCATGCACGATTAATATCATATAAACTATAATCCCCTCACATATGCACACATGTACACCACACACAAATAGATAACACAAATACAATGTAAATGCTGCCTATCGGTGAAAGGAATATGTAAGTTTCCTGGATTTGACTAGGGATTTATTATACCTGTGTTCTAAATATTTCGATAACACTTTACAATGAGTATCATGCTTGAAAAATAATAAAAGGGAATAAACATCAAATAGATAGTCCCTGTATGGATTTTTCCCTCTGCAGCATATGCAGGTATAGACTCAGTATCGTAGCCTATCAGAGACCACTATTACTGAGAGATGGTCACAGATTGTTTAGTATGACATACTGCACAGCAAGTTCAGCAAAGTATGTGTATCCATGAGCTTCATAGGACAGACCACAGCAGGACTTATTGGTTTGATATGAGCCAATACAAACAAAGCTCATAAAACACATCAATGACTTCAATAACAAATTGTAGCAAATACAAACTCCCCACAATGGCAATTCATTGAATCATCCAGGATAAAAACAGATGTCAAGTATATAGGAGCAAATAATCATCCAATGTTATTATTTCACATTCTGTACTATTGTTCTCATTTCAGCACCCAAGACGTCAGATGCATCCATGGAAACTGATGTGGGATTAGAGGCCGAGACTGAGGCTGCGGCTGATGAACCATATAAGGATCCTGATTATGACCCCGCTGAACAGAATCCAGCCCAGGATATGAGGAGGAGGAGGATGATATGTGGTCAGTGGGGGAACCTGCTGCACCATCTGCAACTCCTGTGCAATTTTAGCCCACGGACCCCTTCCTCACCACATGGGCCCTTATCCTGGAAAGATTCCCCAGCTCACCAGCCAGCTCCTCTGCCACCACCTCCTCCTCCATCTATCCGGACAAGCATAACAATACCCTCCACCATTGTCACCACTACCAGCACATCAGCACCTACCCACCAAGCTACAAACAACTCCCTAAGCTGTCCTGATCAAACCTACGGTCTCCAGCCCCTCATGCTCATGGCCATTTATGGAGACCACAATGGAGGATATTTTGATCTGTCGACAGAGGCAGGAGGGCTTGATGGTCAGCCTCCTGCACGGTGTCTCCTCCCAGCAAACATTGTGGCCTGCACAAATAGGATGATCTATAGGAAGATGAGGAGGCACAATGTCCAAAAGAGGAGCTTCATGGCCAGACTGTTACAGGCAATCCTGAAACGGAGCAAGTGCATCCAACTCAACAAAAACATCACACAGTATGCTCTGGAGGCAAGCACCTCCTCATCAATAGCATGACCCCTCCTTATTTCCCTCAATGACTCCTCCTCCCACTACAAAGAGGGCATAGTGGCATGGGGCCACTATGACAAGGCAGAGGAGGACATAAGGGCTGCATCTAATTTTTTCCTTCTCAGGAACACAGTGAAATCTTTTGGTCAAAATGTTAACATACTCACCCTTGTCCACAGAGTACATGATCATGGCCTACAATATGTGAGAGTGATATTTTGTAACCATGCGGCTTCTCAACATCACATGGTCCATAATACTCTTCTCTGTGAGCATGTATGGCTATGGTTAACATTTCACCAAGTGATGATCATTAGGGAATTCAGTTAAGAAAAGATGATGTAGTCCTTTTTTCATTTTTAATAATGAATAACCAGTGTTTTTTTTTATACACAGTGGCTTTCATATGGCCTTTCCATCAATTACAAACCCCCTGCAGAATGATCTCACACACCATAAATAAACACATATATCATGTTTTAAGCCCAATGATTAAAACAAACACTATCACAAGTAACTCATACCCACCTTCCGTTAGCACAATCACTAAGATATCTTCAAATTGTTACATAGTATAAGTTCCTCCATGCAAATAAGTTTTTCATAATAACAAACTCATGGGCAACACATTATTTAGTTTATTTAAAGTTTTCAACTAACTTAGGAAAAAGCAAAGCCATCAGTTATGTGGGTGTTTAATTGACCCCGTGTAGAGACAAATAAACAAGTACACAATTCTACATTTTATCGGATTTTCTGAAAAACACAAATAAGTTTTCATTTAGCTGTGCTATAAATTAATATGTTTCTACTAAATGTTATTGCAAATTCTATCAAGTTCTATTGTGTACCAATGCACATACAGTGCCTTGCAAAAGTATTCACCCCCCTTGACATTTTTCTGTTTTGTTCCCTCACAACCTGGAATTGACATGGAATGTTTGGGGATTTGCATCATTTAATTTGCAGAACATGCCCACGACTTTAAAGATGTTTTTTTTTTATTATTGTGAAGCAAACAACAAAAAGGATAAAATCAAAGTCGATACTTGTAGATCTACCTTTTGCGGCAATCACAGCTCCAAGTCATTTTGGATAAGTCTCTATGAGCTTGCCACATATTACCACTGGGATTTTTGCCCATTCCTCCTTACAAAACTGCTCCAGCTCCTTCAAGTTGGATGGGTTGCACTTGTGAACAGCAATCTTTAAGTCTGACCACAGATTTTCTATTAGATTGAAGTCTTGACATTGACTAGGTCATTCCAACACATTTACATGTTTCCCCTTAAACCACTCAAGTGTTGCTTTAGCAGTGTGTTTGGGGTCATTGTCCTGCTGGAAGGTTAACCTCTGTCCTAGCCTCAAATCCCGCACAGAGTGGTACAGGTTTTGCTCAAGAATATCCCTGTATTTAGCACCATCCATCTTTCCCTCAACTCTGACTAGTTTCCCAGTCCCGGCAGCTGAAAAACATCCCCACAGCATGATGCTGCCACCACTATGTTTCCATGTGGGGTGGTGTTCTTTGGGTGATTTGATTTGTTGGATTTGCCCCAGACAAGTTTTCTTTGATGGCCGAAACGTTAAATTTTAGTCTCATCAGACCAGAGCACCTTCCTCCATACATTTTGGGAGTCTCCCACACGCCTTTTTGCAAACTCAAAATGTGCCATTTTGTTTTTTGATGAAAGTAATGGCTTTCTTCTGGCCACTCTGCAATAAAGCCCAACTCTATGGAGCGTACAGCTTATTGTCGTCCTATGTACAGATACTCCAGTCTCTGCAGTGGAACTCTGCATCTCCTCCAGCATTACCTTAGCTCTCTGTGCCCCCTCTATGATTAATGCCCTCCTTGCCCAGTCCGTGAGTTTTGGTGGGCGGCCATCTCTTGGAAGGTTTGCTGTTGTGCAATGTTCTTTCCATTTGGTTATGATAGAGTTGATGATGCTCCTGGGGATCATCAATGATTTGGATATTAGTTTATAACCTAACCCTGACTTGTACTTCTCAACAACATTGTCCCTTACTTGTTTGGAGAGTTCCTTGGTTTTCATGGCAGTGTTTGGTAAGTGGTGCCCCTTGCTTAGGTGTTGCAGTCTCTGAACCTTTCAAATATGTGTATATGTAATGACAGATCATGCAACACTTAGATTGCACACAGGTGAACATCATTTCACTAATTATGTGACTTTTGATGGTAATTGGCTGCACCAGAGCTTTTTATGGACTTCATAACAAAGGGAATGAATACATATGCACATGCCAATTTTCTGTTTTCTATTTCTAAAAAATAGAGCTATGTATATATTCTTCTCATTTCACTTCACCAACTTAGACTATTGTGTTCTGATCCATCATATAAAATTTAGATTAACAAAACATTGAACTTAAGGCTGTTATGTAACAAAATAGGTAAAAAGTCAAGGGGGTGAATATTTTTGCAAGGCACTGTATGGCTATGAAATTGCATAGTCCTACAATACTATGTTAATCAAACCCAGCAGTTATGCATGCTTGAGTGTCATACTCTTAACAATATGAGACTAGATGTTTGTTTTTTTTATCTACTTTACAATTAAGTCTGATGAGCATTTTTTCCATCAATAATCATGTCTATGTTTTTAGATGTCATGATATCATATAAATCTGTTACAATCTGGTAACACCTGTATACCGTTAACATGTGATAGATGTTTCTCCTCCTCTTTTATTTAAAAAAAATGATCATACATGGATCCATTTTTTTTCATTTTTTGTTTTCACACCATATGTGTGTAATTCAGTTGGATTACATAATCTAATGCGTATGTTTAATTAAGCAGATGATGACACAATGTAAGTGTTATGCACATTACTGGTTACCTCTGTTACATGAAGTGATGAATGATATATACAATATATAGATATAATTATATTTAATTATTGTTGTGTAATGACCATCCAGGTATGTGACTCTAGTATATGCTATGCATTATCCTTATTATACAGTATTACCTTTAACCCTTCACATATTTCTCATTTTACAAGAAGCCTCTTGTCCCATTGGGGATATCTCACTCCACACAAATTATATTAAGGCAAGCTACATTTATGACTGTACTCTGTATATATAATAACCATTTTATTATTATACTGTAATCTATGAGTCTGTGTTTTTCTAATGTTTACTGATTCGGGACATTAACATACATTACATTTTGTGTATTCCGGTTCCAGATGTCTCCTGAATTGATATGGCCAACGTGAATTCAAGCACTACTTTATATGTTATTATTGCATGTTTCTACATAATTCAGGAACATCAGCAATACTACATGTTCAGAGTTAATACTATCAAATAATTATAAATATTATAACACTGTTCTGGGTCACTATTCCACAGAAGGGTTGTTAAACAAATCACATGTTATAGTCACAATTAATTAATACAATAATAATATGCTTATAATAATTAAAATAATAATAATAATAATTATGCTTAACATATTTATTATTGGCATGCATATTGCCACCGGGACTTAACAGGACAGGTGTACCCAAGATTCCCATTGATGGGAGGTACATTTCTAGGGTTCCATTTGCCTCTCCACAGCCTCTCTGTGCTGTTGCTGGTCTTCCTCAACAGCTAGTACACATTAATGCAATACCCCTTGTTATGATTTGGCCCTATATCAGCATGTTGATGGGCATATAACACCCTGTCCCTTACATGCTCCCTAAGACAATCCAGTGCATGGCCTGTGCTATATAGTTAAACACCTGTTGCGTGCATCTCAGTATGGATTAAAGGACGACATTCAGCCACATTAAGTGCCAACCACTAGTGATGTCGCGAACATCAAATTTTCGGTTCGCGAACAGCGGACGCGAATTCCATCAAATGTTCGCGAACGGACGAACATCGGTGAACCGCCATAGACTTCAATGGGCAGGCGAATTTCAAAACCCACAGGGACTCTTTCTGGCCACAATAGTGATGGGAAAGTTGTTTCAACGGGACTAACCCCTGGACTGTGGCATGCCGGAGGGGGATCCATGGCAAAACTCCCACGGAAAATTACATAGTTGATGCAGAGTCTGGTTTTAAGCCATAAAGGGCATAAATCACCTAACATTCCTAAATTGTTTGAAATAACATGCTTTAAAACATCAGGTATGATGTTGTATCGATCAGGTAGTGTAAGGGTTACACCCGCTTCACAGTAACAGACCAATCTCCCCGTTTAATGCACCACAAACAACCGCAAACAGTCCCTTTGCACAACCGCAAACTCCCCATTTGCACAAGGTTGGATACCAAGCAAGCCATTGTCCCGTTCCTTGTCCTCACTGGTGTCATTGAATGTCTCTTCCTCCACCCAGCCACCAAGGGTCCCCGAAAGGTGGCAACCAGCCCCCTGGGACACCTGCTGTGTTTGGTCTTCCACCTCCTCAAAGCCACCTTCCTCCTCTGACTCCTCTTCTTCAGACTCCCAGAGTCTGGGGGCTTCCACTGCCCAGCATGGAATATTATACACAGGTCAGAGTCTGGGGGCTTTCACTGCCCAGCATGGAATATTATACACAGGTCAGAGTCTGGGGGCTTCCACTGCCCAGCATGGAATATTATACACAGGTCAGAGTCTGGGGGCTTCCACTGCCCAGCATGGAATATTATACACAGGTCAGAGTCTGGGGGCTTCCACTGCACAGCATGGAATATTATACACAGGTCAGACTCTGGGGGCTTCCACTGCCCAGCATGGAATATTATACACAGGTCAGAGTCTGGGGGCTTCCACTGCACAGCATGGAATATTATACACAGGTCAGAGTCTGGGGGCTTCCACTGCCCAGCGTGGAATATTATACACAGGTCAGAGTCTGGAAGCTTCCACTGCACAGCATAGAAGATTATAAGCTTTGCCTTTGTCTGCGTTATTATAAGGTGTGTACTGTTAAGTAGTACTATTCCTAGCAGTTTAATCCCTGTTACGTCCACTATTAGGGGACATGTATATGGCATGGATTTTTGGAACAGGGAGATGGAAAAAGATGCTTGGTCGGACCTCCTACTTTTAATTTGGGGCACTGCACGTGCAATATAAGGTGCCACCAGATAGGAGAGGTGTATTAAGTTGTACTACTCATTCCTATCAGTTTAATACCTGTTACGTTACCTATCAGGGGACGTGTATATGGCATGGATTTTTGGAAGAGGGAGATGGAAAAAGATGCTTGGTTGGACCTCCTACTTCGAATTTGGGGCACTGCACGTGCAATCTAAGGTGCCACCAGATAGGAGAGGTGTATTAAGTTGTAATACTCATTCCTGTCAGTTTAATATCTGTTACGTTACCTATCAGGGGACGTGTATATGGCATGGATTTTTGGAACAGGGAGATGGAAAAAGATGCTTGGTTGGACCTCCTACTTCGAATTTGGGGCACTGCACGTGCAATCTAAGGTGCCACCAGATAGGAGAGGTGTATTAGGTTGTAATACTCATTCCTATTAGTTTAATACCTGTTACGTTACCTATCAGGGGACGTGTTTATGGCATGGATTTTTGGAACAGGGAGATGGAAAAAGATGCTTGGTTGGACCTCCTACTTCGAATTTGGGGCACTGCACGTGCAATCTAAGGTGCCACCAGATAGGAGAGGTGTATTACGTTGTAATACTCATTCCTATCAGTTTAATACCTGTTACGTTACCTATCAGGGGACGTGTATATGGCATGGATTTTTGGAACAGGGAGATGGAAAAAGATGCTTGGTTGGACCTCCTACTTTGAATTTCGGGCACTGCACATGCAATCTAAGGTGCCACCAGATAGGAGAGGTGTTTTTATTTGTAATACTCATTCCTATCAATTTAATACCTGTTACGTTACCTATCAGGGGACGTGTATATGGCATGGATTTTTGGAACAGGGAGATGGAAAAATATGCTTGGTTGGACCTCCTACTTCGAATTTGGGGCACTGCACGTGCAATCTAAGGTGCCACCAGATAGGAGAGGTGTATTAAGTTGTAATACTCATTCCTATCAGTTTAATACCTGTTACGTTACCTATCAGGGGACGTGTATATGGCATGGATTTTTGGAACAGGGAGATGGAAAAAGATGCTTGGTTGGACCTTCTATTTCGAATTTGGGGCAATGCACGTGCAATCTAAGGTGCCACCAGATAGGAGTGGTGTATTAAGTTGTACTATTCATTCCTATCAGTTTAATACCTGTTCCGTCAGCTATCTTTCCTCCCAATAGCACATTCTATATGTCATCAACCGGCCTGTGTGTATTTAGAGAACCACACTTTAAGGCCCTTAACCTGGGACAAGAATTGCCTCAGAGCCTTAAAAACTCGCCAAACCCCCTAATCAGACACTCACTATCATACTGGAAATGGGCCAAGAAACACACGGGTTTGTTCCCTGGATCCACCCAAATTACCCCAATTCTTGACCACCCTCAAGCCCCGAAACACATGAGCACAACATCACAACACTGGTGGAGGTCAAGGAAACTAGATAGACTGGGAGACTGGTTAGTAAAGGGCCAGATGCTCACCTATGAGGAACTGAGGGACAAGCATGAGCTACCGCTGTCAGAACATTAAAATTACTGTAGGCTGAGGCATTTCACACACTCCCTGACCCAGAAACAGGGGACACCGGTCTTAAATTGGTTCTCCAAAATATGTAAAGATAAACCTTTATCAAGGGGGATCATTGGGTCGCTTTACAAATATAAAACATTTGTTACTGGTTGAAGCGACACTGGGGGAAGGACAGTAGTGGGGGAGCCCTCGAGACCCTTCAGAAGCAACCGGCGTAAAAATCATCCCAGGAAAGGAGAGGTCGCTTACTGAAGCCTGCCCTAGGGTAACCCAAGGGTTATTGCCCAGGTTATATATTGTAAATAATAAGCTAATACTGCTGGAGGGATGATAGCTAATGGGACTTTGGTGTTTCCTGCAGATATACTCTTTACTATTGTCTGTTTTACCATGTTTTAGGTATCTCTTAAATTGCAATCACAGTAAAAAATAAAAAAAATATTTACCTAAAAAGTAAAAATAAGAAGGAATAGCCAGCTAACTTTCACAAAATTTCTCTATTGTAAATATGTATTTTTGCACAACTGTTATGCAAGACTGTTCAAAAATGCTTTATTTTTCATTACATGGTGTACGCCTTCTAAAATTAAATAATTTAAATGCAAAAATTAGGTTATGTTGCAGCGACCAGAAAAATTTATGTTAGTTTGCCAGGCAGAAAGTGCCCTAAAACGTTGCGTCTTGAACCCTAGTTGATGTCGGATAAGTCACGCAAGTCATCCGGCATTCAGGGATAAAATACAGCAGCGTGTGGACCATTATTAGCTCATGGCAGCTCATCTATCAGGCCTTTTTTAATCAAATGTATCGCCCACTGTCAGTCCCTTCGGGATCCATCCCTCATTCATCTTAATAAAGGTGAGGTAATCTAGACTTTTTTGACCTAGGTGACTTCTCTTATCAGTGACAAAACCTCCTGCTGCACTGAAGGTCCTTTCTAACAGGACACTTGAAGCGGGGCAGGACAGAAGTTCTATGGCAAATTGGGATAGCTCAGGCCACAGGGCAAGCGTGCACACCCAGTAGTCAAGGGGGCTCATAGTGTCAATATCTGTAGTTATGGCGAGGTAGTCTGTTACCTGACGGTCGAGTCGTTCTCTGAGGGTGGACCCCAAAGGGCTGTGGTGATGCATAGGACTTAAAAAGCTCTGCATGTCCTCCATCAACAACACGTCTGTAAAGCATCCTCTCCTTGCCGGCGTGGTCGTGGGAGGAGGAGGATTATGTTCACCTCTTCCACTGATAGATTGCCTTTGTGCTGTGACATCACCCTTAAACGCTGTGTAAAGCATACTTTTTAATTTATTTTGGTAGTGCTGCATCCTTTCCGACTTGTGGTAATTCGATAAAATTTCAGGCACTTTCTGCTTATACCGGGGGTCTAGTAGCGTGGACACCCAGTACAGGTCGTTCTCCTTCATCCTTTCTATACAAGGGTCCCTCCACAGGCACGACAGCATGAAAGACCCCATTTGCACAAGGTTGGATGCCGAGCTAGTCATGTCCCGTTCCCTTGTCCTCAGTGATCTCACTAAAGGTATGTTCTTCCCCCCAGCCACGCACAACACCACTGGTACCAGATAGGTGACAACGAGCACCCTGGGATGCCTGTTGTGGTTGGTCTTCCTCCTCCTCCTCAAAGCCCCATTCCTCCTCTGAATCCTCTTCCTCACAATCCTCTTCCAGCGTTGCCGCAGGTCCAGCAAACGATGCTGATAAGGCTGTTTCTGGCAGTGATGGTGACCACAACTCTTCCTCTTCAAGCTCATCTACGGCCTGATCCAGCACTCTTCGCAGGGCACGCTTCAGGAAGAAAACAAATGGTATGATGTCGCTGATGGTGCCCTGGTTGCGACTGACCAGGTTTGTCACCTCCTCAAAAGGACGCATAAGGAAGCCTACAGGCATTGCGCATGAGCGTCCAGTAACGT
Source organism: Discoglossus pictus (assembly GCA_027410445.1). Taxonomy (NCBI): domain Eukaryota; kingdom Metazoa; phylum Chordata; class Amphibia; order Anura; family Alytidae; genus Discoglossus; species Discoglossus pictus. The sequence goes on along the minus strand of CM050165.1, from coordinate 261,766,767 downwards.
GACAAAAAAATCCCCAGCTCCGCAGAGGCTGTCCTAGCACCCCGGTCATACAAATACTCGTTAACTGGCTTTTCTTGTTGGAGCAGGCGGTCGAACATTAGGAGTGTTGAATTCCAATGTGTCGGGCTGTCTAAAATCAAGCGCCTCGCTGGCATGTTCTTTCGCCGCTGGATATCTGTAAAGTGCGCCATGGCCGTGTAGGAACGCCTGAAATGGGCACACACCTTCCTGGCCTGCTTCAGGACGTCCTGTAAGCCTGGGTGCTTATGCACAAAGCGTTGTACAATCAGATTACACACATGTGCCATGCACGGCACATGTGTCAACTTGCCCAAATTCAATGCCGCCAACAAATTTCTTCCGTTGTAACAAAGCACTTTGCCGATCTCCAGTTGGTGCGGATTCAGCCACTGATCCACCTGTGCGTTCAGGTCGGACAGGAGTGCTGGTCCGGTGTGACTCTCTGCTTTCAGGGAAGTCAACCCCAAGACGGCGTGACACTGCTGTATCCGGGATGTGGAATAGTACCTGTGGAGCTGGGGGGGTGCCGTTGATGTGGAGCAAGACATAGCAGCAGCAGAAGAGGACTCAGCCGAGGAGGTTATGGAAGAGGATAGAGTAGGAGGAGTAGAGGAGGTGGCAGCAGGCCTGCCTGCAAGTCGTGGCGGTGTCACCAACTCCTCTGCAGAGCCACGTATTGCATGCTTGGCAGCCGTCACCAGGTTTACCCAATGCGCAGTGTAGGTGATATACCTGCCCTGACCATGCTTTGCAGACCAGATATCCGTAGTCAGATGGACCCTTGCCCCAACACTGTGTGCCAGAGATGCCATTACTTCCTTTTGCACTATCGAGTACAGGTTGGGGATTGCCTTTTGTGCAAAGAAATTTCGGCCGGGTACCTTCCACTGTGGTGTCCCAATAGCTACAAATTTTTTGAACGCCTCAGACTCCACCAGCTTGTATGGTAAAAGCTGGCGGGCTAAGAGTTCAGACAAGCCAGCTCTCAGTTGCCGAGAAAGGGGGTGACTTTGTGACATTGGCTTCTTACGCTCAAACATGTCCTTGACAGACACTGACTGTGGGCAGATGAGCAGGGACTGCTCAGGGTGAGACACGGAGTGGCGGATGGTTGAGAGGGGGCAAGCAGGGCAGCAGTGGTTGACGTGGCTGAAGATGCTGGACCAGGAGGAGGATGGCGGCTTTGACTTTGTGTGCTGCTTGTACTGATGTGTTGATCCCATAGGCGTTTGTGATGTGACATCATTTGCCTTCGCAAAGAAGTTGTACCTAGGTGGGTGTTAGACTTCCCATGACTCAGTTTCTTTTGGCACAGGTTGCAAATGGCATCACTGTTGTCACAGGCAGACACACAAAAAAATTGCCACACTGCTGAGCTCTGCAATGTCGGCATTCTGGTGGTGGCAAAAGCATGCGTTGACTGGCGTGCTGTCTGGCTGACCCGGGTGCCGATGCATGCTGTCTGACTGTGCCACTAGCTAATTTCGCGAACCTCCCGCTGCTTCCAATTCGTCTCCTCCTCCTCTCTTTCTCCCCATCTGAACTTTCCTCCTGTTCTTCTTCTCTTATTGTGGGCACCCACGTGACATCCACGGACGCATCAACCGCTTCACTTGTTTTTGACAACTCAACAAAGGAAGCAGCACCGGGTACAACACCATCATCATCATCAGACCGTACGTCCATGAGTGTAATGCTGCTTGACTGGGACATATCCCTGTTATCTACATCCTCTGGCACTAATGTTTGTGCATCACTCATTTCTTCCAACGGATGTGTAAATAACTTTGCTGACGGATCAAGTGAAGCGTCTGTGGTGCTAGTGTTGGTGTTGGCGGCAGGCGGGCGAGTGGTAACTGGAGAGGTGCCCGAAGCTAAGCTGGAAGATGATGGTGCGTCTAGGTTCCGAGCGGAAGCTGTAGAAGATTGGGTGTCCTGTGTTAGCCAGTCAACCATGTCCTCACAACTGTTCAAGTTCAGGGTACGTTGCTTCTGAAAACTGGGCATTATTCTAGGGCCAAAGGGAATCACAGCACAACGACCCCGATGGCCCCTTCGGGGTGGCCTGCCTCTGCCTGTCATTTTTTTTTTACGATTACGAGTGTTTAATTTCACTGCACACTACGGTTGCACTAGATATGAGTGTCACTGTGCACTGGCAAAAGTTGGCAGACTAGATGCAATAGGCCTCACACACGCCTTTAGGCAGGCTACTGATATTCAATCGATTACAGTAAAAAAAGGGTTGTTTTATTTATTTTGTTTTATTTCACTGCACACTATGGTTGCATTAGATGTGAGTGTCACTGTGCACTGGCAAAAGTTGGCAGACTAGATGCAATAGGCCTCACACACACGCCTGTAGGCAGGCTACTGATATTCAATCGATTACAGTAAAAAATGCGTTGTTTTATTTCACTGCACACTACAGTTGCACTAGATTTTAGTGTCACTGCGCACTGGCAAAAGTTGGCAGACTAGATGCAATAGGCCTCACACACACACTAGCAGGCTGGCATATGCAATTATATTACACAGAAAAATTAAAAACATAAAATAAAAAGGGCTTTTTGGGTTGCTGTCCTTGCAGCAGATATCAAATGAGTCCGTCAGGTGTGTAGTTAAAGCTAAATATACAGCCTGGCTATCTATTTCCCTATTAAATCAGCAGAAAAAAATAATAAAATAAAATAAATGATGTTCTAGCCCTAAAAGGGCTTTTGGGGTTGCTGTCCTTGCAGCAGATATCAAAGGAGTCCTTCAGGTGTGTAGTTAAAGCTAAATACACAGCCTGGCTGTCAATTTCCCTATTAGATAAGCAGAAAAAAATAATAAAATAAAATAAATAATATTCTAGCCCTAAAAAGGGCTTTTTGGGTTACTGTCCTTGCAGCAGATATCAAAGGAGTACTTCAGGTGTGTAGTTAAAGCTAAATACAAAGCCTGGCTATCTATTTCCCTATTAAATCTAGAGCAGGTAGAATATATCTCCTCTCTCCACGAATGCAGCTACAGAATGATTCTAAAATGGAGGCTGTCATACAGATGGAAGGCTCTGGAAGGCAGTGTATGCTGCTGATTGGCTGGAATGTGTCTGCTGACTGTAACATGCAGGGTCAAAGTTTCCTCAATGATAAAGAATAGGGGGCGGACCGAAAAGCGCATATGTTCGCTGTTCGTTGCGAAAGCGAACATGCGGAAATCGCCGCGAATAGTTCTCCGGCGAACTGTTCGGGACATCACTACCAACCACTCCTCTTTGGGTGGCCTTAGGCTGCTCATCCAAATAATAATACAATTGTAAACCTTTATTGACACTTCAAGTAACAACGCCAAAATAAAAACACACACGGACTCTAAGTTTCTTGAACCAATCTAGAGACTCAAATACGGTCACAACAGATTTGGTATGAAGGTTGCTTCACTTTCAACCATTTATAAGGACCATAAAAGGAGTAATTCAGTTCATTCAATAGTCTTAAATTGTGCCATTTTCTGGCAGGTTAGATCATTTGTCTGGATTTTCTCAATTACAATAATATTGTGAATATTGTGTCTGTCTCAAATGCTGTGTCAGTATGTTCACAGTACAATCTCAATATTGTTTAACTATAGCTCCTGGTCATGTGATTTTAGTTTGGCGATGTTGCTTGAAGTGTCAATAAAGGTTTCAGATTTTATTATTATTGGGATAGTATCAGTGGTGTTAGGCACCTGGAAATTTGAACTTTGCTAGTTTATATTATCTTAGGCTGCATATGACACACCCCAGTGTATAACATCCAACAGTATTGTGTATATGACATACTTTCACATGGTTGTGATGTATACTATAACTCAGTACTTGTTATGTGGTCAGGATAAATGCTGATGACCATTGTTTAGGGTGTAGCTGGCCCTTAAATAGGCAATTCATTGCAGCACCTGTTTTAGGCCAAGTGATTTCCTGATTTGCATTAACCTCTTTAGTACTGAATTCTATGTTACCTGTATGACATGTGGAGCTGTACTCAAGCATATTGATTAAAAATAATATAAACAAAATAATCATATTTTCCTATAGGAATGTTATGTATTCATTTTTAATGCACTTACCCTATATACTCGAATATTAGCCGACCCGAGTATAAGCCGAGGCACCTATTTTACCACAATATACTGGGTAAAATGAGTGACTCGAGTATAAGCCGAGGGGGGGAAATGTGCTGCCCCCTGTGTCCCTCTTGTGCCCTCTGTGTCCCCCTCTCCCTTGCCTGTGTCTCTTCTCACCTCTCCCTTCCCTGTGTCTCTTCTCCCCTCTCCCTTCCCTGTGTATCTTTCAACCTCCCCCTTCCCTGTGTCTCTTCCAACCTCTCCCTTCCCTGTGTCTCTTCCCCCTCCCTTATCACCCTCCTCAACCCCACTCCTCAACCTCCCTCCTCATCCTCCCTCCTCATCCTCAACTTCCCTCCTCATCCTTAACCTCCCATCTCATCCTCAACCCCCTCCTCAACCTGCCTCCTCATCCTCTTTCCTCAACCCCCCATCCTCAACCCCCTCCTCAACCCCCCCATCCTCATCCTCTCTTCTCAACCCCCCATCCTCAACTGCCCATCCTCAACCCCCCTCCTCAACCTCAACCACCCTCATCAATCCCTCCTCCTCATCCTCAACCTCCCTCCTCATCCTCAACCTCCCTCCTCAACACCCCCATCCTCAACCCCTTCCTCAACCTCCCTCCTCAACCCCCTCCTCAAGCCCCCCATCCTCATCCTCCCTCCTCAACCCCCCATCCTCATCCTCAACCCCCTCCTCAACCTCAACCCTCCTCAACCTCAACCCTCCTAAACCTCAAACCCCCCTCAACCCCAACCCCACCTCCTCAACCCCCCCATCCTCAACCCCCATCCTCATCCTCTCTCCTCAACCCCCCATCCTCAAGCCCCCTCCTTAACCCCTCCTCCTCATCCTCAACCTCCCTCCTCATCCTCAACCCCCCTCCTCATCCTCCCTCCTCATCCTCAACCCTCCTCAACCTCAACCCTCCTCAACCTCAAACCCCCTCAACCCCAACCCCCCTCCTCAACCTCCCTCCTCAACCCCCCCTCCTCAACCCCCCCATCCTCAACCCCCATCCTCATCCTCTCTCCTCAACCCCCCTCCTCAACCCCTCCTCCTCATCCTTAACCTCCCTCCTCATCCTCAACCTCCCTCCTCATCCTCAACCTCCCTCCTCATCCTCCCTCCTCATCCTCAACCTCCCTTCTCAACCCTTCATCCACAATCCCCTCCTCAACCTTCCTCCTCAACCCCCCCATCCTCAACCCCTCCTCAACCCCCCATCCTTATCCTCAACCCCCCATCCTCAACCTTCCTCCTCAACTTCAACCCCCCTCAACCCCCCTCCTCAACCCCCCTCAACCCCAACCCACCTCTTCAAACTCAACTCCCCTCAACCTCCCCCCTCAATCCCCCTCAACCCCCCTCCTCAACCTAAACCCCCTTCAACCCCCCTCCTCCACCTAAACCCCCCTAAATACTTCCCCCTCTCCCCTCACTTACCTGCTTGTGCTCCGGCCTCCGCTCCTTGACCCGGCGCTCATGTGATGTCACATGCGCACCGCATGATTAGCATATACCGGGTGCCGGCACCCGTTATATGCTATTGACGCTGCGCGCATGTGACGTCCCATGCGCGCCGGCGCCGGGTCAAGGAGCGGAGGACGGAGCACAAGCAGGTAAGTGAGGGGAGAGGTGGGAGGTATTTAGGGGGGTTTAGGTGAAGGAGGGGGGTTGAGGGGGGTTTAGGTTGTGGAGGGGGGAGGGAAAGAGACACGGGGGGTAGAGAGACACACGGGGGGTTAGAGACACACGGGGTTAGAGACACACGGGGGTGTAGAGACACACGAGGGGTTTAGAGAGACACGGGGGGGTAGAGAGACATGGGGGGGGGAGAGTGACTCGAGTATAAGCCGAGGGGGCCCTTTTTTGCCTTAAAAAAAGGACTGAAAAACTCGGCTTATACCCGACTATAAACGTTACATACTTACCTTTTTTTTGGACAGTACTGTATCTTTAACTGCTAATTGAAAGATCTGACTACCAGTAGTACCCAAAATGGCACCCATAGCATATAACTGGTCTGAACCAGTTTTCATTCATGCATTTCCTTTGTTCTAGAGAGCTGCATGCTTTCAGATTAGGTAACACAGACCAGCCTCCAGGAGAGGGATGATTCTTCTGTGACATAATTTATGTCCCCACATACACAGGACTATTCTGACTGGGCCATGTTAATTCAAGCAGTACAGCTATCCATCTCACTGGTGCTTGTGCAGTTAGGCTGGAAATTAAAACTTTTTCACTCTCCAATTCATGTTAATATTGATTTTCACTATGGTTCTTTTTTTTCGGAAATACCCTGGATTCCGAGCCATAAAAAGTCTCTGTCTGATGCACTAACCAAGTGTGTATATCTATTTCTTGTATCAGGTGCTATCCTTATTAAAGGGATTAAGTTACAGTCAGAAATAAGCCTGCTATCTTGCTTCTCCATGGATGATGACCCCGAACTGGTATGCTGGGCACTGAGATAAATACAGTGGTGTGAAATGAAAGCAGCAAGGTGTGGGATGTACCTGATCCCCTCGCCCTGGGTAGTTATAATTTACACAGCTTCAGTACGTTGCATCAGCACCATAACTTTAAATATTGATCACCCTTGAATTAAAATAAATGGAAAAGCAGGCTGTAGCTTAGTAAAACTGGTCTTTCTAGAGTATTTTGCAGAGCTCTTGCGCCATCCATATTAATTGGTATATTACTGAGTTGTAGTGCGATGTACTCCGTAAGTCTCAAAAAAATCTTTAAATAGAGCTTATAGCTTTTAGTAAAGCTTTGAACTATACCACACACATTAATCCAATTCCAATGGATAAATGGACAGGGCTAAGGGATATCAGTCATACAAAATTACTACTGTCTGGATTAGTTTCTCGAAATAAATATTTTATCACTAGAGAGTTATTATTAATCACTCTTTAAGTATACAGAGAAAATAAAAAGGTGCTTTTAGGTTCATTGCCCATAGTCTATATTGAATGATTAGTTTAAAAATTAAGTTTTATAAGCTCTGAATCCTACAAGCCTTTCCATTCACTTAAAAATGAAGATGGGAAGCCCAAAGATCACTGACATGGTGTAAATGGAAATAAAATTACACTCACATTGTTGAACCGCAAACAATATAATGTCCCTTGAAATGGCATTTCACACACTGAGGCAGCCAATGTTTGAAAGTGTCAGATAATATCTTATACAGGTTATCTTTAATATAGCTGATCTTCAGTTGCATTCAAAGAGAGTCTTAACAATATAAATATAAATTCCCCAAAAATAGCTAGATCAGTAAATTTATGGCAGGATAAGGAACGGGTCTTAGAGCTCTGCTAAAACTGAAATTAACATCTACACTGCAGCCTTAAATATAGTACATAACATTTTACAGTGCTTACACAAAAGTATGCTTTTCATGTTTTTTCTTCACTGTGTTGGTTTGTTCTGTCTTATATGCAGGCGGTATTTAACATGTGAACAAATATGATACAAAAAATGGCAGAGCAAAACAAACACAGGATGGCTGTTCTCAGGGGGATCAAAAGAAAACCTAAAGTGACATAGCTCCCCCCAACAAAGAAGTGCCAGCAGTATGCAAGTTATCCTGTTGAAGAAATGAATCTCACATGAGATGGCATCTACCAGGTATTTAATCACGAGTGGTGTTTATTCAGGCATCACTTATTACTTTATATACCAGTTGAGTAATTATTTCAACATAATTACACATTGCTTCCATACATATCTCCTTACAAGAGTAGTCATTTTGACATTCATACAATTTACTCCCCCATATCACAACCAAAAGGTAATCTAATTTTGAATATATCCTGGACCTAAAAAAAAAAATTATATCTAAAAAAATTGACCTATTGCCAAGTATTTGTTCTTGCATGTTTTGCCATTTATTGGTGATTGTAATTTTTAGTACTCTTCTAAAATTGAAATCAATGGAATGTACAATAACATTTTAGAAGTACAATATTAATTTATAGCAAAACTAAATGGAAAATGATTTGTGGTTTTAAGAAAATCTAATAAAATGGAAAATTGTGTACTTTTTTATTGGTCAGTATCAACTAAACACCCACATAACTGATGGCTTTGCTTTTTTCGTAATTTAATTAAAAATGTTAATTATACAAAATAACTATCTAATGTTTATTACACATGAGCTTTTTATTAGGTATAACTTATAATGTTTCAAAGATGTCTTAGTGATTGTAGCTCAAGCACACAGTGTTTTTCTAGTACTAGATGTATTAATGAACAACATACTGTGTTTCAGCAATTATTGCTGAAATGTTTGAGTGTCCTCACCATAGATGGAACCCAAAGAAGTGTATAGGTATGCTTTGAAATAGCAAAAGACTAAACCTTATGGTACTCTGCTTTCGTCAATTCTAGTATTTTTACTGTTAATCAAGGACCACTTCGAAAATAGATGCAACTTAACACACAATGGAAGATGTGGGACACTTAATAGAACATTTTCAAAATGTTGCAATTTTGCATGCTTCAAACTAGGTAGAAATCATATATATAAGTCCTGGAAGTCATATATATGATTTCTACCTAGTTCAAATATCTTATGTCCACTGCCTACTGAGTTACTACTTCTATTCCAATGAAGCCTAAAAAGCAAATGCTGGCACCCAGAATTCTGTTTCACATTCCTAGGATGTCAGTGGGGACATCCTTATTGTTTTAGGAGCTGGCCCTCAGTGCTTGCGACTTATGAGACTGTATGGACCCCTACCAATTAGTCTCTGTGAGGAAGGATGTAGGAACTTGGATCAAGGCAGCTCAGTGAATGCAGTTGTTTTGGATTTTACAAAGCCTCATGCAAGACTATTATGTAAACTAAGGAATACAGAGATTGCATTCAATCTGTTCATGGATCGAGAGCTGGCTAAAAGCAGGAAGCAAAGGGTTGTTGTAAATGGAACATACTCAGATTGGACAAATGTGATAAGCAGGGTTCCTCAGGGTTCAGTATTAGGTATTTATCATATTTATTAATGACTTAGAAAAAGGACTGGAAAGTATTGTCTCTATTTTTGCAGACTACACTAATTTGTGCACGATAATTAAATCAGAAAGTGGTGTGCAATTAATGATCTTTGGAGCAATTCTGTGGTTATTAGATATTAAACGGGATTTGATTGTGCTTGTGGACAACCGCATAACAGTGCTCAATGCCAAGCAGCATCTGCAAAGGCAAGTAAAATATTAGCATGTATTAAGAAGGGAAGCAAATATAACTCTGCCACTATGCAAATCCCTAGTACACCGTCATTTGGAAAATGGAGAATAATTTTGGGCATCAGAGGGGATAAGATTACCTAATATAAATACATACAGTCAATATAAGGCTTTGTCAAATTAACATTTTGTGCCAAAAGGTTTTCAACTGACAAGAGGACATCCTTTGAGATTATAAGGAAAAAGATTCCACCTTAAAGAAAGAAAATGTTACTTCTTAGTAAGAGTGGCTAAACTGTGGAATTCTCTACCAAAGGAGGTTGTGAATTGGTTTAAAATGGGGGTGAATATATTTCTGAATAAAAAGGGCATTCAGGATTATTCTAGATAACTAGTGAAAATCTTCTGCGGCTCCCCTCCTCCCCATCCCCCTTTGACTAATCACCATTTTATTTAGTAATGCTATCTTGTGCAAATCACAACATGTATGAATGATATAAGCCCCCTATCAAATGTCATAGTGCAACACACACCCAATACAATTCAGAAATAAACAAAATGAGAGACTGAACATGTATTCAATAAAAGAATGGGGCATTACATGAGTAGAATTAAATTTACTTCAGACAGCAATAGTCAGAATCCCCTAGAATAACTAAGAAATGTCAATGATATTAAAAAAAAAGATTATCATTGACCACAGTACAAGGTGTGGGGGGAATCGGGCCCTATGACCCAAGGATTTGAGGGTGTACACAGATTCATAAGGGGTAGTAGATATGGAGAGGAAATCCCAGGTATACCCAGCTCATGGGGCACATCAGATCACATATATTTAATATTGCTAGATAGATAGATAGATGTGTGTACCATGCAGTAGTAGTGCTATGAAGATCAAAACTTGGGGTCTCCTGCAAGGTTGAAAACACACTTTAAAGCTAGAGACCTACCGGTAAACCCCCATGGGTGCAAGTCAGTAAGTTTTTTTTTAATATTTTCATCATTCACTGATGAGGGGCGGTCCCGGATGTGCCTATGTGAGCTGAGCCTCGCTTAGCCCGATGGAGAAGCCCTCGCCAAAAACGGGATAGCTACAGAAGTCTAATCTCCACCAACTTGTCTGAATCCGCTGCTTAATTTTCCAATGCTGCAGTGGAACCCCCCAAAAACACTCAAAGAGAGTATCTTGCCTTCCCCCGAACCTTACATTTAAATCCTGGGGCCTTATCTGGGGGTGTCTACCCTATGCCAGACTCGCGGTAAAACAAAGTCTCACAGATTCCCGCGACTCCTGCAATGGTTTAGGCGAGGGAGGTTGACAGAAACTGTTGGAGCGGCGGAGAGGTTGAGAGGGAAGCATCGTAAAAAATTATATCTAAAAAAATTGACCTATTGCCAAGTATTTGTTCTTGCATGTTTTGCCATTTATTGGTGATTGTAATTTTTAGTACTCTTCTAAAATTGAAATCAATGGAATGTACAATAACATTTTAGAAGTACAATATTAATTTATAGCAAAACTAAATGGAAAATGATTTGTGGTTTTAAGAAAATCTAATAAAATGGAAAATTGTGTACTTTTTTATTGGTCAGTATCAACTAAACACCCACATAACTGATGGCTTTGCTTTTTTCGTAATTTAATTAAAAATGTTAATTATACAAAATAACTATCTAATGTTTATTACACATGAGCTTTTTATTAGGTATAACTTATAATGTTTCAAAGATGTCTTAGTGATTGTAGCTCAAGCACACAGTGTTTTTCTAGTACTAGATGTATTAATGAACAACATACTGTGTTTCAGCAATTATTGCTGAAATGTTTGAGTGTCCTCACCATAGATGGAACCCAAAGAAGTGTATAGGTATGCTTTGAAATAGCAAAAGACTAAACCTTATGGTACTCTGCTTTCGTCAATTCTAGTATTTTTACTGTTAATCAAGGACCACTTCGAAAATAGATGCAACTTAACACACAATGGAAGATGTGGGACACTTAATAGAACATTTTCAAAATGTTGCAATTTTGCATGCTTCAAACTAGGTAGAAATCATATATATAAGTCCTGGAAGTCATATATATGATTTCTACCTAGTTCAAATATCTTATGTCCACTGCCTACTGAGTTACTACTTCTATTCCAATGAAGCCTAAAAAGCAAATGCTGGCACCCAGAATTCTGTTTCACATTCCTAGGATGTCAGTGGGGACATCCTTATTGTTTTAGGAGCTGGCCCTCAGTGCTTGCGACTTATGAGACTGTATGGACCCCTACCAATTAGTCTCTGTGAGGAAGGATGTAGGAACTTGGATCAAGGCAGCTCAGTGAATGCAGTTGTTTTGGATTTTACAAAGCCTCATGCAAGACTATTATGTAAACTAAGGAATACAGAGATTGCATTCAATCTGTTCATGGATCGAGAGCTGGCTAAAAGCAGGAAGCAAAGGGTTGTTGTAAATGGAACATACTCAGATTGGACAAATGTGATAAGCAGGGTTCCTCAGGGTTCAGTATTAGGTATTTATCATATTTATTAATGACTTAGAAAAAGGACTGGAAAGTATTGTCTCTATTTTTGCAGACTACACTAATTTGTGCACGATAATTAAATCAGAAAGTGGTGTGCAATTAATGATCTTTGGAGCAATTCTGTGGTTATTAGATATTAAACGGGATTTGATTGTGCTTGTGGACAACCGCATAACAGTGCTCAATGCCAAGCAGCATCTGCAAAGGCAAGTAAAATATTAGCATGTATTAAGAAGGGAAGCAAATATAACTCTGCCACTATGCAAATCCCTAGTACACCGTCATTTGGAAAATGGAGAATAATTTTGGGCATCAGAGGGGATAAGATTACCTAATATAAATACATACAGTCAATATAAGGCTTTGTCAAATTAACATTTTGTGCCAAAAGGTTTTCAACTGACAAGAGGACATCCTTTGAGATTATAAGGAAAAAGATTCCACCTTAAAGAAAGAAAATGTTACTTCTTAGTAAGAGTGGCTAAACTGTGGAATTCTCTACCAAAGGAGGTTGTGAATTGGTTTAAAATGGGGGTGAATATATTTCTGAATAAAAAGGGCATTCAGGATTATTCTAGATAACTAGTGAAAATCTTCTGCGGCTCCCCTCCTCCCCATCCCCCTTTGACTAATCACCATTTTATTTAGTAATGCTATCTTGTGCAAATCACAACATGTATGAATGATATAAGCCCCCTATCAAATGTCATAGTGCAACACACACCCAATACAATTCAGAAATAAACAAAATGAGAGACTGAACATGTATTCAATAAAAGAATGGGGCATTACATGAGTAGAATTAAATTTACTTCAGACAGCAATAGTCAGAATCCCCTAGAATAACAAAGAAATGTCAATGATATTAAAAAAAAAGATTATCATTGACCACAGTACAAGGTGTGGGGGGAATCGGGCCCTATGACCCAAGGATTTGAGGGTGTACACAGATTCATAAGGGGTAGTAGATATGGAGAGGAAATCCCAGGTATACCCAGCTCATGGGGCACATCAGATCACATATATTTAATATTGCTAGATAGATAGATAGATGTGTGTACCATGCAGTAGTAGTGCTATGAAGATCAAAACTTGGGGTCTCCTGCAAGGTTGAAAACACACTTTAAAGCTAGAGACCTACCGGTAAACCCCCATGGGTGCAAGTCAGTAAGTTTTTTTTTAATATTTTCATCATTCACTGATGAGGGGCGGTCCCGGATGTGCCTATGTGAGCTGAGCCTCGCTTAGCCCGATGGAGAAGCCCTCGCCAAAAACGGGATAGCTACAGAAGTCTAATCTCCACCAACTTGTCTGAATCCGCTGCTTAATTTTCCAATGCTGCAGTGGAACCCCCCAAAAACACTCAAAGAGAGTATCTTGCCTTCCCCCGAACCTTACATTTAAATCCTGGGGCCTTATCTGGGGGTGTCTACCCTATGCCAGACTCGCGGTAAAACAAAGTCTCACAGATTCCCGCGACTCCTGCAATGGTTCAGGCGAGGGAGGTTGACAGAAACTGTTGGAGCGGCGGAGAGGTTGAGAGGGAAGCATCGTGACGCCTGACCGACAACACCGCTGAAAACGGCGCGGTAAGCTTCTGAACTCCCCTGGGCACTCCTGAAATACCCCCGAAACACTCCCTACCCCTCCCATTTATGTCTCCCCAAAAAAAACCTTTGCTCTTAGCTCTTAGCTGCAGGAAACGCGACACAAGTACTGATGCTGATGGGAGCAGACACCACCATCTGACGCTGGGTAAGGCTCTGGTAGAGCACCCTCTTATATACTGTACATTGAAAGTGTAACATTGATTTGCTGTCTGGGGACAAACTATACATAACGGAGTATAGGTTCCACTGTGACTTTGCATATGCCTATATGGGCAAATAACTGAGCTAGCCTGATTTACTACTTCTATGGCCCTAAGGTCCCTATAATCCACAACGGGATTCAAGATCCAAGGGGGAAGGGCAAATTAAAGAAAAGAAGCAAAGGGGGATAAAAGAGGAGGAAAAAAAAGAAAGGGCGCTTCCCCTGACACATTTTGGATTTGGTTATCTCCTCAGGCCTATACAATCTCATCTATTACCATATAATTGTTTGGAATCTGGAAATAAAGGACAATATGCCTCCTAAGAATAAAAATAAAGATAAAGTTAGATCACCGCCGAAATCTAAACTATTTTTTTCGCCCAAAATGGCATCTAAAACTACGGAGGTATCTTTACTGGCTACTCCAATAAGTGACAAATCAATAGAGGCTACTGGAGGAAATAGAAGTGAGTCTTCGCTGGATATAAACATGGCAAATTTAGAAGAGGAAATCTTGACTGTGGCCAAAATGGAAAAAATTCTAGAGACATTTCAAAATAAATTTCTTGATGAATTTAAAAATCAAATTTTGCTAAATTTAAAGTTAACTCAAGAAAACACTGCAAAAATAACAGAATTAGAAAGTATGTGTGAATTAACCAAAGAAGAACTACTTAGTTCCAAAGAAACAATTAAAATCATGGACGCTAAGATAAAATCTTTGGAAAATAAGATGGACTTATTTGAAGATCGATCTAGAATGAATAATCTAAAAATACGAGGCATTGAGGAAAAAGTCTCCAAAGATCAATTGGATCAATATCTTATTAACTTTTTTGCCTACTTAGCACCTGATTTAGTGAACACCAAAATCAAATTTGATGCGGTGTATAGGATCCCTAAACCCAAAAATATTGATGCAGATTCCCCTAGAGACATATTGGTAAGAATTCACCAGCTGCCACTAAAAAATCAAATAATTAGAGCCAGCTATAGGAAAACAGGCTATGACCCGCCATATTCGCATATTACAATTTTTTCAGATATCTCTCCTTCCACAAGGAACAAAAGGAAATAGTTTCTGTCGACTACTCAGAAATTGAGGGACAAAGAAATCCCATATAAATGGGTATTCCCTATAGGTCACTTAATACTTAGAGAGAATAGATGGGTCAAAGTTAGTTCACCGAAAGAGGGTGAAGAAATTATGAGTAAATGGGGATGGTGAATGGATAATCCTAACCTTTGTGGACACCTGGTGGATTCTTGCAATAGGAAAAGTCTCTTCACTATTTCCCGTACTTTATTTTCCCTTACTCACTGTTTATTGTATTTTGTGTTTGCCTACAATGTCTAGAAGCCATAGGGGAAACAGCAGTTTTAAACCAACAATTGTTATATGTTATAATGCTCATATATATCAGCTCTATTCAGGTATAATAACCTGGAAAGGTTTGCATTTTATAAATTTGTTTATTAATTTTTCTCTCTTGAGAGAAAAGAAGTCACCCTCTTGTAAATTTTGCACAGCACTTTGAAGGAAGCCACTTCAATCATGAGTTAATCACTTTAATTTTGGAAACAATGTAGGGAATTAATGGGTTTAGAATAGGTTATAATTTATTATTAGACACGTTCAGCACTTTATTAAAAGAATGCACCTTAACACTGTTTTGCATAAGAAAGTTAGACCGTGTAAAATTGATTGATAAATAGTCACTGTATTTAGATAATAAGAGGCAATGTAATATTACCTGCCTTTTAACAAGTATACCCCCTTTTTTTTTTTTTTTGGACAAAGAATATAAGATAAATAAGACTCTACATGTATACTTATTAACAGGCATAGTAATAGTAATTATGGGTTAACTACTGTACTTTTGTTTTTTTGGAGGAAGAATGTAGGGAACAATGGGGTTCAAGACAAGTTATAATTAACTATTAGACATGCACAGCACTTTATTATAAGAATGCACTTTAACACTGTTTTGCACAAGAAATAATCACTTTCACTTAAGAGATTAGAGGTCACGCAATAATAATTCCCTTTCATAGATATATTCACTTCCTTGAAGAACATAAATATAGCACTTTTGCTATTTCGCACTTAGAATGATGTTAGATTAAAATAGTAACATAACTAATCACTGGACAAAGAGCACAAGATAAACTCGACTACACATAAATGAATACATATTAACAGGCTTAGTAGGAGTAAGATATATGGAGAAAATCTGAATAATAGAAAACCACCCTAACTTACTAAGTAAAGCCTGATAAATTCGAAAATTCCAAACCGCGTATAAATAGACTATTGGAAGTGGGCAGCGCCATAATCGAATAAAGGCTAAGAGGGAAGGGGAAGAAGGAAAAAGATATGAAGGGAATTGTAAAGTCAAGGGGAAGAAAACAGAGAAGGTAATGGGAAGGCAAGAATAAAAATGGAAAGGGGAAGAAAGAGAAAAGAAATGAAGTGGGGTATTTAGACATAATAAGATTTAAAGGCGAGGGAATAACCTCCATAGAGGACTGGACACATCCTATACTATGTACGCCTATCTGTGTGATTGAAGCTTAGCCCCTTCCTAAGGGGCGACGTCTGAATGGAAGGAATGGTCCGTATAGATCGCTGTAATGGTTGGAGTATGGTTGGAAGGATGTCTGTAGCCGGTAGGTGTGGGGAGAGGGGGCGGAGGGGGGTCTTGGTGAGGGGATGGGCTCCAGGGGGTTGAAAATAGTGAGCTATAACGTTAGGGGCTTAAACTCCCCATCAAAAAGAGCCTCCGTTACTAGAATGTTAAATAAAACCAACCCAGATATTGTGTTAATTCAAGAATCTCATTGGGATAAAAACTATATCCCACAGTTAGCAAAATATAAATATCCCCATGTACTAAATGCCTGCAAAAAAAAAAACTCGGGAGGTGTGGTAATGATGTTCAATAAAAATCTAAGTTTAGAAGAAGAACTAGTGGTCACTGATGAAAATGGGAGGTATATTATTTGGGTAGGGAAGATAAATAGTCAACAATTATCAATAGTAAATGTATACGCCCCTAATTGTAAACAAAACTCATTTCTCAATGGCATACTTAAAAAATTGAAAAAGATAGCTAAAGGAGGTCTTATTGTGGGAGGAGACTTTAATATGACTCCGGACCCCCAGATAGACAGAAATTATAAAAAATTACCAAAACATTATAAATACATAGAAAAAACATCTCACGAATTCTCTAAATTGTTGGCGAGATACCATTTGTATGATACATGGCGTCTTTTAAATACAACTGAGCGAGACTATACATACTACTCCGGCTCGCATAAGATGTACTCAAGAATTGACAACATCTTGGTAAGGGAGTCTCTGCTAAACATAATCAAATCAGCTGAAATTGGTTTAATAACCATCTCAGACCATGCTCCAATTTCCCTTCAATTACAGGAAATAAGAACTGCTCACTTTGGCAGGACCTGGAAAATGGATGATAAAATTTTGGAAGACGAGGTTAGTCTAAACATTCTTAGAGAGGAAATTAAATTTTTTCTGGATATCAATATGGGCTCAGTATCCTTGGACATAATAATCTGGAATGCTCTGAAAGCATATATAAGAGGCATTCTCATCAAGACTAAAAGTATCTGGGTTAAACAGAGAGGACTATCTTTAAGATCATTATATGTAAAGCTCTATGGACTAGAACAAGCTAATAAAAAAAAAATAAACGACACTTTAACTCACGAGATAAATTTAACAAGAAAGGAAATTAATAAAATAAACCAAAAATGGTCAGATAACTGTTTGTGGCGCTTACAACAGAGATCCTTTCATTTTGACAATCGAATAGGGAGAGACCTTGCCAATAAGATCAAAAAACGACATCATCAAAACCAAAAAATCCTCTATTTAGAATGTCAGGGTAAAAAAAATTTTAAGCCCAAAGAAATAACTGACTCATTTTCGAAATTTTATCAATCTCTGTACAATTTAAGTTCGGGAGATAATTTTATAAAGCCCAATTTAAAAGAAATAACGTCATATTTAGATCTAATCCATTTTCCAGCTATATCAGAAGTGGATAAGGAGGCACTGAACAGTCCAATAACAGAGCCAGAAATTAGACGAGTCATCAAGAACTTAAGGAACTATACAGCTCCAGGCCCAGACGGCCTTTCTACATCATTTTATAAAAAAATTACGGACCGCTTAGTGCCAAGTATACTACTATCTTTTAATGAAATCAAAAATATAGGAAAGTTTCCCCCAGAGATGCTGAGAGCAAACATTATAACTATCCCAAAACAAAACTTGGAAGCACATACCGTGAAAGACTTTAGACCAATCTCTCTTATGAACATAGATACTAAAATATACGCGAAAATTCTGGCCTTAAGACTTATAGAAATTTCCAAAAAATTAATAAACTCGGATCAAACAGGATTTGTCGCAGAGAGGCAAGGTTCCGACAACTTACATAAAATGATTCACCTAATTAACTTAACTAAGAACAAAGGCACTCCCACTCTATTCCTATCTATGGATGCCGAAAAAGCATTTGATAGGGTAGGGTGGGACTTCATGCTACAGACCCTTCTTAGATATGGGTTTGAAGCCTTTGCCTCGAAGGTTATAGCGGCCTTATACAACGCCCCTTTGGCATCAGTATTGGGCAAGGGGGTGCAGTCGGACTACTTTGGGATTTCAAACGGCACCCGCCAAGGGTGTCCGCTGTCTCCCATTTTATTTGCCTTGATTTTAGAACCTTTGGCAATAGCAATAAGAAACTCTTCAGATTTCAATGGGATTAAAATAGGCAAAAATGAATATAAAATCTCCCTCTTTGCCGATGACGTAGTGGTTTATATGGAGCACCCACTTAAATCTATGGAAGCCTTAATGGAAATAATCGATAATTATAGCAAAGTATCGAATTATAAACTAAATATAGGGAAATCAGAAGCCTTGAGCATTAACTTGGCTAGAAAAGACGATGAACATCTCTTGGAGAAATATCATTTTTGCCTATTTTAATCCCATTGAAATCTGAAGAGTTTCTAGCCCATACAAAAGGATTTACGCATTTAGGTATCAAGTTTAATTTGGACTTTAAAATTATGCTAGACTCAAACTTGAATAGTTTATACAAAAAATCTAAGGACCTCATTGAGAACTGGCCGAGAAACTCTATCTCCTTCTCTGGCAGAATTGCTTCTGTAAAAATGTCTCTGTTACCCAAAATCAATTACGTTTTAAGATCATTTCCTTTCCCAATCAATAGTCATTGGTTGAGCAAATTCCAAAAGCTGATAGACAGATATGTTAATAAGAAAGGTCAGATTAGAGTAAGACAAGAAATAATGTGTAGAAAATTTAATAAAGGAGGAATTGCATACCCTATAATTTCTCATTATCACGAAGCAATCAAATTAGCGCAATACACAAAATGGACCCAATCTTTAACGGGCCACTCTGTAAATCAAGAACGGAGGGACATGCTAAACTCCATTGATCTAAATGCCCTTTTCTACCTTCCAAAATTAGCTATCCCCTATATTAATCCAAACGCAACCATCTTAATCGACATGGTAAAGGATTGGATAAAAATGAATAAGAAATTTTAACTTTTAGAGAGTTATAGCGATCTTACCCCTTTGACAACTATAACATCTCTAAACCAAATCCTTCTGGAACCAGAGTGGAAAGAGAAGGGTATATACGTATTGGGCCATATTGTAGATAAACTCAATGGAAAAATACTAGATTACGACACGCTAAAAAAGAAATATAATATCTCAATTAAAATATGGTATACCTTGTATAAATTATCACGGATTCTGAGTCAAAGAACTAAGGATAACAATTCAACTAGCTCAAACAACTTGATTACTTTGATAGAATCTCAAAACTTCAAACACTTGATATCAAAATGTAATGAAATTATCCACACTCAAACTCAGGGAGACATAACTAATCCGATGAAAATTTGGGCCAAAGACATGCATATTCAGTTGTCAAAAGAGTTATGGCGAGAGGCTCTGTTATCTCTAAATAGATTTATGAAAAATGTAAATCAAAGAGAAATTCAATTTAAAATTTTAAATAGATGGTATTGGGTCCCTGTTAAAATATATTCGATATCATTCAACCCAGAAACCATTTGGGATACTATTTCAACTAAATCCCTGGCGTTGTAGTCTCACTATACTAGGTTTTCTCCCTCCTGGGCTTAACTCCTTCCCGACTTCCTCTGCTTCCCCCATCTACCTCGGCTAGGATGAATGAAGTGTGCTAGTGAGTAACATAGAGCTTGATTGAAGATTGAGAGAACAAAGATAATAAGTGGTAATCTCCACAATAATGACATTCTTAATTAGGATCCAAGGTGATGGGGGGGAAATAAAATATAAAAAAAAAAAAAAGAAAAAGGAAAACATGGGAAATGGGGAAGAAAGGAAAAAATATTTAATATTAATCGAGGTTTGATACAAACAAAATCCATAGATTTCAGAGCCCCAGAAGTAACAATGTGGATAGAATTAGTACCCCATAGGTAACAATTTGGCTAAAGTGCACCAATTGGATCACTAAAGATAAAGTAATATGTTATATCTGCAATTATGTAAGTATTGTCATGTGGTGTGAACATATGCTGAATGTATGTTTGTAATTTTTATACCTTAATAAAAAAGACTTTAAAAAAAAAAAAAAAAAGAGATGGCATCTACCAGGTATTTAATCACGAGTGGTGTTTATTCAGGCATCACTTATTACTTTATATACCACTTTAGTAATTATTTCAACATAATTACACATTGCTTCCATACATATCTCCATACAAGAGTAGTCATTTTGACATTCATACAATTTACTCCCCCATATCACAACCAAAAGGTAATCTAATTTTGAATATATCCTGGACCTAAAAAAAAATTATATCTAAAAAAATTGACCTATTGCCAAGTATTTGTTCTTGCATGTTTTGCCATTTATTGGTGATTGTAATTTTTAGTACTCTTCTAAAATTGAAATCAATGGAATGTACAATAACATTTTAGAAGTACAATATTAATTTATAGCAAAACTAAATGGAAACTGATTTATGGTTTTAAGAAAATCTAATAAAATGGAAAATTGTGTACTTTTTTATTGGTCAGTATCAACTAAACACCCACATAACTGATGGCTTTGCTTTTTTCGTAATTTAATTAAAAATGTTAATTATACAAAATAACTATCTAATGTTTATTACACATGAGCTTTTTATTAGGTATAACTTATAATGTTTCAAAGATGTCTTAGTGATTGTAGCTCAAGCACACAATGTTTTTCTAGTACTAGATGTATTAATGAACAACATACTGTGTTTCAGCAATTATTGCTGAAATGTTTGAGTGTCTTCACCATAGATGGAACCCAAAGAAGTGTATAGGTATGCTTTGAAATAGCAAAAGACTAAACCTTATGGTACTCTGCTTTCGTCAATTCTAGTATTTTTACTGTTAATCAAGGACCACTTCGAAAATAGATGCAACTTAACACACAATGGAAGATGTGGGACACTTAATAGAACATTTTCAAAATGTTGCAATTTTGCATGCTTCAAACTAGATAGAAATCATATATATAAGTCCTGGAAGTCATATATATGATTTCTACCTAGTTCAAATATCTTATGTCCACTGCCTACTGAGTTACTACTTCTATTCCAATGAAGCCTAAAAAGCAAATGCTGGCACCCAGAATTCTGTTTCACATTCCTAGGATGTCAGTGGGGACATCCTTATTGTTTTAGGAGCTGGCCCTCAGTGCTTGCGACTTATGAGACTGTATGGAACCCTACCAATTAGTCTCTGTGAGGAAGGATGTAGGAACTTGGATCAAGGCAGCTCAGTGAATGCAGTTGTTTTGGATTTTACAAAGCCTCATGCAAGACTATTATGTAAACTAAGGAATACAGAGATTGCATTCAATCTGTTCATGGATCGAGAGCTGGCTAAAAGCAGGAAGCAAAGGGTTGTTGTAAATGGAACATACTCAGATTGGACAAATGTGATAAGCAGGGTTCCTCAGGGTTCAGTATTAGGTATTTATCATATTTATTAATGACTTAGAAAAAGGACTGGAAAGTATTGTCTCTATTTTTGCAGACTACACTAAGTTGTGCACAATAATTAAATCAGAAAGTGGTGTGCAATTAATGATCTTTGGAGCAATTCTGTGGTTATTAGATATTAAACGGAATTTGATTGTGCTTGTGGACAACCGCATAACAGTGCTCAATGCCAAGCAGCATCTGCAAAGGCAAGTAAAATATTAGCATGTATTAAGAAGGGAAGCAAATATAACTCTGCCACTATGCAAATCCCTAGTACACCGTCATTTGGAAAATGGAGAATAATTTTGGGCATCAGAGGGGATAAGATTACCTAATATAAATACATACAGTCAATATAAGGCTTTGTCAAATTAACATTTTGTGCCAAAAGGTTTTCAACTGACAAGAGGACATCCTTTGAGGTTATAAGGAAAAAGATTCCACCTTAAAGAAAGAAAATGTTACTTCTTAGTAAGAGTGGCTAAACTGTGGAATTCTCTACCAAAGGAGGTTGTGAATTGGTTAAAAATGGGGGTGAATATATTTCTGAATAAAAAGGGCATTCAGGATTATTCTAGATAACTAGTGAAAATCTTCTGCGGCTCCCCTCCTCCCCATCCCCCTTTGACTAATCACCATGTTATTTAGTAATGCTATCTTGTGCAAATCACAACATGTATGAATGATATAAGCCCCCTATCAAATGTCATAGTGCAACACACACCCAATACAATTCAGAAATAATCAAAATGAGAGACTGAACATGTATTCAATAAAAGAATGGGGCATTACATGAGTAGAATTAAATTTACTTCAGACAGCAATAGTCAGAATCCCCTAGAATAACAAAGAAATGTCAATGATATTAAAAAAAAAGATTATCATTGACCACAGTACAAGGTGTGGGGGGAATCGGGCCCTATGACCCGAGGATTTGAGGGTGTACACAGATTCATAAGGGGTAGTAGATATGGAGAGGAAATCCCAGGTATACCCAGCTCATGGGGCACATCAGATCACATATATTTAATATTGCTAGATAGATAGATAGATGTGTGTACCATTCAGTAGTAGTGCTATGAAGATTCAAACTTGGGGTCTCCTGCAAGGTTGAAAACACACTTTAAAGCTAGAGACCTACCGGTAAACCCCCATGGGTGCAAGTCAGTAAGTTTTTTTTAAATATTTTTTTCCAGGAGCCATAGAATAACTCAGTAAATTGGCTTTTCAAAATTCCTCTTGCTGTTCGTCTGCTTTATGGAGTTCTTCAAGGAGCTATAAAATAGAGCCCCAAAAGTTAAAAAAGTATTTCAACATGCTTTTATCAGATTGTTACAGTGATGTGTTCCAAATTGTGTTAAAATCACAAATTCTCAGTGTGGAGGAGTTAAAAATAGTTATCTATAACACTTTGCTTATTACAGCCTGTGTGTAGCAATCCAAAAATCCAGTTTAAAATCTTACATAAGGAACATCTAACACCGTTACAATCACACAAAATGAACCATATAAGTAGCCAGTAATTGTCACATAATAGGCACTTTGATCATTTGTGGTGTGGTGCCCAGTTGTGAATACAATATAGTCTTTTTCTGAGAAAATACTTTTTCAGCATGAAAAACCTTTATGACCAAGTGAAGCCCTTTTAGGAATAATCATAGCTGCTCTCCTTAAAGCAAATATTTTAGTGTTTAATAACCATTAGAGTACTTATAACATTGGAAAAGTAACTCAATCCCCCAAAATTACCTTATTAATAGAATAAGTTATATCACAACAAATGAAACAAAATATGGCTTTACTAGTAGATAAGAAGCAGTTGTTTTCTTTAATCTGGATTTTACAGTTCTGGACCCTTGTGTTATGCATTCTAAAGATATATTGTTATAAACAGTGATACTATAAATAATTGAACGCTAGTAGGTGCCATATTGGAGCGAGTCTTTTGGAAAATCAACTCTTCCGTTTCATCTCTTGTTCTAGATGACAGAATATGTTGTATTGTTTTTCTCTGTACTGAGGTGTCTCAATATACTTTACCTCATTGAATATCGATGAAATAAGCTACTTAAACAATACACATAGGACCCAGCCTTTGTTATACAGATTAATAGTTTTTTTTTTTTTTTTTTTTGGAAGATGGAAAAGGAGATTGGTGGTAGTTTAACAAGAATATAATGGACTATCAAGAGTAAAGTGCAAAACTGTATGCTGTACATTAGAGAACAGATATGCTAACAAGAATTTGTTCAGAAGTTAGGATGCAAACCTGACATAATGGAATTATTATGATAATCAATCATTAAATGGTACTGTTATTGCAAATTATGTGTCCTTTTAGGGCCCTCATTCAATTGCGATTTTGCCAATTGAATAGGGCTCTATATAAGCACATAGCATATTTTTTTTTACAGAAGTTTTTAGTTAGTGAAAAGCTTGCTTTTGGACAGATGCTTACTAACTAAAAACTTATTTAAAAAAATTATGTTATGTGCTTATTTAGAGCCCTATTCAATTGGCCAAATTGCAATTGAATGAGTGCCTAAGTGTTTAGTTGTAATAAAACAAATAAATGAGTTCTCAAGCATGTAGTCCCAGGCATTCAGGGTTAAAAGATATAGCTCAAGGAAATAAGCATTAAGGCCCTCATTCAATTGCAATTTTGCCAATTGAATAGGGGTCTAAATAAGCACATCACATATATTTTTTAAATAAGTTTTTAGTTATTAAGCATCTATCCAAAAGCAAGGTTTTCACTAACTAAAAACTTATTTAAAAAATATATATTATGTGCTTATTTAGAGCCCTATTCAATTGGCAAAATCGCAATTGAATGAGGGCCTAAGTAATTAGGAGTTGGGAAATATGATTTAGCCAAGGACCTCCAAAATATTTAGCGCATGTGTTGTTTTTAATCAATGAGAGGTAGTATATTTGGGACATTAGTACACCATAATAGGCTAAACCAATTCTATGCTCTACACAGGCCCATATGGATTAATTTGTGTAGCTTATGTGAATTCATCATTAGCAAACAGATTCATATTTAAGTGGAGTTTTGCCTGATGTAATGGATAGTGTATGTGATAGGTTTGCAATATGTAGCAAATCTAGGCATAATAACAATAAATATTAATAATAATAAATTGATAACAACAATATAATATTCCTATTTTTATATTTATTATTAATGTCATTATTGAAGTTATCATTACAATTATTTTTCAATGTTATATTATTTCCTACTTGAAAAATACTGTTTTGAGTATTGGATAACATATTACCTGATGTAATCACTGGTCTATTCCAGTAGGGTGCTTGATCAATTTGGGCCAATAGTCTGGGTAGTGAGATCATACTCAACTTGGACATTTATGTGACAGTCCTTATGGTTGAATTATAGGTCTTCCTTATTACTAAGAGGTCATAAAGTAAAACATTTATAATAACACATGTATAGTCCTGTAACTGTGTAAAAGCCTTGTTGGACTTATTATTCAGAGATTCAAGTTAGATAAAAATCAGACCTACAGATGTTCTCAGGAACGTATCTCATCTGTAACCCGGGGACTGCCTCTATAGCCTCTTTTGTATGATCTCTGTGCCTCATTAAACCAAACAAGTAGGGGCATCTCCTCAAATACCTGCTCAATTGAAAGTAAAAAAAACAGGCATTGTACTTGTACTTGTACTGTTTTATACCAAATTATTATTTATGGAAGGTATCCATTTTCTTTATTCAGCTGACTCTGCCTTTTATTTTCTCAAGAGGGTGTGTACCTGTATCTAATTCTGCTGCTGGAAGCACTGGCACTTCCATATACCAGATTCCCATTGTGTAGATTCCTATTTCAGGAAGTTACCAGAAGCCAGACTAACACAAAGTGAGTGTGCTGGAGCTTCAAAGAAAAAAAAAGTAAACAAAAACATGTCTGTGAACATTGCCTAATGATACAATATTGCCTCATGACACCAATGTTTACACACATGACACCAATGTAGATATAGAAAGTTGTAGTGATATCTATGTTAAGAAAGCTCAGGATACTGCTTTCATTACAGCACTAAAAGTAGACACTCATTATTTTTGATTACTCAATGTTGTTTGTCAGTTTTGTGGGGCCTCTCATTTTCTCAAGGAAAGACCAACTGACGGATACTTCATTAGTTGCTGTCATAATAAGTATAAGTATAATGAGCAATCCAACATTTCCAAATTATGCCAATTTAAAAAAAAACATCAGGTCTTATAACAATGCAATTTCATTTGCTTTTATGGGTGCTACATTAGCAGAAAATGCCCCAGGACATGGTCCATATTGTTTTAGAGTTCAAGGACAAATTTACCACGCCCTTCACATTTACACCAACAAGAAGGAGAGCAAAGGAAATTTGCAAAGTTATATGTCTAAGATACAATAGAAGCTGTTGAACTTCCAGAAAATAAACAGTGCTTGTGCATTTTCTTTGAACAACTGGATAAAATTATGGCCAACAACCGATACCGTCAAGAATACAAACAATTAGCACAGGTTGAAAAGGAACAACAGCAACATGCTCAAATACATCAATTGCCAATGCGAAGAGTAAATATGGTTTTAAAAAGAGATCGCAATACTGATCAAAGACAGTATAATATACCAACAGTAAATGAGGTTGCCATGGTATTTAAAAATGAAGATGGTGAACCACCTTTTCAGAGGGATATTAGAATATATCCACGCAATGAAGACCAACCTTTTATTAACATAAATATATTAAGTTGTAATTTGGATCCAATGACATATCCCATTTTCTTTCCAAATGGTGAGACATGATTGGAACCAAAATTACAATTGCAAAGTTATCCCAATAGTAAAGTTTGTGTTAGATGCAATATTTCTATGCTGGAATATAAAGTGGCACAAACTGCTATCCGGGATCATTTTAATCCTATTTTATGTGGGGGGCAAACTCATACAACAATGGATTATTGATTCCTATCTACAAGTTGAAGCAAATAATCTACATTTTATCAAATTTCAACAAAACAAGCTTCTCATAGATCAATATTGTCGATTGATTAATTATGTTGCTGAATTGGCTACCAACGGAGCAATTCCAGCTGGAAGAGCAATCATTTTGCCATCCACTTTCCAAGGATCTCCTCGCAATATGGGAGAAAGATATTCATTACATTCACATGTAATCCACAATGGCCAGAGATCAAGGAAAATGTTTATCCTGACCAAAACACTTTTGACCAACCAGATTTTGTGGCAAGAGTATTCAAAATAAAACTCAATTTATTAATACATGATATAACTAAAGCAGTTATTTGGAAAATGTGTGACTTACCATTGAATTTCGAAAAAGAGGCCTGCCACATGCACACTTTCTTATAATCCTGCAGGAAAAAGATAAACTGAATACTGCAGATAGACTGGATTCAGTAATTATTGCTGAACTGCCACATCCAGAAAAAATATTAAAAATTTTATGAGATTGTAAAACACATAATGATTCATGGGCCATGTGGAGATATCAATCCAAATTCACCATGTAAGGAAAATAAAAAAAGGTACAAAAGGGTTCCCAAATTTCAAATGCAAACTTATGCTAATTGTGAAGGATACCCTTTGTAAAGAGAAGGACAAACAGCTAGTATACATGGCCAAAAGGTTAATAATAGATATGTAGTTCGATACAATCCACATTTGCTGATGAAGTACAAGGCACACATAAATGTGGAAGCTTGCACTTCTATTAAACCCATCAAATATGTGTGTAAATATATACAGTATACAAAGGATATGATGCTGCAACTGTTCTTGTGCAAGGTGCACACAACGAAAAGGAAAATCCAATTTTACATGACGAACTTTCATGTTATTTAGATGCTCGCTATATCAGTGCTCCAGAAGCAATGTGGCGTCTTCTGAAATTTGAGATGCATGATCGGTCACATGCCGTGTATCGATTATCTGTCCATTTGCCTCACAGTCAGTTTGTTTGCTTTACTGCAGTGAAGACTTCTTGAAACGTTACAATGAGCCCATTGCACTCTTAAAAGCGTTAATGGAAATTCAAGAAATATTTCTTGCTCATGGATTAAATTGTGCAAGTTTTAATTTGCCTGATCCAGGACTTATAGAGGACATCATCTTTGATGATTATGACACTGAGCTTCAACAACAAAAAAACACACAAAAACTGGCAACTTTAAATACTTTACAATTGCAAGCATGTATTGCCATCACAAATGCTACAGATGATGAAATGTTCAAAAAACTTTATTTCTATCTAGATGGCCCTGGTGGATCAGGAAAAACTTATTTGTGCAATTGTTTGATGAGTTACATTCGAGCACAGGGTCAAATAGCAATGCCATTTGCAACAACTGGAATTGCTGCACTTTTGTTCAAAGTTGGCAGAACTGTGCATAGTGGATTTAAACTGCCAGTTCCCATTTTAGAAACATCAGTGTCAGATATTCAACTGAATTCTTTACAAGCAAAAACATTTAAAAATAGTAAATTAATTATCATAGATGAGGCAACAATGATGTCATGTCATGCTTTGCAATGTATTGATAGATTATTAAAAGAAGTGATGGATAATAATTTGCCATTTGGTGGAAAGGTGATGTTGTTAGGAGGAGATTTTAGGCAAACATTACCTGTTGTGCCACATGGAAATAGGACTGACATCATTGAAACATGTATCAAGACAAGTAAACTGTGGAAAATATTTACACACCTCAAATTAAAATTAAATATGAGATCTGAAGGCCAAAACAAATTCAATGATTCGCTCATTCAAAACGGAGAAGGAAAACATCCACCAATACATGATTTACCCAATGATACCATTGAAATTCCATCACAAATGGTTTGCAAAGAATCACTCATATTGGCAATCTTTCTAAACACTCTTAATAACGACGATTACTCCGACATTGCAAACAAAGGGATATTTACATCCAAAAATATAGATGCCTTGAATCTAAATAACAAAATTTGAAAATTTATCAAAAGAATTATTACAGTGCAGATTCAGTTCTGGCTGACGATAAAGACAGTGAATCTAACTTTAGTATAGAATGTATTAATTCTTTAACACTATCTGGAATGCCACATTTGCAGTTGAAAAAATGGGCAATTGTCATGCTATTGAGAAATATGAATCTAAAAAATGGACTTTGTAATTGAACAAGATTAATTGTGTAGGATTTAAAAGATCATTTCATGCATGCAGAAATGATGACTGGTACCCAGGAAGGTGAACACGTTTTTATACCAAGAATTAATTTGGCTCCATGTGAGAGTGGTTTACCTTTTGTCCTTCAAAGGAGAAAATTTTCAGTTATCATGGCATTTGCCATGACCATAAATAAATCCCAAGGACAAACTTTTAAGTCTGTGGGTATTTTTTTACAGGAACCTGTTTTTGCACATGGACAACTTTATGTTGCTTTTTCAAGGTGCACTAATCCAGATGGTATTAAAGTTTCAACTGAAGACAACCCAAGTCAGTGTGATCTATTACACGATGGGTGCATTTTTACAAAACACATTGTGTACTATTAGGTTTTGTAAACACAGAAAATAGTGGTTTAATTGCCAGGATGAAAATTAATGTCACTTGAGCTCTTTTTAGAAGACCACTATTTCACATATGAAACTCTATGTACAATTTTACAAAACTACAACAATAACAAAAAAAAACGGAAAAAAAAAACAACAACAATAAACATTGGTTATATCCCATAGACAAAATTAAAAGTCTGCTGGGCTTTTTTTAAGGGAACCACTTGGACAAAAACTAAAAGACTGGGAATGTCTTGGAAGTAGCCTTTTGTCCGGATTGTCCCCACAAAACAGGTACGTTGCATTTTATCACTTTTACTGTTTCAATTTTAATTCATGTTTTGTAATGTTAAAATAGTTTTTTTAAAGGTCACAAAAGTTGTTTCATTGTGTGTAATTAAGGGTTCATGTTAGTAGGAAGATGATCATTTGTTGTAAAAATTAAATGTATAATTAAATACAGAGTTTTGATCCAGGGAGTAATCAGATCGCACATTAATGGGGTCAGGAAGGAATTCATTGTTTCCCTTCTTTGATACAATTGGCTACATTTTAATGTTTTTTTTCTCACTGTTTGCCTTCCCCTGGATTCATTACCTACGTGGTTTAACAGTACATTAAATAAAAGTTGCATGTTACAAACCATTATGCAATGGTTTAATATACTCATTGATATAAAGTTGACCTAATGTTATGTTACTCATCCATACCTCAGATTTCAAAATATATTGTTAATAAAAATGGTTCACTAATGTTTCAAATATAAGTTGCATGTTACAAAGCATTATGTAATCATTTACAACAATTTATTCATACAAACTTCATCCATTGTTACATTATTTTGGCATACATGACAATTTAAAAGTTTACTATGGTTAAACAATGATTGTTTACCAGTTGTTAAAAAACAAGTTGACTGGCGAAGCGAGGGCCTCAGTTGCTGGCATGGAGCGCCTTAGGCGCTCCATGCCAGCACCTGAGGACCTCGCAAAGCGAGGGCCGCAGTTGCTGGCATGGAGCGCCGAAGGCGCTCCATGCCAGCAACTGCGACCCTCGCAAACTTCACGTCGCAACCCAAACAGTACGACACACACATTACGACACTCGCAAACAACATACGACACACGTTCACACACATTACGGCCTCGCAACACTCGGACGCAACTCGCGAACATTACAAAATGTAAAACACAATACATACACACACCACATACATAAAAAACTTACCTACACCAAGAGGGAGCACCCAGCACCTCAAAAATACAACTTACACCTCGATTTTACTCGAAATAAAACAGTTTAGAGACTAAAAAAAAATCGAAGCGAGAGAAAAAATGGCCGCCGAACAAAACGAAAACGAGGCTACAGCACTCTAAACTCGCAAAACACCACAAGAAACTCGCAAAACACCACAAAACACCTACGGATATTCCGATACAAACGTATACCACACATTACTCGCCATTTTACGCCAATGCGGAAGTACACGACTACGCTAACGGTTTGGGCTCGCGCACGCACAGTCTTACACTGCACACATTCAGCACGCTTACACAGCAGATCCACACCACTAATGCTGCAGCAACATCAAAACACATTCACAGCTCTTCCACACAATGCTTTAAAATAGGTAAAGTATATTCATTTATTAATGTATTATATATTTCATTATTACACACTAAACAGCATTAGCTACCTTACAATTTCATTGCCGTCATTTTTTGACGGGAAATTCGCTAGTTATTTAATATTCTACATTTATTTGCTGAGATGAAATGCTTCCTGTCCTTTTTGTATATAAAATACATACTATAAACAGGACTTGTTTGGATTACTTAATACCAGTTCACATTCTGTTTTCCTGAATCAAATTGATGGGCCAGGCCGAATGTATTTTCAGTTTTGTATTGAACATGAATATTAATGGGACT
This sequence comes from Discoglossus pictus, assembly GCA_027410445.1. Classification (NCBI taxonomy): domain Eukaryota; kingdom Metazoa; phylum Chordata; class Amphibia; order Anura; family Alytidae; genus Discoglossus; species Discoglossus pictus. The sequence goes on along the minus strand of CM050165.1, from coordinate 261,735,508 downwards.
GTATCACTGTCCCTTTAGAAACAGACATATCCTTTTAAAATAGGCAACATTTTAAACATTTCTTATAAATTATTCTAAATCTATAGGTACTCACTTTCAAATATAACAATTATTGCCTACACACATTCGAAGAATTTCCAAATCCTGTATCAATAAACATAAACTACTCCATCTATACAGATATTTAATTAAGTCAAAGCTATTGACAACCCTTGATACAGCGGAACTGAATATGCTGCATAATTTATTAAATGGACTGGCTACTTCAAACATTTAATTCCTTTTCCTCAGGCATTAATCTTTAAAAGTGCAAAGAATAAAAAATAATTAATACATTTCTATTAAATCATATTTCTTCCTGGGGAGAGTGAAACATGCACAGATATGTTGAATTACATATAAAAGTATCTAACACTTAGACCACAATCTCACAGCCTTATTAAATTGCGATTCGGTAAATTTAAAAGGGCTCTATTTAAGCACACAGCATATTTTTTTACAGACGTTTTTAGTTAGTGAAGACCTTGCTTTTGGATAGAAGTTCACTAACTAAAAACTTCTGTAAAAAAATATGCTGTGTGCTTAAATAGAGCCCTTTTAAATTTACTGAATCGCAATTGAATAAGGTTGATAATCTCTAACTTAACTGCGCTACAGTGCAAAATCCCTAGTGTAACTGCGTAACGGCACAACCTCAATCAAACCTCACCGTAATGTGGGGTCCACTCATCGGGGCTGTTAGACTGCAGCCCTGATGCTGCTAGGGTCCTAATACAGCACTGCTTTGTAGACTATGGTGTTATCAGTTCTGTAGCCTGCTCAGTAATGCTGCAAAGTTTAAATCGTTCCCCTTCCCCCAACTATCTACATAAACCCCTTCCTGTCATGATGTACTGATTAAATGTGCTTGATAAAAACCTAGTTTGTACCTGCCCAGTAGAATCATTAGGTTCTTTGCATATCACTGTTTACAGGAATAGACCCAGACCAGCATACAATCACCAGGATAGCAGAGTTAACAATTGGATCCAAACAGGTTCAGCAATAATAATCCCAATGGTAAGAACTATTCTTCCAACATAATGAAGCATACACATAAATGATGTAAGATCAAACTGACAACTGATCGCCTGATGATGGTACAGCAAATTTATACATAACATCACCCAATCACAATTAGTCTCCATCACTTGATCAAAATTTCCTTTCACCAATCCCATTCAGCCAACGCCCTGGCCATGTGGGAAGACTGTCCATCAACTGATGTCATCCTCTCCAATCACCCTCCTCTAGTCCTGGAGCCTGCCTGAGTAATAAGGTTCATATACTCTTTGACGTAGCTAGTCAGGCTTTCCATGACGTAGCTAGTCAGAACAGTAGTGCAGACGATTTGTCTGTCTGTTTACGTAACCTTCCATATGCCCCACTACTTTAGATATATGTCCCTTTAAGAATTACTAGGATTCCCCAATCTCTGTACCCTAGCTTCCCAATACCGGGACCTAGCGCCCCTTCATGTGGGAACCCTTATGCAGAGACGCCTTATGTTTAATTACCTTGCCTCCCCCCCCCCCCCCCCCTAATTTACAAATGTTTGTCTATTTCAGCTGTATCAAACAACAAAACACACTCTCTGGGTCTCTGAACACAGCCAGTAATCCCCTCCCTCCCTGCCCCTTTCCCACCCGCCACTGGTTAGCTTTCATTTATTTAATAACTCAAACTACTTGCACCTGATCAATTAACCACCCATGATTACTATCCCTACTTATTCATCTCATATTACTCTCTTGGCCACTATATTCCCTTTTACTTTCTTCTTCTTCTTAAGTTCCTGCTTGTGTCTCAGACTATCCTCCTCATTTTCTCCACATTATGTCTCCAACACCATTAACAACTCTCTTTCCCTGCTTTTCTCGCCACTGCTCTGTTTCCACAAGCTCCTTTCCTTCCTTCAATCACTATTTAATTCATCTTCTAAGGCGCATAAGCAGAAATGCTTCTGTAAGACCTTCTCTCATCTCCTCTCCCTGCTTTTTTTGCTGGCAGCTGGACATATAGCTTCTAACCCTGACCCCTCACTCAGTCCATCCTCTCCTGCCATGCTGAGACCCAGGGCTGTTAACTTTTTATTATTATTATTAATATTATTATTTATTTGTAACGTGCCAACATATTCTGTAGCGCTATACATACATTTTGTAACATTGTCCTTAATCCATGTGTTTGAATATTACTCCTCTGCTATGTCTAAAATGTACCCTCCACCACTCTGTAAAGCTAACCCCTGACTTTCTCACCTGCAGGATATATTATCTGACCACTAGGGGCAGATAACATAATACATACTGGAATAACCCTAGTGGACCCTAGCGGGGACGATCAGTGCCATGTGCCATTAAGTCCCCATTTAGCGGCTTATGTTTACCTGTATGGTCCATGTTCCCTCCATTCTGGGACAAGTTACAATCATGGAAAAGTTACCTAACATAGTGAAGTGCAGCACCATCAAATGATCAACTGTGCAGTACCTAGCCCAGATAGCTTTAGGCTGCAGAGTCAGTGGTTTTGGTCAAGGTAATTTTACTGTGGTATCCAACTCTGTACCATCAACAGATGGACACTATGAATGTGTAGAGCCAGTAATGGGTTAAATTATGCCTGGCAACAAGACCGGGGTTACTCACTTTACAGGCCGGTCATGGCTCCCATAGAAATCTTACAGTTCACCTCTCATATACTTCTATGGGGCCATAGACATGAATAGGCACTATAGAGCTTAAACAGTAGATCAAAAGAGATGCCGGTGCTACCCACTTAACCCTACTTGACGCCTGTTGTTTGTTAAAGCAATTTGCTTCAGTGTTCTGTTTTGACAAGGCTTAACAAGCTCTTTGACAGCTCTATTCACCACCCACAGTGTCATTGAAATCTATGCGGTGCGACCATGAGTTTGTGCCCAGCTGGCATCCTACCTGACCGCTCATGCTAAGATCAAACACTTATCACGGTTACTAATTACAAGCTGTCTGACTGATCTTAAAAATATACTAATCCCATTGCACACTAAAACAATAGCGGTTAAACCTATCTTTTGACCCCATTCATAATTGAATGTGCATTGTTCTCTGGCATTTTCCAGCCCTTCCTCTAGTCTTACTGGACCGTAAACTGAGTACCTTGTAAAATGTGAACCCCTTTCCCCGGGGAACCCATTTCTTATACTTTATTAAATTCCCTGAGGAAAATCCTAACTGTTAAGACTAAACACGACTGGGTACCATCCGTACATCATCAATTATATACAAGAGCTCAGTATCACATGATAAATCCATAACATGGAAAATGGTAAAACAACATTGCTGTCATAGTCCAAGTGTCCAAACAGAGAGAACATCTGCCTGAAGAAAGTGGAAAAACAGCCAGTTAACCCACGTTAGCCCAGGGCCCTCAACAGCCCAGTAGTTCCAAAAGTCTCAGGGTCGCCCTGGGTGGCACACTTCCCATGGCAGGGAAGGGGTTAAAACTATACGTGATCAGCAGGGGGTTTAAAACCCCACTGCTGATCACCCCTAAAAGACCTTTTGAACCCCCCGAGACTCTCTCCTTCCACAAAGTGAAGGGAACCTCCACCTCTAACACGCGATCCCCACTAACTTTACCTACTAACTTGGGGGTCTATTGAGAACCCTATGGCACCTACAAATTAACTCTCTGCCACAGAGATCCTTAAATGACCTCAGTTGCACCTAAATGTCAACCCTCTACTATGGGGGTTCCTCATGCACCCCCTAGGCACACATACACTAATTAGCCATTGGGTCTATAGTCTCAGTTATCAGCTTCCTCCAGGCATGATTTGGGCACAGCATGGGGTGATTAGATAGTGTAGTGGCTAGTAAGTGTCTGGCTGAGGGGTCTGGATATTTACCCACATGGGGGACCCAAAACCTGAGGTGTGCACGTCCTAGATTATCTGGGATAGACTGCCTGCCATTTGGGGGCCACAGAGATGGGTAGTGGAGTCAGCTAGGTGGCTTAATGTACCTCCCGAGCGTGGAGGGAATGGTGGTAAGGTCGGTGAATTCAGGGGATTATGTTGTTGTAAAGAAGAAAGATAAAATAACACCTATTCAGAGTGATAAGCCCAATGGATATAAAAATATAACATTTATTAACCAATTACTAAAACAATTACCTTAAAGCACGAAGGATTAAAGGGCCTTATTGGCTTTTAAACAAAAGACATCAATTGCAGTACCATAAAGTTAACTATACATCTGGACACAGATGTATAGTCCCAATGAAGCTGTGAGCTTTACCATGTAGGGTCACACAAGATGGGCAGATCATAGCAGAGAGGTCAGACAAACTGCAGTCCAAGGAGAAGGAACTGGCAAACTAGTCCAGTATTTTTACCAAGAAAACCTTATGGACGAGCACAACCAGAAACAATAGGTATCCAGATGTATAATGAAATTAATGGTACTACAATTGCTGTCTTTTGTTTAAAAAACAATAAGGCTTTTAAGTCATTTGTTTTTTTAAGTAATTGTTTTAATAATTAGTTAATAAAAGTTATATTTTATTATTCATTGGTCATTTCACTCTGAATATGTGATCTTTTCTTTTTCTTCTTTTTTTCTTTTATTCTCATTTTTGTTTACATATATACCCCAATTTAGCACCTAGGAGTACTATTTGATCAATTTGGTAAAATGTTTTACTTATTATGATTATGTGGTTGGATTTACCAGCTCCCTAGCCAACCTCCCCTCGAGTAGAGATACCTTGATTGAGTGGGAGGGGAGTTAACTAATTGGCTTGAGGTGGCTATGGGGTGTATTCACTTTTTGAGGCAGACCAGAGCTTCCACAATTTCTTTTCAGCAGACATTTTTGGTGAACATCTCTTTGGCCCCCGTTTTTTTAATTGTTATTTATTTTCACTGTATTTTTGTAATTGGTGATTATGAGTCAGTCCAGTGGCAGCCACACTCAGTGTACATCCTGCCACATTTATGCACTGCTGAAACAGCTGATCCAGGGTCCATACCTATGTGTCAGGTGTGAGTATGTTGCCTCTCAACGCACAAATTGGTGAACTGAAGAGATTTGTTCCACTGGAAAGGGAGTTGGTGCTCACTGACTATATTTAAGTTGAGCCTGGCAAGGAGGGTGGAGATGGGGCTAGTGAGGATGTCCAGGGAGGTAGCTGGGTCACAGTTACAAGGAGAAGCATGGGGGGAACAGGAGGAGGTGGCAGGCCAGTTCTGAGTTGGCAAACACGAACAGACAGGTTTTGGTGGTAGGGGACTTTTTTATTAGGAGAGCAGACAGGGTGTTTTTTCACCCAGATCCTAGCAAGTGAACAGTTTGCTGTCTCCCAGGTGCTCGGGTTTGGCATGTTGTGGATTGGGTTGATACATAACTGGGAGGGGCTGGAAATGAACCTGCAGTCTCAGTACATATTGGTACCAATGACAAAGGAAGATCGAGTGTCCTAAAGAATGATTCTAGAGAACTAAGGAATAAGCTTAAGGTAGGGACCTCCAAAATAGTATTTTCCAATACATGCTAGCCCAGGGAGACATAATGAGCTTAGAGGGGTTAATGTCTGGCTAAAAATGTGGTACACTAAGGAAGGCTTTGGCTTTTTAGAGCACTTCTCACTTAAGTACACTTAAGTACAATCTCTATAGCAGGGATGGATTGCACCTTAGGGAGCTTGTGTGCTAGGGGATAGGATGATAGAAAAGCTGGAGGAGTTTTTAAACTAGTAGGTGGGTGGGACTAGATAGAAGTAATGGGATTGAAAGTGTAGAGGGGTTAAGGAATGAATTAACTAGTCATGTGGGATGAGAAGGGAGGGTTAGTATAGTCAATAGGGGGCATTGCTAAGTACATCAAGTATATTAGCAAACACTTCAATACTACAGACTCATAACAACATAAGGTGTATGCTTGCTAATGCCAGAAGCTTACCAGTAAAAATGGGCAAAACATTAGCAGTTATGGAGAAATTAGTTTTAATAAGCATTGTTGGAACATGTTGGGATGACTATCATGACTGGACTGTTAATCTGGGTGGTTATAACCTATTTAGGAAAGATAGTGGCATGGTTAAAGAGGAGGAGGGATTTCTCTGTATGTATAACCTGTATTTAAGCCTATAGTCAGATAAGATATTAATGCTGGAACTAGCAATAATGTTGAATGCTTGTGGGCGGAGTTAAATAGCGGAGGAACAAATTCTAAAAGAATATTGGTAGGAGCATGCTACAAATAGCAGATATTATTGAAAGTGAGGATCAGCAATTATTGTTAAAGACTAGAAATATCATGTAGAAATAAAGTAAAAGCAATACATCAAATCAGATGTGGCTTAACAATGATTTAAAGATTAAGATACAGAGTAAAAAACAGACATTTAAATTATACAAAAAGAGGAGACAGAGACAGCTTTACATAAGTAAAAGGAAGTCAACAAGACTTACAAAAATACTGTTAGACTGAAATAGAAACTGAAAAGTTAGTTGCAATGGAGCATTAGACTAACCCTAAAATATTCTTTGACTATATTAATGAGAAGAAGGTCAGGCAGGAACTTACAGGACGTCTGAAACAGTGACCAGGAAAGGAAGATGAGCTAAATAGGTTGTTTTCTACAGTATATACAAGGGAGGTACCAGTGGTAGAAACAATGCAACAAAATGGAGCTACACTACCTTCTCAAAAAAATTGGTTACCGCAGGTTGGAAAAAATAAATGTTAATAAAGCCCCAGGTTTTGATGGACCACATCCAAGTGTACTGAGGGAACTGGGTTTTGTAATAGCCAAACAATTATATCTATTTTGTCAAGATTCACTCAACACAGAGTCGCTACTAGATGACTGGAGAAAAGCAGATGTGGTACCTATATTTAGGAAGGGAACAAGAGCAAATCTTGGGAATTATAGATCAGTGAGCCTCACTTCTGTAGTGGGAAAGGTGCCTCTCAACGCACAAATTGGAAAACTGGAGAGGAGATTTGTTCCACTGGAAAGGGAGTTGTTGCTCACTGACTAAATTTTAGTTGGGCCTAGCAAGGAGGGTAGAGATGGGCTAGTGAGGATGTCCAGGGAGGTAGCTGGGTTACAGTTACAAGGAGAAGGAGGGGGAACAGGAGGAAAAGTGTTAATAAGGGATGATATACAAGAATATGTCTATTTGAACAGGATTATAAGTAGTAGTCAACACGGATTTATGTTGGATAGGTCATGTCAAACAAATTTGTTTCTATGAGGTTATTAGAAACTTGGATCAAGTCAACGGGATTTTGCAAAGGCTTTTGATATAGTGCCACATGGAAGACTATTGTGCAAACAAAGGCATACAGGAATTGCAGTAAATATCTGCTCATGGATTGAGAGCTGGCTAAAAGACAGGAAACAAAGGGTTGTAAATGGAACATATTCAGATTGGAATAATGTGGCAAGTGGGGTTCCTCTGGTTTCAGTATTAGGTCCTCTGCTTTTTAACATATTTATTAATGACTTAGAAGTAGGATTGGAAAGAATTGTCTCCAATTTTGCTGATAACACAAAGTTGTGCAAGAAAGTTATGTTCTTTCCTTCCAAAGGGATTTGCATAATTTAGAGAAATGGAAAACTAAACGTAAGATGAGATTTAATACGAATAAATGTAAAGTTATGTATTTGGAAAGGAAAAATATCCATGCAATTTATAATCTTATTGGAGCAAATGGAGCAGTATCAGATAATGAAAGGGATTTTGTAGTGCTTGAGGACACCCACCTAGGTAACAGTGCTCAATGCCAAGCAGCAGCTGCAACAGCAAAGAAAATATTAGCATGTGTTGAAGGAAGTAAATATGATTCTGCCACTATACAAATCCCAGGTACGCCCTCAGTTGGAATATGAAGTACAATTTTGGGCACCACTTCATAAAAATGACATTTTAGAGCTGGATAAAGTACAGAGAAGGACAACAAAACTAATTAGGGAAATGGAGGGGCTAAGATATGAAGAAAAAATAATTGAATTAAACTTATTTGCTCTAGAACAAAAGGCATCTAAGAGAGGATATGATTACGTTATATAAATACATCCAGGGTCAATACAAGGCTTTGTCAAGTTAACTTTTTGTTCCAAGAGGTTTTCACCCTTGAGGGTAAAAGTAAAAACATTCCACCTTAAAGAAAGAAAAGGGTTCCTCAAATTAAGGGTGGTTAAACTATGGAATTCTCTACCAAAGGTGGTTGTGACAGCGGATTTGAAAAGAGATCGCATACATTTTTTTTTTTTAAGTGCATTTAGGGTTATCCTGGATAATTAGAGAAGGAGTGTTGATCCATTGAGGAAACCAACTGTCTTATTTAGGGCCAGGAAGGATTTTTTTCACATTTTGAGACAATTGACAAAGCTTTACTGGATGTTTTTTCTGTTTGCCTTCCTCTGGATCAATTAACAATGAACAATCCGCATATTGCAGATCAGAGAAGATCTAAAAAGGTAGAACTTGATGGACTAAAAGTATTTTTTCAACCTCAATTACTATGTTATACTTAGTAACAAAGTAATTATGTAACTATGCAACTATACCACGTGGGTTAGGTCTGTCTGCTTATTATAGCTTATTGAGTCAGAGGAGGATTGGCTAAGGGGGTTTTAGGTTGGTCCGAGCAGTATTCACTCTTTCGAGTTTCACAATAATTTTAGATATTTTGGTTCCTGTTAGATTGAATTTGGGGGGGGGGGTCACAAATAATAGCTATGGTCAAATATTTCCTAATTTGTAGTTAACCAAAAGACAAAAGATCAAATGGGTATCGCTTGCAGAACACTTGAAACCACTTATGCTTTGTCTATTAAAACAAGTGTTTCAATTGTTGTTTTGACAATCTTGTTATTTATACTCGATGGCTTAATCATGTTTTGGAATCTCCCACAGAAATCTATGGAAGCCCGTAACTATCTTTAAACTGAACTTTTGGCTGCGGGTTACAATTTTGTTTACATATATAGATGTATTCAATTGACTCAGCTGACAATTACATGCTCACAGCACCCACACGCAAATCATGAACCCATAAGTAGCATTTCAGGGCATGATCATGATCGATTAAGCAAGAACGTAAGTTACATTTTAGACAGTGTCAATTGTAAATGAGGCCGTCATCATGAAGTTTTGACAATCTTGTTAATTATACTTGATGGCTTAATCATGTTTTTGAAGTCTATGGAACCAAACTTAAAGCTTGATGCAATTTTGAATCCGAGCGGGACCAAACAATATTTCTATTAGCTCAATGTAGCAGGTACACCCAAAACACATTCTGCACATGTAATAAATGTCCACAAATTAAAAAATGACCTAGAGCCCTTTAGGCTGAAATGACTTGGGGAACAGGGCCAGGGCATAAAAACCAGGGCTTTGGGCCTAACATTATACAACAACATAAATCCACAAGTGACAAAGGACCCTATTCAACTGTAAGCCTGTAACTACCTTTAAACTGAACTTTTGACTGCGGGTTACAATTTTTTTTCATATATAGATATATTCAATTGCATGCTCTCAGCCCAAACACGCAAATCATGAACCCGTAAGTAGCATTTCGGGGCATGATCATGATCCATTAAGCAAGCCCGTAAGTTACATTTTAGACAGAGCCAATAGTAAATGAGACCGTCATCCTGAAGTTTTGACAATCTTGTTAATTATACTTGATAGCTTAATCATGTTTTTGAATCTCCCACAGAAGTCTATGGAACCTAACTTAAAGCTTGATGCAATTTTCTAATCTGAGTTTGACCGAAAAATATTTTTATTAGCTCAATGTAGCAGGTACACCCAAAAAACATTCTGCACATGTAATAAATGTTATAAATGTCCACAAATGACCCAGAGCCCTTTAGGCTCAAATGACTTTGGGCCTCATTCAATTTTGATTTGGCCAATTGAATAGAGCTCTATATAAGCACATTATATTTTTTTACAGAAGTTTTTAGTTAGTGAACTTCTATCCAAAAGCAAGGTCTTCACTAACTAAAAACTTCTGTAAAAAATTTGCTGTGTACTTTTACAGAGCCTTATTCAATTGGCCAAATAGCATTTGAATGAGGCCCTTGGTGAACAGGGCTTTGGGCCCAAAATTATACAACAACATAAATCCAAAAGAGACAAAGGGCTCCATGATATGTATTAACTCCTAGATTCCTGGGATTAATATAACATGGAAATACAACATAAAATAAATATTTTATTATTGCAGATTTGCAAGCTTGAGACTGTTTTGCAATTAATTCTAATGTCTTTCATTGCTTTCCCAGTATTTTTAAGTACAATATTGTGTGTTTATTTGCTTTTCCATTGTTACGAACAGGTGTTTAACTCACTTGCGAGTCCTATCTAGTACTCGTATAATTTTTTTATACATTTGCCATTTACTGGTTTGTAGGCAATTGCGGGCTTGTTGAATTGTTGTAATTGAATATGGATTTTGAGTCCTTAGCACTGGTAACATTTACAGGCTTGAAACATCAGGAAGGAGATAGGACGGAGTTACTGTTTTGACAACTGTAGTGCTTTCGAGCCTGTAACTCGCAATTGGAATAGGAGTAGCTAAAAATAGCCAACTGAATATCAGTAACATTTACAGGCTCATGTAATTTTGATTTGGACAATTGAATAGGAACCATAGTCTTTTAAAAAGCACTGATATCCATGACAATAGCCCATGAGTTAGGTAGCCACATGTGCTAATGTCCATCAATGTTCGACTGCCATCGCAAAAGAGTGCATGAGTAGAGGCTGGTCATGATATGAGCCAACTCATCTGTTGTATCATGCTGATAGCTGTGAATTGTTCCTTTCACCTTTGCACTGGTGAGACTTTCTTATAGTTGCTGAAGCTTCTGCATAACTTGCTCTTTCAGCTTATACAAGGAAGGACTCACCCTCTGCTCTCGCAAAGACATCTGTGTCTTCTTTCTGTAGGGCACTTTGTTGCCCCTAAATGCATGCTTCCACCTCCACTCTGGAATATAATTTGGCATCATCCTTATACCACTCATATTAGTAGCAATTTGCCTGTCTTCCATTTCAGGGTTTCTCAGCCCTATTGGGATGGAGCCCAGCTTTGCTACTTGCTTTGCTTGTTTTCCCTCTTAACTCTCCTTATCCAGAACGCTATGTCTATTAAAATTGTGAAGTATCCCGATAGCTCTCTGCCTCAGATTTTAACGGGACACATGTCCATGCTCTGCTTTATATATCCTCTCAGCTACAGTGGTTCCTGTTCCACCAGCTCAATCTCCAGCTCGCAACGTCCTCATCATTCACTTTAGGAAGGATTCCAGTTTACTTATTAAAATCAGTTCCTTCTTCCTTTGAAAGGACATTGGCTGCAATTATCTGTTTGATCTTCCCTTTCCCTGGGTCAGAGAACTTTGTCAGGCATATTCTTTCTATAGCATCATCATCCAACTTGGTAGTATTCACAAATCTGTCTGGGTCTGTCCACGTGTCTTATGGAGGCTTCTTCATTGCTCTTACCCATAAGGTTTCTGCATCGGTTTGGGTTCACGTGTTCCTCAGTGTCTCAATCAGCATCTTTCATTCTGAAGCTGGTTTTGGACCCAGTGAGTAATAGCATATTTCCCTTTACATTTTAACTTTTGCTGACAACATCAGTCCCATTTTGCTCTAGGGGCAGGGGCAAATGCTCTTTAGCTGATTCAGCTGTCTCTTTAGTTGCTACAGCCATTTCTTTAGTAGTTTCAACCATCTCTTTAGCTGCCTTAGCATGACAGGATAAGGCAGGTTACTTTCTACTGGCTCAGTGATTATAAACTTCTTCCCACTTACCTCCAGTGTTGCTGTACTTGTAGTGTAGATATTCACTATTCTATGTACAAATTTTATGACTATTTTATTAGATTTTTTTTCCACAATGCTAGGATTTTGCCTGAAAAGAGAGTCACTGCACTTCCTGAATCGCTTAATGCTGTAATTTCTATACCATTAGTCTTTATGGTTTCTGTAAATTGTTTCTGCCACTCCCACCAAGTTGTTCATGTTACGGTTGCGCTGATGCTTTCTTGTGTTACATTGCATTGGCTCTTCCTTGTTTGGACAATAGGCCTCTGTATGCCCCAGTTCCCCACAATAGAAGTGACCTTGATTACTGCTTTCTGTCTTTGTTTTGGCTCTTCAGTAACCAGTCTTTCTAGGGTATTTTGTTGTGAATATCTCCCAAGTATTGGATTCATATTTATTTCTCTAAATGCAAGCTTTCTAACCCAATTATTGGTTTGAGCCTTTGAGTGCTCTAGCCCATTGACCCCCCACCTCCTTAAGCAACGTGAGAGTTCATTCATTTTTCTGTCAGTGTAATAAAACCATCTGAGGTCTCTGGTTCATTTTGTCCCATCCTTTCTTGTAAGTCTAGGGTAAGTCTTCTAAAATGGTGATCCATGCCCAGCCATTCTATAATTCTCCATAGTCCATTATTTTCAGGAGACACACACTTCTTTGCTAGATGTAGCAAGTCAAATATTTGTGAGAGAGTAATCTTATTGTTCACACATTTACATGAGTGGAATCTTTGTGCTCTGACACCTCTTGTAACTCCAGCTATGGCCAGCATCTCTGCTTTTAGATTACCATAAATCATTACTGTATTCAGGTCAAAGTAATATTTTTGATCTTCACCACATAAATAAAAAGATACTGGCCCATTGACTTTGAGACCACGCTTCCCTAATTGCACTTTTTTAAATGGTCCAGAGATATGATTCCCCATTATCTTCATACTAATAACAATTGTGTGTATTTTCTTGCTGGCATGCTGCTGTTTGTATCAGGGCTTTCACAAGTTTCTTCATCTTAATTCAACATCAGACACCACATGTAATAAAAGACCCCCCCCCCCCCTTATACCCAAAATTATCCCCCCCATGCGACAGGGACTCTCTGTTACCTAAAATAAGCCCTATGGTGCAGGGAATCCCTGGCATCTATAATTAACCTCCTCCCACTGCAAGGGGTCCTTAACATCTGGACCAAGCAGATTGAGTGATCTTTCAATATGAACAATATGATTAGTCCAAAATATTTAAAGCACAGAGTGAGCATGGAATAACTAGTAATTTATTCCAAGTGCAAAAATAAATAGTGCCTCTTAGCGGTTCTCTCACAATGTTTTAGGGATGGTTGAATAGCATAGCTAGGTAGGATTTACTGTAATTGCTTTAGCAGAGATTAGCATAGGGCCCATGTTCTGCAGTGTTATACATGGGTTAAGTTCAAGGCAAAAAAACAATATAAACACTTTGCAAAAAATGGATGGCCCTGTAGTAGAATTTAGTGTGCATAGGGGTTTCTCTAAAGAAAGAAAATTAGCAAACTTACAATCTAAAGAATATTTTATGACAAAATCATATGATAAAGCATTTATTTACATAGGAAAAGTAATTGTAAATTAAATAATAGCATATTACACTATGACATATCATATCACTTGGCTACAACATATTTATACTAATTTAAATCTATAAATTATACATATGTCACTATATATATGTCACTGTATCAATATCACTTATATTTAATCTACATAGTTAAAGGTGCATATGTATAATGTATAGATTTAAACCAATAGTAGTAGGCCCAGTGATGTGATATTTCATACTGTAATCCTATCATCCTACATTAGAATTAAGGCTACAAGTTTGTCTTTCAAACAATACATATGTCTAACCAGCGAAGGTAATTTCATATAACATAATAGCATTCCCAGATTAAAGTGTATAATCAGCCAACTGAGCGTGCTCTGCATGTCTGCATGCATAATTCTTGCCCACTCAACGTTTCATCTGGATCACCTAACCAGGGGGGTGGGAGATGGTGAGAAGACATATTTGCATCAAGGTAACTTTAAATATAATTTTTTTTCATAAAGCCTACTTTTACTGTTTTAGTACATATATATTTGTTATATTTGTGTGGTGATTTGTTTAATAAAACTAAATTGTGTGAAGCTAAGACTGGTTATTTAATGACTAATTAATGACCAACTCTCTTTTCAATTACCCGACAAGGGTATTTTTCCACCTTTTAGTTCCCTTATCTTTTGTTTCATTAATCCTATAGTAGGGACACAAGCTCTCTGTTTTGCAGGCACTTTGTATAAAAGTGTATTGTGTATGACTATTAATTAGCTCAAGGACGGGGCTATCTTTTGTATCAGTCTGCCAAATTATGTGTTGTTATATCTATATTTTACTATACTCCAGTGCTGGGCAATATGTTGGTGTTATATAAATAGATGATAATAACAGTACATTCAACAATAGAGATTCATTTCTACTTTTACATTTTGTAGTTGAAATAAATTGGCCCAGAATTTAGGATATTTATGAATGTACATTTTGTTTAGCCACTATTTTTCATAAAAATCATTTTTACACATTGAAGATATATATATTGGTGTCAACCATATATATGTCTCTCTGCCATCACAACCTCACCCATGAGCCTGGCAACTATGCCCAGGCTCATAATGACTCCTCTGGGCTGCTGTGAGCCTGGGCCTAGCATTCCTCAGATTCCAGGGAAAAACTGCTAGACTAAGACTTGCGCCAAACAGCAGTCATAGTAGTTTGCTTAGCCTGTAACCGGGACCAAACAGAATCCCAGTGTAAGTCCTGCTCATAGGCTTGGAAGGCTGATTGGGGACAGAGCTACACTCATGTCTTCCTTCCTCGCTGACCCCTGTGATAAACCAGCTTACCACTAGTACCATGAGACCTAAGGGCCTTTAGTATATTGGCCAGGGTCTGCAAAACCACATGAGACACCTAATACAGTTGCTGACACATGGCCAGCAGCCTCCCATACCTCTAAGTGTCCTCACCTCAAATGTTGGATACTTTCTTCTCATTTGAAGGGGCAGATTCTTGCTAAAGCTGTCCCTATCAATGTTACCATGGTTCTCCACTCTGCATGAATCA
This sequence comes from Discoglossus pictus, assembly GCA_027410445.1. NCBI lineage: Eukaryota > Metazoa > Chordata > Amphibia > Anura > Alytidae > Discoglossus > Discoglossus pictus. The sequence goes on along the minus strand of CM050165.1, from coordinate 261,720,490 downwards.
GGAGACAGCAGGTTTATCTGCTCCCACATGAGCAGTCTTACTAAGTAAACAGTGCAATTCGGAATTATCGGAAGAGAAAATCAAGTGTAGGTTCCTGGATATGGGACGACCCTAGAGGCATGCAATGTTCAAGAAATAATTGTAAAAAAGATTTGTATGTTTTATAATAAAGAACATACTTATAAAGTAAGGCATTATACTATTATTATAATAAAGAAACAAACAATTAAAAACGTATCAAATCAGCTAACACACTTAACCACAGACACCTCTAACAAAACACTTGACATAATAATGTAATTACTAGTTTTGTTATAAATTCAACATTAATCATGCTTGGATGGGAAAATGTTAAATACCTGTTTGGTCTGCTTTTACAGTAGCTGATAAGTAATGCAAAAAGTAAATCTGTTACACAAAACATACATCACACATAGTACAAGAAGAAGAAACATTTAAGATTTGAATTTGGTCCCTCATATTTCAAGACATGTTTTAATGGTCCTCCAACCACAGTACAAAATAAGTGTACAAAATAATTTCCACAAAACAGGTTTTAAAATGTAACACAGACCACAGACTGTGAATCGTTATTAAGTTAATATATGAAAATGGATTTGCATCATTGCCCTAGAAATGATCACATAATCATTACTACACAATAAACACAAGACATATCTAGAAACGTTGTACAGATAATTTGTAGCGTTATATGCACGGTCAACAAGCTTAGTTGATTAAAGTCCCATCTGCTTCTTTTTTGGCACTGATAGGAAAAATCCTATCAGCAATATGAATTAACTTTTAGTGAAGGATATTGTTTCTGGCAGCATTGTTTAATAACATCAATACAAAGAATAAATGGTGCGCCATAGTAAGCTAATTGGGTGTTTAAATCCATCTGCAACTAAATCATTACATAAATGAGTGACATTAAATGATTTCTATCAGGACGGTCACCATATGGAAAAAATCTGCGAATAAAGTGCCTGAATAATAGCTAAATGAGCAATGATATACATTTGTATTGCTGAGCAATATGATTTGATTTTGAATATTAATAATATCAGAACATTTTAATTACAATTTAGTTTTATGAAGTTTAATATGCCTATTTATTCCAGCATGTTTGATCATTACTTTCATCTTGTTAATAAAAATCCCTGATAGAAAATATGTTAGAGTAACATAAAATGTTTGATTTTATGTGATTTGCTACAGTACGTAATATTACAATCATGTACTGTGATGTGGCAATTGTACTGAATTGAGTTGCACTTTAAACTGGTATCCAGTTATCTTTCCTGAGGGTGGATGGGAATTAAAGCTTACATTTGTTTACTTAATTGGAATATAAAGGTGATAAGAAGAGCTATCTTAACTCAGAGTCTGTTGCCTTAAAAACATGGCTGGCCTACTTTAAAGTTTCAAAATAAATATTTGCGCAAGGAGCAACAATCAGCGTCTAACAGTAAACAGCTGAAGTAGTTTTGCATAGCACCTCTGACTAGCCTGGCATGTATGTCCACAATATACTGCATGCTGACTTTTCCTTATTAGTCTTGAGTTAATTATCATGTTCACAAAATGCATAATCTATTTTGATATATGTTCATTTCAAACAAAAGGTTTATCAGGTACGTTAATTATTTGCAAAGTTAGAAGTTGACTTTTATACTTTACTATAACATCTTTGTATCATTAACATTAATAAACCATGTGACTTACAGTGATTAGGTCATATCTTCATACTGCTACATAATGAAATGTACTAGTGATTTCAGTACTACAATAATTCTCAGCAGCACTAATTAACATAAATACTTTAATTATAATGTAATCAGGAATATTTTATTTATTGAATTGATAAGTAAAAGCATACACATGTGTTTTTGAATCTGTTTCATTGATCAAGGTATGCTTGGTAAATCCTAAAAACAACTTTCGGCAAAAATGTTAATAGCATCAAATATGTCATCTACATTGTAGTCTAAAGCTCCCCTGTGAGGTATTGTTTACTGAAGATGTCACAAATTTACAAGAAAAACATTTTTTATATCAAACCTATTGTTTGCTTATGCGCTACTCTCCATAACTCTGTGGTCCGCTGCATGCCATGCACATCTCTCATTGTGTCTCTGGATGTAATTATCCATAAGTTTTTCTTGACAGGTATAATGGAGGGGTTGCCAGTTCCTTCTCCAGTCTAACGCAATTTGCCTGACCTGTCTGCTATGACCTGCACATCTTGGGCGACCCTAAATGGTAAAGCTCACAGCTTTATTGAAATACACAATCCCCTTCAGCACAACATGGTCCTAGAGTTCCCCACAAAGAAGAACAAAGACTGGTTTAAAGAAAACAATGAGAAGATTCACAAATTACTGTTTAAAAAAAGATCTACTAATCAAACACATCTCGCTCTGGGGCGTAACCGGAAATGAGAACATGCGTCAGTAGCTAAGACGCTGGAATGGCTGGAGGAGTGAGAGGAACTGTGTTTTAATGCCCTGCTCCGAGCTCTAACATCTCCCTTAGTACAAGTTAACGTCCAATCTCTCTGATAAACGAAGATATAAAAATATATGCTAAAATATTGGCTGGTGCCTGGGGTAGATGTAGGAGAAGAGAAGGAGAAGGAGATGCTGAGCTGCCGAGACGGAATTAAAGAAAACATCCGCTACGTAGGGAGACGCCAGAGATTCACGCGAGACACGTGACGACAGAAATCCCAGCGAAACGCCAGAGACCCGCCAGAGACCTGCAGCAACAGTGCATTACTGGATAGTTCCTCCGGGAAGGGAGACAACCGGCTAGCTAAGAGGAGCTGAAGAGCAGCTAGAAAAGTTAAAGCCCAGGAGGAGCTGCATAGCAGCAGAAAGGACTGGGATATATATGCTGAAACCAGCCAAGTAGAGCCAAGTATAACAGCGGTGTGGAGAAATCTGGGCCAAAAAGAGCCCCGTGCCTGGGTCTTGGAAATCAAAGGAAAATGCCAGCATTTCTGAAATTAAACAGCGGAGAATAGGGAAAAAATAGCTCTAAGAAGCTAGCTTATAATAAGTATTGGATAAATACAAATATAAAAATATGAATCTGGGACTATAGGAAATTATCTCTCTCCTGAAAACCAAGGCCAGTGGGAGAGATCATCATTAAAACATCTAAGCTACAACTTTAATAAGTAGTTTCCAAGTCTGAAAGAAATAGCTATTATTGAGCAAATTATTTGCAGAAAAATAGAGCATCGGCTGGTTCTGTTTAAGAGAAGATATTGGACAAATAGAATAAAAATAAAAAAAAAGAGAGATGTCCAACAAGAGAGCAAAAATGCCCCCTAAATTAAAAATAAAAAAAGGAGAAGGCATAAAAATCTCTGATTTTTTTTGCCCCAAAGAATAAATTTGAATCTCAAAATAACTAAAAAATGAGTCTATACTGACTCTAATTTACGTATAAGAGGTATCTCTGAATCTATACAAGGAGAAGATTTAAAAACTTATGTGGAAGAGTTCTTTAAAAGCCTAGTACCTGATTTCCCCAAGGAAGATAGTAAAATGGAGGCTATACATGGAATACCTTTACCAAAGAAATTGGAAAACACTACCTCCAGAGATATTATCATACGTCTACATTATCTTCCCTTTAAAGATGACTTGATTAAAGTAAGCTACAACCAGAGAAATTTTGATACACTGTATGATAAAATTTATTTATTTATGGATATTTCACCACAGACTTTGGCAAAGAGAAAAGAATATGCCCCGATTACATATTGTCTACGTAAAGAAGAGATTAAATATAAATGGAAATCAGCAGGAGGCTAAACCACGCTTGAATCTGAAACTTACAGAATGGCAAACAGTCAAATAGCTTTTTGAAAAATGCACTAAACACGAGTATAAAATATGTTATGTTAATATTTCTAAGGTACACTTAAGTATACAAACCAGTAAGATAAATCTAGATTTTTTATAGGTTTTCACTTTTTATATTGGTTAACGCAGATTGAAGATTTTCCATCTATAATTGTTCACATTAGTAGCTCTTAACTATTGAGTTAGAAACTCAGAAGTCACATGATAGATCTAGATATTAGATTGTTTCGGGACTAGATCTTCAAAAATGCACTAAGTATAAGTATAAAATATGCTTGGGTAATATATCAGAGTTATGAGAATCACTAAGGTATAACCTAAGTATAAACATTCATAAGAGAAACTTAGATTTTCTATACCTTAAACGTCTTCACTTTTTGCACCGATCCATATAGAAGGAAGTATTTCATAGATAAATAAATAGACTCAAGATGGTATATATAGAGTACTTCACCCGTTCGAGAGAGACTATACTTTTTTCTCGGGCTGGTTTAGTTCATACTCCCGACTTGATCACTTATTTGTAGATATTCAATCCCTGAGAAGGGTAAACATTTTTGAAATAAAGACATCGGTGTGGTCAGACCACTCAATGCTTATATTTATGATAAATGATACCACAGAAAGGCGAATAAAAAAACATTGGAGAATCGATCCCTCTTTGTTTAAGGACCAGTCCTTTGTTAAAACATTAAAATAAGAGATATCTAATTTCTTTAGGTTCAACAAAGAAATGGTTAATTCCCCTTCTATAATATGGTGTGCCAAAAAGGCCTATGTGAGAGGATTATTGATCGCCAAAGCATTAGAACAAAAAAGAAAAGTGGTAAACCTCTGAGGCTCTTATATATCGAGCTAGAAAAAACATTAGTTCAAAATAAGATAAAGCCAAATAAAGAGAGTCGGAAATTAATAAATTCATTAAACTTGCAGATTAAAAAATATTACAAAATCAGGTTGATAATCTCCTGTAGAAATATCAGATATCACACTTTGTTTTTGGGAGCAAATCAGGGAAATTTTTGGAGAACAAGTTAAAAAAACAACAAAACCTAAATAGAATTCTAAGGTTGAAGGGCCTAGATAATAAAATATTAATAATATTTTTATGAACTTCTATAAATCTTTATATAATCTGGAACAGGACCCACTTTTTAGAAAACCAGACTTAGAGGATATTAAAGATTTTTTATGTCAAATTAATTTGCCCTCAATTTCAGTAGAAGAACTTGAAAATCTTAATAAAAAAATTAGCAGTGAGGATATTTTAGAAGTTATAAAAATGGTAAAAAAAACAAGGCACCAGGACCAGATGGTTTTGATCAACTATACTATCAAATATTCTCAAAAGAGATCTGTGATCATTTAGGTAATGTGTACAATGAGATTAAAACAACTGGTAAATTAAGAGCAGAACTATCTAAAGCTAAAATAATAAATGTTCTAAAACAGGGTAAAAATCCAGAACTTAGTACAAGTTAACGTCCAATCTCTCTGATAAACGAAGATATAAAAATATATGCTAAAATATTGGCAAATAGACTAAATATTATTATTCCTAAATTAATACATCTAGACCAATCAGGCTTTGTCAAAGGAAGACAAGCCTCTGATAATATTAGACGCTTGGTAGATATCATGTCAATAGCTAGGAGTAAAGATCTATCCATGCTGGCCCTGTCGCTTGACGCTGAAAAAGCGTTCAACAGGGTCAGCTGGGACATTTTAGATGCAGTTTTGAAACAATATGGTATGCGTGATTTTGGCGCTAAAGCTATCAAGGCTCTATATACAAACCCGTCAGGCTATATTTCGGGACCAGGATACGAGTCAGAGAGTTTTTCCATTAGCAACGGTACACGTCAAGGATGCCCCCTATCCCCCCTCCTGTTTATTCTATTTATGGAGCCTCTAGCAGAATCCATAAGAAACAATGTTTTGATCGAGGGAGTGGAGATAGGAGAAGAGGAATATAAGATCATGCTCTTTGCAGATGATATCCTGCTAACACTCACGAATCCTCAGAGTTCATGTGTTAAGCTGCATCAAATTCTTTATGAATTTGGTAGCGTTTCATATTTTAAAACAAATCCTTCAAAATCTGATATAATACATAGAAAAGATTAATAACACATTTGGGCCTGAAATTTTCTTTTTCCATGAAAAACTTTATGAGGGAAAATCTGAGTAATCTTCAAAATGATATAAAAATGTTGTTAAATGAATGGAAAACTTTATATCTGACCTGGTCGGCCAGAATAGCAACAATTAATATGTGCATCATTCTGAAGTTAAGTTATGTATTTAGATGTATACCAGAGAAAGTTCCCAATAACTCCCTAAGTATGATCCAATCATATATAGACAAGTTTATTTATTTGGGAAAAAAAGAAAGTTAAGAGAGCAATAACATGTAAAAAATGTGGAAAAGGAGGCATGGGCCTACCGTCAATACAGGATATTCATGATAAAATCCTGATTTCAAAACTAATGATTTTGAATATCCAGAGTAACAGAGCAATTTGGAAAAATATAGAGGATAATCTTTTGGGAGAGATACCTATCCATACTGTTATTTGGCAGCCAAATATCAAAGTTATTCCCCTCAGTAATTTACCGGGAGGACTTAGAGCCATATTAAAATTTTGGTTCAAAATTAGATTAAATAAAAATCTAATTCATTTTCCCTCTTTGGCTTCTCCTATTGAAATCCTAAGAACTAAAGAGAACTATCAAACCCTTATATATTGGAAAAATAAAGGTATTAGATTTATAGGGGATATGTACTCAAAAGGTAAATTAATAGATTTAATTACTCTACAAACTAAACTTAATAATAGTAAGATCTCATGGCTTGATTTTGAATCAATAAAAATGCGGCTGCTGCTCTGGAGATTCAAACCAGTGAATGAAGATAGTTTATACAAGTTGGAGATTATGGCGACCAAAGAGGATGACTCTAAAATTATATCGAAGTGTAGTAAGGCAATGTCCGATGATCAGATTTTTATAAAATCGAGTGCTATATTAGCTTGGGAAGCAGAACTAAATATGTCTTTTGAGCCCTCTTTGTGGGCTAATTCATTTCAATTAGTAAAAAAATCAGCGATTAACACCTCATATTTGGAGCTCTTTTTTAAAATTACACAGAGGTGGTATTGTACTCCCCAGTTTATGGAAAATTAAACTTTCAACCAGATGATGCTGGAAAGATTGTAGCAAGAAAGGCACGACATTCCATGTATGGTGGGAATGCGATAAGATCATTGCATTATGGGTAAAATGCTTCTCAGAAATATCAAAGATCTGTAATAAACATCTAATAGGTACTCCTCAGATGGCCTTATTTCACTTAGATATAGATACGCTCGTGCCACGTGAAAGATTTTTAATCTCTCACATTCTCCTAATTGTAAAAAATCTTTTATCAAAATATTGGAAGAAATCGACAATTCCATCATCGAATGAAGTAGTAAATACAATAAAAATCAATCGTGAGAGTAAGAAGAGTATTTCTGAAAGTAATCCCATAAATAGGCGGCTGTATGTAAACTGGGAATTATGGGATCAATATATAAGGATAACCCATAGAGAATAAGAAAAGATCATAATTAAAAAGGGATGGCAGGTAGGAAAGTAAAGAAAGGTAGGGAAAGTGACAAGAGGTAGGAAAGTGAAAAGAGCAGGGGAAAGGAAAATATTGGTTAAGGTACACTGTTGTATGAGATTATATAAGTGCAATATGTAAAGCAATGGCAGCTTTTTAAATGTTTTTGTGTGAATATACTGGTATGTTTATGTATTTTTTTAATGTAAAAAAGTATTTTTTATATTTGTATGTAAATTGTACATTTTATGTAGAAAAACAAATAAAAAATAAATAAAAAAACACATCTCGCTCAGCCATCCTGGAACAGAGGTGGGTGAACCTCGCGGAAAGAACTCAACAGACGTTGGTGACTACAGAGGCTTTTATGAAGCCCTGAAGGCAGTGTACGGTCCTTCGCACCTGGTCAAAGCCTATTGTGCAGTGCAGAAGTCCAAACACTCCTTACAGACAAGGTGTTGATTCTGAACTGGTGATCTGACTACTTATAGATTCTATTCTGAGCCAAACTCATGGTTTCAGTCTCAAAGCTCCGTTGCATTGCACAACAAATGAAAACAGAACAAGATGAAATCCCTACTCTTGAAGAGACTGTTATTGAACAGGTAAAGACTGGTAAGGCAAACAGGGTAATTATGAGCTACTACAATATTAGAATTAAAAAATTTTTTTTTGAAGGAGATGATCCTTGACCAATATGACAGGATCGGTAACTTAGAAAAAAGAAAGAAAGCATTTAAATTAAAATTGTATAATTTTTATGAAAAAAGGATTAAACTTGAAAATAATAACTATTCAAGCTTAAGTCTAAGCATGTTCTGCTAATGGACAAAATAACTTTAGCTTTTATTAAACAAAACATTGATTTTATGACAATAATCCTGTTTGCTCCTTCATTCACCATCCCCTTGCCCTCTTTTCTTTTTTCCTTCTCTCGCTTCCTTTCCTTCCCCCCTGTCTCCACTCACTTCCCATCCATTGTGATATTTCAAACATTGACATTAATTACACAAGGTTAAATGACTGCAAATGTTTTAAGATCTATTATGATAATGACTGATAGTTAGTCTACATACTGTAAGTAAGAACTTAATCATTCAGTAATTGATATTGAATTTGTACTTTAAACATTTAAATTGAATTCATGAAATGATTAACTGTTTAGAAATGAATATCTTTGTATTTTTGATAAGAATGTGTGTGTTTATGTAATATGATTGTAAACTTTCTAAGAAAATATATATAGAAGGCTGGTAAGGCAGGAGTTGATAGGAACCCAGTAGAGATCTGGAAAACATGGGGGCACTGTACTTCACGCTAAACTCCATGAGCCCTTTGTTTGCTGCTGGCGGCAAGGCAAACTGCCACAGGACCTTTGTGATGCAATCATCCTCACCCTATACAAGAAGAAGGGAGAAAAGTCAGACTGCTTCAATTACCGGGGGGATAACTCTGCTCTCCATCACAGAGAATCGTTGTAAGAGTACTCCTCAACAGACTGGTGCCCACTATCGCAGAAGAACTCCTCCCCGAAAGGCAGTGCGGCTTTAGATCCAAAAGGAGCACCACACAGAGACAATGGAACAACTCATTCCAGAGCTACTCTTCGCCGACAACACTGCCATTGTTTCCTATACAGAGGCAGCTCTGCAGTGATTGACATCTTGCTTCACAGAGGCTGCCAAGCTCCCCGGTCTAGAATTCAGTTTGAAGAAGACAGACGTTCTCCATCAGCCCGCACCTCATGAAGATTACTGTCCTCCTCGCATCACTATTGGCGAGTCCAAGCTGAAAACAGTCCACCAGTTCATTTACCTGAGTTGCATCATCTCCTTAAACGCTTGACAAGGAAATTGACAGTAGACTGGGAAAGGCAAATGGTGCATTTGGCAGGTTAAATATAATGGTTTGGATCAACAAGCATCTGAATAAATGCACTTTATCAATGTGCCTCTGCACCATCCTCAAAATCCACTGGAATGAATGTCAACACTGAAGTCCTAGAACAGACAAGAGTCACTGGCACTGAGGCCATGCTGTTGAAGACATAGTTGTGCTGGGCAGGACACATCTCTAGGATGGAGGATGATCGTCAGCCAAAGATTGTGCTATATGCTGTGCTCACCACTGGTAATCATGACAGAGGCCTGTCAAATTGACCATCAGCGACTGTCGGCTTTAGTTTCAGACTGCAAGTCCTGGAGTAGTACCATTCACCAGGCTGTTTCCTCTTTTGAGAGCACTCGTAGGGCTGGTCTTGAGGACAAAAGAAGAAGGAGGAAATATCGTGTCACTGTAGCACCTGAACTAGAGCAAGCCTTCCTGTGCAACCACTGCGGTTGAGTCTACTTGTCCCGCATTGGACCGCCTCAGCCACCGGAGAGCCCGCAGATGTGGAAGGCATCACTTTTAAATTTTCTTTTGCAAAGCCAAGCCAAACATTATTACATCACCTCTAAATTCTACATACCAAAGCACTGTAATCTCAGTCTTTATTAATAGTTGCCAGCATAGTCCAGTCATATTGAAGTGTCTGAGTTATACACTATAAAGAGATGTCAAACTGCAGAATACTTCAATAATGGTTTAATATGTTTCCCACTGATAAACATTATATGAAAAATAACTTATGACATTCTGGAAATAGGGCAGGAGATGGATGCTTTAAGTAAAGGTATAGATTTTTGTACATTAGATCGAGTAACATAAAGGAGACATATAATAATACACAGAAAATGTTACTACTAAAGGGTCAGTGAAATACATGGATAAAAAAGGGTAATTATAAGGTATATGAAATACTTGTCATGTTTTCTTATTGTATTTACTACTTTTGTAAAATCTTAAAAATACTTTCAATATTTTCTAAATACAGAAGAATCCCGGTTATCCGGCACACAACTAACCGGGACTCTCAGGCAACCAGCACCAGCATCAATTCCCTATTTTAAATAAACTCCCGCTAAACCAGCATAACCGGCATTATCCGGAGTTTGAGATTGCAAAAAAAAAAAAGCTAACTTTTTTTATAATTATTTTTTCTTGGCCTAAATGGCCCAGTTTAGGTGCAAATGCCTTTTCAAATGCATTTTGAGGGGGTTTTGAGGGGTTTAAGAGTCGTTTAGACCCTTATATTCAGGGACTCCCGCTTAACCTGAAACTACACATATCCGTCAATAGGGAGTTCCCGTAGGTGCCGGATAATGGGGGTTTTACTGTAGTATGTAGGAGAGACTAACTGTTCTCAGCCCAAACGGCATAATAAAAAAAATGCCGCAGGTAATTATTGCAGTGTATCATAACCTTTGAGTCAAATGTAACAAGTAGTGTTGACAAATAATTTAATGGCTGAAATGGATACTTAGAGATGTGTGAGATGTAATTACCCATATTTGACTAAAGAGGTTCACATGCTGATATAAAGCAATCCAAAAAAGGATATACATAACCCTTCCTCCAATTTAATTTTACATTAATTTCAACTACATCCTCAATGCCTTATTTTCTTTGATATTCATTCCAGTTTTTTTAAAGGCATACTGCCCATGTTGACAGTATGTGAACGAAAAGGAATTTAACATATTATTAAACAAAACCCTTACTTCTTTTTAAAATGTTTTATTTGGCTCTATTTGTAGCTCTGATCAAGCAATACATGTCCTCCTTAATGGGTGTGTCACACTAAGAGGCTTCTAATTCAGTTATGGGCTGTGCATGGTTGTGTGTGGAACTGCTTCTGGGCTCTCTCACGGAGACTGGATAACAGTGTGCAATAACGCAAACCTCCATCATTTACATAGAAGCCTCCTAGTGAGACACAGCTACAAAGAAGGACACATACTAGTTGATCGGCGCTGCAAATGGAATCAATAGAATAAAAATATAATATTTAAAAAATATGTATATGTTTTTTTTAGAATAAGGTGCTCAGTTTCATTCTTTGGCATACTGCCTGCATCCACAGTATGCTTTTTTTAAAAACAAAGCTTACTACAGTGGTCATTTAATTTTTCCTTTCAATGTCCATGTAACTCCCCTCCTTTCATTTATTATTATGGCAGTACGTTCCCCAGTAATCCCATTTTCACCACAATCCATCCCATTTCCCTCCATATCTTCTTATATCTTCCCCATTTAATTCCATTAATCATTTATTTTCATACATCATTTGTTTTTGTTTTCTCTTCAATTCTTTTTCCTTCTTTTTAGTTCATTCTCCCTTTATTTTGTTTACTTCCTCTAGCACAAAGTTATGTATCTGGTGGATATACTGTTCCTTGGTCTATGTACAGAACCTACTGGGATTAGAGGATGGTTCCACACACATGTGAGACTCTGAACATGTGTTTGTGTGTGTTTATACCACATTATATATATATATATATATATATATATATATACTTGGTCCAGTCACATTATTATGGCCACCAGCTAATATTCACCACGGCCAGCAGCTAGACGGCAGTGGCTGTGTCAATAAGATGCTGGAAGGTTGGCAAGCCATGCAGACTGCAGTGCATCCTACAACTGCTGAAGAGTGCATGGTGGAGGATCCCTACCTCGATCACAGAAATCAAGGCAGTCTCAAGCCCAGGGAATTTGGGGGACAGGGAAGTAGTTGGAAGTCTTCATCATGCTCCTCCATGCACTCCCGGACATGTTGCTTTGTCCTGCTGGAAAATCCCATCCGCTCCAGGGAAGACAGTCAACATATATGAGTGTACTTGATCAGCGAGGATGGATAGATAACCCAATCGATTGAGAGTGCCTTCCAGAGGTACTAGTGGACCCAGACAATGTCACCAGCTTGTGTTTTTCCAACAATCAGAAGAGGTCCAATTTTAGTACTGTTGTGCAAATTGAAGTCATTTCTGACAATGAATGCTCGTCAGCATGGGTGCAGTGACCAGCCCTTTGCCTCAAAGCCCCATATGCAACAGGGTTAACTGTCTGGTAGCCCCCTGGTTCATTTGGACAGTGAGTTGCTCAACTGTAGTTGGATAAATTGCACATTTTACCCATGACAGCGATGGTTGATTTGTTTAAAGGTCCAGGCTATGACACTCCCACCACCAAAAGTATACATCTATACTGATGAAAGGTAGTTGAAATAATCCCTAAATGACAGATAAACGAATAAGGCACAAAGACCACAAAAAAACTGATATGAGATGAAACCATCAATTTTAATGGAAAATGCATTTAGATCTGATAAGAGGAGGTCTTATGTTCAGCACTGCATAAAAATAAATAATAAAGATGTTCAGGGCTGTTTAAGTCATGTCAGGCTGTATGTTTTTGTTATGTATACTGGATGTTTTAATTCTGTGAGGGGGTTAAGCTCTACCTTGTACCTTCTGGTACAATGTAGCCTTTAAATAAGCCTCTGTGGAGGTTAGTTGCAAGGTGCCATCATTTTGGATGTGACATTGCTATACATTTTCTTACTTTACCAAATGAATACCATTTCATAATATATACTGTACATTACTTTGACTAATCATGATGCATTGCTCAGGCTCTATTCTTCATTAGGAATGCCATTTCCCTGCCTTCACATAATGTTTGCATATTTTATTCTCCCATGTCCAACACCTGGAATACTTCCTCCGTGAATGATAAAGTTACGTTTGATAAGGAAAATGTTTTCAGTGGATTAATCAAGAAAATGATATGCTATTTTAAAAGGCATATTAGTAATTGTTTGCAGTTGCCTGTAATAACTGTATCTTAGATAAACTTCTAGAAAGACAAAGCTGGATGCTACTTCCATTATTGATATCTTTTTACAGATTAGTCAGATGGGTTGTTAGCCAATCTCCAAAAAGCAGTTTCTATTGCTTTATTCCTCTCTAAAATAGAATAAATCATATCTCAAATTGGTATAGTAAATTGTTTCCAGAACTTTGGTACAGACAATAGAATTTGAATAATCATACTTTTATTGTAGAAATTAATCTTCATAGAAAATATATGGAACTAGAATATTGCCCTTCAAAAAATGACGGCAATGAAATTGTAAGTGAGCTAAGGGTGTTTGGTGTATATAATGTGGCTGATGTAGCGTTGTTCGTTTTCTATGTCGTGCGAGTTTTAGCTAATATTAGTTTTCTATGTCGTGCAAGTTTTTCGGAATATCCGTAGCTGTTTTGCGTGTTTATGGAAGTGTTTTGCGTGTTTAGGGGACCTGTAGCCTCGTTTTCGTTTTGTTCGGCGGCCATTTTTTCTCTCGCTTAGAGAATTTTTTAGTGTCCAAACTGCTTTAATTTCATTTAAATTGAGGTGTAACTTTAGTTTTCAAGGTCCTGAATGCTCCCTCTTGCTGTAGGTAACCTTTTTATGTACTTGTTGTGTGTATATGTTGGATTTTTGATGTTTTCATGTGCGCGTGTTGCAGCTGTTTTTTGCGAGGTCATAATGTGTGGTAAGGTGTCTCGTATTTTATTTGCGTAAATACGTAAAGTTTGCGAGGGACACAGTTGCTGGCAAGGAGCGCCTTCGGAGCTCCTTGCCAGCAACTGCGACCCTCGCTACGAGAGCCCGCATCCGTGAGCAACGGCTCATATGCTCACAACTATATATGTGATAGCATTCACTCTGGAGATAATTTCAAATTACAATCAAATATTTTATATATATGGGTAAGGCAAGAATACCAGAATCCTTGAATTTTCTTACATGACCGCAAGATATGATAATGTGAATCATCATAATCACTGCATCTCCAGCATTTATGTAAATATTTATCTGGTGCTATCTTTGCCAAGGTGAAAGGTACCATATACTACCTTTGTAACACTTTAAAGTATACTTCCCTATAATTAGTACATTTAGTTACTCTCATTGTTAATTTAAATGCAGTATTCTAGTATTTTTCACTCCATGCTTGGCTTACTTCCTTCTCCCATGTTTTGATACAAAATCTTAAATATGATTTTTAATTATTTTATAACATTTAGAGATTAAATACTTCTCGTCTCCCTTCAAATACATTTCTTCAAAATCCATAGGCTTCCTATCTCCCGTCAGAGTATCTTCTGACTTAAATATTATTAATAATTAATAATTATACTCTTAGAAATTCCATAATGCCCTATCAGGTCATCAAATGTTATAAAATGTTTGTTCAAATACAATTCAGCCAATATCTTTATGTCTATATTCTTCCATTCCTTCAAATTCAAAGAACTCTTAATGCAAAAAAAAGAAATAGGAACTATCAAGTAAGGAGCTTTTAAAATTTGGTTGATTGTATTATATTTGTGCCAACATTTTAATTTTGACTTAATTGTTAACAGTATATTTAACTGTGCATTGAACTCCTGTTCTCGAGCCAAATCAAATGTTTAGCAACTGTATTAGGAAAAGAGCATTTCACTATATTAGTCATAGATGAGAGTCCTCCTTTATTATAATGCCTCTTAACTATACTCTGCTTAATAAATATATTTTTTATCCCTTTTTATAAATGTATCTAATAATGCCTGTAGGCCGTTTAGAATAAATTTAGGGATCTGAAGGGGAATACATCTAAATAAATAAGTTTTCTTGGGTAAAGACATTTTGACGGGAGAGATTCTTTTTATCAAGGACAATCTTCAGAATTCCACTCAGTAAATATATTTGATATATGCGTATATATTTTATTAAAATAAATCTTTATTAATTTTTTCATATCTTCTGGCAACTGTACTCCTAAATGCGTAATTGAAGTTGACTCCCAGTCAAGGGAAAATCATTTCTTCCATACATTTATCTGGTCTCTGTCTACGTTTAATGACAGAACTTCAGTTTTAAGTGCTTTCGATTTAAAGTAAGAAAGCTTGCCAAAGTATTCTATACTGTTCATCAAAAATGTAAGTGAAATCTTAGCCAGTTAGATAAACTGAAACATTGGAGTACAATGCTTTAATGGCAAGAGAGCAAAAGCTTCCTAAACCATATTTCTGTAGGACCAGATCCAAAACTGCCAATTTACCCATCAAACACTTCCTCTGCATCTAATGACAAGGCAAGAGCATGTAACCTTTTTTGTTTAGCAAATTAAACTGTGGTTGATTTTTTAAATTATACAATGATTGATAGTATCCCTGAAAAAATAGCTCCTATTTCTTTATTTTTATTCTTGATTATCCCATTGTTACCTAATAATTCTCTTATCTTCATTTGGGAATTACCTTTCTTCAATTTCATTGCTAGATTTTTACCAAATTGATTAGCAAGATGATAAAAATGTTGTTGTAATCTCCAGATAGTAATTGGATAATCTTATTGATTTGAGCCTGAATTACCACTATATCAGTAGGAGAGATTGTATTTAGTCTATGTTTTTGTGTTGGTTAATAACCAAGGAGGGGGGACTTCCTTGAGAGCTTTATATTAAACTAAGAGGTTAGAATACCTCTAATGTATGCCTTATGCATATTCCAAAGTGTAGTTTCAGACCAATTTGAATGTTCATTTGTCTGAATGAAATTCCAGATTAATTTGTTTAATTTGTCTTTATCGGCTTGAGATTTAAATAATGTAGCGTTGATTTTCCTCAGAAGATTATTCTTAATTTTAATGATACTATGTAATGTAATCATGTATATACTTGTTGTCTATTTGAAAAAAAAGTGTAATCTCTTTCCTGATCATGATAGCATCTCCATGCATCATACAAATCGTATTTAAGCAACAACTTAGTTATTAGTTATTAGATTTCCTAATCAATGTGAAAATCAGGAGTAGGTTTCCTAACAAATCTTCTATACATTTCAAAGTCTAATACCATATTCAAATCTCCACAAATTAACAATACGCATTTATTTTCTGTATATGTTTCAAAATCTTTTTCAAAATCTGTTTTGATTTGTATTAGGAGCACAGATGTTTACAATAGTATAGCTGACACATTTTATATTACCAATCCAAATGATCGTGCTTCCTCATCTACTTCCTTATATTCTTCATTAATATCTGCCATTTTATTAAATAGAATTGTAACTCATCTAGATTTACAAACAAACGGTTGAAATATCTAAAATATACTCCTATATACAAAAAGCGTTCTAAATAATGTAGTCCTTCATATAGGGTGGACAAAAGAACTTAAAAGATCAATCCAATATGATTGCTTTCTCTGCGTCTGTTGTGCAGTCAAAATGAGAGAAGAAAGGTGGGGAGAGAGACAGTGCACGAAACCTAGTGCAGGTCACTTTTGGTCATCAGGGTCATATCAGTTCGAAATCAGCTAGGACTCTCACCTTTCACGACCTCAGATATATATGAGGTATGTAAACCGCTTATGGGATAATAAATCCAACAAGTTTTTATTCCATCGGTGACTCTCAATACATAAACTTGGCTTAAGAAAATTGAATGTATGGAATCACGTGTGCTGAATGAGTATACAACTAAGTGTATGTATGTGCGCCCAACCTCGAATTATACCAAGCACTCCCACCAAGAATACCATGTATTCATATGTTTAGGAAAAATATAAATATTTTTTTTATTCCTTATGTGATTCTGAATTCATAAATGAACACAAAAATGAAGAAGGAACAGCAAAATTATCCAAAAAAAATAATAATGCTGTAATAATATGTGTTTCACTACTTACTAAGTAGCTTCATCAGTTTGAAAAAATACATCCATAATGCAAAAGTTTGTGTGTCTCCACATATATATTAAATGACAAAAGCCTACAATCCAGGCTAATACAACAATAAAAATATTATCTACAATTGATAATATGTATATATGGGGATAGTAAAATAATTGTACATATACATTAAAAAGCTAAAACATATGAATATTGTAAAAATTAATCTGTTTTTTTACATGATATCACATAGATACAGGAGAAAAAAAATTAAGAAACATTATTGCACCAAGTGAACTGAGATCGATAAAAGGAACAAACGATATGTCAAGAGTATGCCCTCACTTTACAGGTACACACAGATGTGGTGCGAAAATTGTGACCCCATGTCAAAAAGAAAGAAAAGAATATGGTTACATCCACCAAAACAGGCCAAAATTTTAAAATTAAAGATTTTTCCACATACAAGACTGACTTTATAGTATATGTAGTTACATGCGTATGTGGCAAACAGTATGTGGAAAGAACAAAAAGGTCCCTAAAAGTAAGAATTGGAGAACATCTATATAACACTACAAAAGGAATACTCACCAATTGTCTCTCAGCACACCTCATGCTGCATCATAGTAAAAATATCAAGGACATAGTGTTACAGGCGGTGGAACATATTACTACCAACAATAGAGGTGGCAACAAACTATTGAGATTAAGGAGGGCTGAAACATTGTAATTCCATAAACTTGGCACTTTAGAACTGGATGGATTAAATCAGGATATAGATTTAGCAACTTTTCTACTAGACCAATAATATATAGTCAGCACATTTGCAGTATAGTAAACATACTTTAGTCAATTAGTGGTGCATCGTATTGTAGGATGTCTCGCAACTCATCATCAACTATTCAGTTGATTGAGAGTGGGTATTATCATTTATTATATATATTTTTTTTTATATTCAGTATAAGTGAACCACACCAAGCATAGGGTGGTAACTTATCACATCATTTGGGGGCACACTAGCTCTTTTTCTATATATGCCATTATTGGCATATATACTCATAGCTCAAATAAAAACAGGATATTACCACATAGGGGTGTTTACCCCACATATATATGTTGGGTGAGATACAAATGGCCTTTTATAAGTATTGTGACATTCCTCAGTTTAAAAAAATGCTAAAAATACATAATACAAAAATGTGTGTGTCGCCACATATATATTAAATGACAAAAGCCTACAATCCAGGCTAATACAACAATAAAAATATTATCTACAAATGATAATATGGATATGTGGGTATAGTATAATAATTGTACACATACATTAAAAAGCTAAAACATATGAATATTGTAAAAATGAATCTATGTTTGTTATATGATATCACATAGATACAGGAGATAAAATGAATAGCTAATAAACAATAGCCATCTACTGAGCTGATATGGTTAAAAACATCCACAACAAAGAGGATAAAGGAATATACACCCTATCTCCAAGTGATGAGAGGATACTACTACAATACCTCCCCACTGAGTGGGAATAAACCTCTCCATAATAATAATAACATAAATATTATTTTACACTCGCTACAAACATGTACATGTATACAATATATGGGTGCAATCTATATGTATGGTAAATCTAAGCTTAAAAGTTAGCACCCCATAAAACACAATGCTCTAGATTAGTGATAATAGTAATAATAACGTGGCCTAGTTGTATATAAGACAATATAGACCACTAAATGGCACATGCAAAAGTGAATATTTGTACTGTGGGACCATCATATGTATGGCAAGATACTGGCCAGATATATCAAGTGATATCATTATATATGCAACCACAGACTAACAAAAAACTAACTACAATCTAAAATAATAATGGTAAGAACATACTAATCAAAGTTACACTGTCTAGTGTCAGATAGTGCAATAGCTATCTCTTGCCTTGTGTCAGTAAGGGACACGTGTGAAGTGTGGAATGAAAGCGCTGGTATTTATTGAGGCCTATAACAGCCCCTGTATAGTGACAAAATTGATGGGAAAGTATGGGACTCATATCTGGGCAATAATGGCAATATAAATATAGTGCTAGACCTGAACAGCTGTTAAGTACAGATGCTAAACGGACTAACAATCAAAGGGTAACCCTATATTTGCTATATAGCTGATGCTAATAATATAATCTATGGATTGAAAATAAACCATAAAAATAGGAATACTACATTGGGAATCATAAGAGGGTTACCAATATTGATGTTATTAAGTGAAAAATACAAAACTTGGTAATAGGTATGTATGTAAAATGAAACTACTAAAAAGTGTGATTGAAAGGATGTAATGAGCTATTGCTAGGGCAAATGCCACAATACTTATAAAAGGCCATTTGTATCTTGCCCAACATAGATATGTGGGGTAAACACCCCTATGTGGTAATATCCTGTTTTTGTTTGAGCTATGAGTATATATGCCACTAATGGCATATATACAAAAAGAGCTAGTGTGCCCCCAAAAGATGCGATAAGTTACCACACTATGCTCGGTGTGGTTCACTTACACTGAATATAAAAAAAACTAGCGACTTGCCCTTCAAAAAATGACGGTCAATAAAAATTAAATGTTGTGAAATTTGTTTGCAACACAAAATGAGTCACCTACATTTGTCCCTTTTTTTTTTTCTAAAAATAAAAACACATTATTTATTTTAACTTTTTATTTTTTTAACTTTCAACTTATATTTCACAAACATTAAACTTTGTAACATGCAACTTGTATATGAAACATTCGTTCAACATTTTGTTAACAATACTAACACTTTTCAATACATATTTATCACTGAGTAACTGCAGACTATATTAACTTAGAGTAAGTCAATTGTTTTAACAATAACATGCTTTTTATCATTTGTAACATATTTGTTAGACTCTTGTTAAACTAAATTAGCATTGAATCCAGAGGAAGGCAAACAATAAAAACCCTATATTGAAACTTGTCCAATTGTATCAAAGAGGGAAAAAAATTAATTCCTTCCTGACCCCATTAACTGGCGATCGGATTTCTCCCTGAATCAATACTTTGTCTTTAAATAATACATTTCCAATTATTATTAAATACTTCAACTTTATACTAACAATACATATTTTACTATACCACATATATATTTACAAAACATTTTTAAATAATCCAAAAACACATCTTTAACATCTGAAATTGTAACTTCAAGCAATAACATTTAACTCTTGTAAATTATGAAAAAAATCAGTGAATTGTTTTGTGGGGCCAATCATGTAAATATAAAACTTTGAACCCATTCCAATCTGTTTCAGGATATTTTTTTGTTTTTGTTTTTGTTTTCATTTAGTCCATTCTCCAAATATCAGATATATTTTCATAAGTGAAATAGTGGTCCCCTATTTAAAGAGTCCCAGAGTACTTTAATTTAGTACTGGAAGTCAAACCACTGTTCTCTCTGTTTTTTTGTCCATTCTTTAGATGTTTTTGTTGAAATATTGTTTTTGTGCAATCATATAGAGTCCCATAAAATGTTGGTATTAAAATGAAACCATTGTCCTCTATCTTTCCAACACCTCATAGTAGACAATGTTTTTGGTGTAAACACATCCATCGTCCAATAAATGACCTTGAGTTTCATTTTCTTCAACATGCACTTTAATTTTTTTTTTGGATTAGTGCACCTTGAAAAAGCCACATAGAGTTGTCCATGTGCAGAAACTGGTTCCTTTAACAAAAATCCCAACTGACTTAAAAGTTTGTCCTTGAGATTTATTGATGGTCATAGCAAAAGGCATGATAACTGGAAATTGTCTCCGTTGAAGGACAAAGGGCAAACCACTCTCACTTGGAGCTAAATCAATTCTTGGTATAAAAACTCGTTCAACTTTATGGGTACCAGTTATAATTTCTGCATGTATAAAATGATCTTTTAACTCATGCACAATTAATCGGGTCCAATTACAAAGTCCTTTTTTTGGATTCATATTTCGCAATAACATAACAATTGCGCCTTTTTTCAATTGTAAAATATGTGGGGGCATTCCAGATGGTGTTAACGAATTAATAAATTCGATACTAAAATTCGATTCACTGTCTTTATCATCTGACAGAATAGAATCTGCACTGTAATAATTATTTTGTGCTGCATTGATGTATTTTAAAATTTCGTTATTTACATTCAAGGCATCGATATTTTTTGATGTTAATATTACTTTGTTTGCAATGTCTGTGTAATCCTCATTATTAAGAGTGTTTAGAAATATGGCTGATATGAGTGATTCATTGCAAACCATTTCTGATGGAATTTCAATGGTATCATTTGGTAAATGCTGTATTTCTGGATGTTTTCCATCTCCGATTTTAATGAGCCAGTCATTGAATTCATTTTGGCCTTCAGATCTCATATTTAATTCTAATTTGAGATGTGTAAATATTTGCCACAGTTTACTGGTCTTGATACATGTTTCAATGATCTCTGTTCTATTTCCGTGTGGCACAAAAGGCAATGTTTGCCTAAAATCGCCTCCTAACAGCATCACCTTTCCACCAAATGGCAACTTATTATCCATTACTTATTTTAAGAATCTGTCAATACATTGCAGTGCATGACATGACATCATCGTTGCCTCATCTATGATAATTAGTTTAGTTAGTTTGAATTTTTTTGCTTGTATGGAATTGAGTCGAATATCTGACACTGATGTTTCCAAAATGGGAACTGGCAGCTTAAATCCACTATGCACAGTTCTCCCACCATCTAACAAAAGTGCAGCAATTCCAGTTGTTGCAAATGGCATAGCTATCTGACCCTGTGATCGAATATACCTCATCAAACAATTGTACAGATAAGTTTTTCCTGATCCACCTGGTCCGTCTAGATAGAAATACCGATCTTTGACCATTTCATCATTTGTAGCATTTGTGATGGCATGAAATGCTTCTAACTGTAAAGTATTTAAAGTTGCCAGTTTTTCTTGTTTTTTTTGTTTTTGAAGCTCAGTGTCATAATCATCAAAATTGATGTCATCTATAAGTCCTGGATCAGGTAAATTAAAACTTGCACAATTTAATCCATGAGCCAACAATATTTCTTGGATTTCCATCAATGTTTTTAACAGAGCTATTGGTTCTCTGTAACGTTTCAAGAAATCTTCTGACATGTTTAATTTAAATGTTTCCCACAAAGTGAAAGCATCAGGTAGATTGCAAAATATACAAATGAATGCAAATTGTTGTCTCATTTGGTTAGGCATTTGACATAGTGCTGCTTCTTCCAGACACCTCTCCCATTCTGTATCATCAGCTATGAAATTTTGATGTCTTGCAGCCAAGAGTAATGTATCATAAACTATGTCATTCACTGTACGTAAATGCTCAAAACTCTGTGCACCGGGAACATTTAGCAGAAGTAATCTTAAGCTGAAACCTTCAATATCCCTTGGACTGACGGTATAAATGCGTGGTATGATTTTATGAGTATCTCTTCTTCGTTGTCGCCATAGACCATTTACAAATACATAGTGATATGGTATCTCTTTGTATAAAAATTGTCTGGCCTCCGTATCCTGACAGTTTAATTTAAACCACGCAGTAAGCGTAGTATCTCTGTCTTCACGTTGATATAATGCAGATCTTTCATTTCCTTGAGTAAAGCAAACCATCTGACTTTGAGGCAAATGTACAGCTAAACGATAGATAGCATGTGACCGATCATGCATCTCAAATTTCAAAAGGCGCCACATTGCTTCAGGAGCACTCACATACCGAGCATCTAAATAATTTGATAGTTCATCATGTAAAATTGGATTTTCGTTTTCATTTCCAACACCTTGCATCGTATCCTTTGTATATATATTTATACACATACTTAATTGATTTAATTGAAGTGCAAGCTTCCACATTGATTTGTGCATTGTACTTAATGAGCAAATGTGGATTGTATGGAACGACAAATCTATTATCAACCTTTTGGCCACGCATAATAGCCGTTTGTCCTTGTGTTCTTTTATACAAAGGATATCCATCACAATTTGCATAAGTTTCCAGTTGAAATTGTTTTGGAAATTCTTTAGTACATTTTTTATTTTCCATACATGGTGAATTCGGATTCATTTCTCCACATGGTCCATGAATCATTCTATGTGTAACAATCTCCCAAAGTTTTTCATATTTTTCTTGGTCTGGCAATTGTGCACAAATTACTGAATCCACTCTCTCTGCAGTGTTCAACTTGTCTTTTTCCTGCAGTATTAAAAGTATGTGAGCATGTGGCAATCCCCTTTTTTGAAATTCAATGGTGTAAACATAAGCCACACATTGTCCAAATAGGTGTGCTTTAGTGATATCATGAATTAATGAATTGAGTTTGATTTTAAATACTCTTGCCACTAAATCTGGTCGGTCAGAAGTACTTTGTCCCAGATTCAAATTTTCCTTGATCTCTGGCCATTGTGGATTACACGTGAATGTAATAAATACATCTGGTTTTTCAAATTTTGTAACAATAGCCATGGCATCATTATACCTTTCTCGCATATTGCGAGGAGATCCTTGGAAAGAGGATGGCAAAATAATTGCTCTTCCAGCTGGAATGTCTCTGTTGGAAGCTAAATCTGCCACATAATCCATTAATCCACAATACTGTTCGACTCGTAATTTATTTTGTTGATATTTAATAAAATTTAGATTATTGGCTTCAACTTGTAAAATTGGATTAAAACAATCCCGGATAGCAGTTTGTGGCACTTTATATTCCAGCATGGAAATATTAAATCTAATACGAAGTTTAGTATTGGGATAACTTTCCAATTGTAATTTTGGTTCCCATCCTGGTTCCCCATTTGGAAAGAAAATGGGATATGTCATTGGATCTAAATTACAGCTTAATATATTAATGTTGATAAATGGTTGTTCTTCATTGCGTGGATATATTCTAATATCCCGCTGAAAAGGTGGTTCACCATCTTCATTTTTAAACACCATGGCAACCTCGTTTACTTTAGGTAAATTATATCTTCTTTGATCAGTGTTGCGATCTCTTTTTAACACCATATTGACTCTTGGTGTAGGCAATTGATGTCTTTGAGCATGTTCCTGTTGTTCTTTTTCAAACTGTGCTAATTGTTTGTATGCTTGACTATATGGGTTTTTTTCCATAATTTTTTCAAGCTGTTCAAAGACTATGCGCAAACACTGTCTATTTTCTGGAAGTGTCATTCTTTGTTCCACAGCTTCCATCGTATCTAAGACATATAACTGTGCAAATTTCCTTTGCTGTCCTTCTTGTGGGTGTAAATGTGAAGTTCGGTGGTATATTTGACCTTGAACTCTGAAACAGTAAGTACCATGTCCTGGTACATTTTCTGCTAATGTTGCACCCATTGAAGCAAATGAAATTGCACTGTTATAAGACCTTATGTTTTGTTTGAAATTATTATAATTTGGAAATGCTGGATCACTCATAATGCATTCTAAATAATATGGAAATGGGTGTCTTACTGGAAGTTTCACCTTTCCTTTCTGACAGCAACTAATGAAATTTTCGTCAGTAGGTCTTTCCTTTATAAAATGATAGGCCCCACAAAACTGACAAACCACATTAAGTAACCCACAATAATGAGTATCTACTTCTACTGCAGTAGTAAACACATTATCATGCATTTCTTCAACATAAATATCAGACCCACTTTCTATTTGACTGACAACAATGGTGACAGGAGTTGATGATATTATGGGATTGGTATATCGCTGCCTAACACCCGACGGGGGCACGCCCCAGACTATAGTGTCCCACGAGTGGGGTCGCCAGTTTTCCACAAAGGTCCACAGCGGTAGTAACTTACCCAAGTGGGCTAATGGAATGAACGCGAGTTTCGGCGCTCTCAAATAGAGTCTCAGGTTCGGGCACGAGAGTCCCCCCTGAGACCTCTGCCGGAACATAGTCTTGTTCGCTATTCGAGGTGACCTCCCTCGCCATATAAAATTAAAAATAGAAGCTTGGAGTTTATCTATCTCCTTCATATACATCGATATTGGGAGAGTTCGGAATAAGTACTAATATTCTTGGTAGAACTGTCATTTTCACCGAGTCCGCCCTGTCCAAGAGATATTATATTTCACCAGTTTCGCATTTCTTCATTTAATTGTTTAATTAAGGGCGTAAAGTTGGTTTTGTACATGTCCGACAGCTTCTTGGCGATTCTAACTCCAAGTATTTAATAGAGTTTTTGGGCCATTGAAATTTAAACTCCGCTTTCAGTCCCCCCAGGACCGTGTGAGGAATGTCTATTCCCAGGGCCTCGGTCTTTTCCACATTGATTTGTAGACCCGATAAGGCACCGAATTCGCCTAGGGTTGACAGCGGAGCGGGGCTTGACCTCGCCGGCTCCGTTAGGGTGCAGAGAAGGTCATCCGCAAATAGCGAGCATTTCAAGTGATGATGACCCACCTGCATCCCTTTTATCTTTGTGTTACATCTAATTTGTTGGGCCAAAGGCCTGATCGCCAATGCAAATAGTAACGGAGATAAGGGCAGCCTTGCCGGGTTCCCCTCTGGATAGCTATAGAGATTATTTCCGCCCTTTTTGAGCGATCAAACAATGGTGAAGCTATCAAGAAGGTATCAAGAAGGCATGAGTAGGATCCGTGGGTGTGGGAGTAGAACGTAGAGTCCCGCTCTTGTGGGTGGTGTCCCCTCCAGGCATCCACCAGGCCCAGACTATGCAGCGCCTTCTTGATTTGTCTTAATTTGTTAGAGTACCTGTCTGTGGTCTGGGTGCCCGAGCGGTACAGGCTTTAGTCAAAGGCTAGGTTAAAATCCCCTCGTAATACCATTGTGTTGCCGGAGTATGGCTCTAAAAGCCCCAAGAAATGCAGCAGTGCCTTATGTGGTGTAGTGGTAGGGGCATAAAAGGAGATGAGGGACAATTTAGACTCCAGAACTGTTCCATGAAGCATTACATAGTGTCCATTTTTGTCCACTATCTTAGACTCTACCTGGAAGGGGAATTTACTTTGGATCAATAGAGGTCCCCGCTTTCCTGGTGGCTTGGGTGGAGGAATAGTTGGTGGGATAGTCTCTGCTTAGATATGTTGGTATATGATTGCGGGCAAAATGTGTTTCCTGCATGAATGTGATCGAAGGCTTCATATCCTTGTAATACATAAAGGCCTTCTTTCTCTTGAACTGGGAATTAAAGCCCTTAACGTTGTGAGTTACAAAAGTAAAGTTTGTATCAACCGGTCTAGCCATTATTAATGTTTAGTTTGAGGCTATAGTGTCCAGTCATCTTACCTTGTCTTGTAGAGGAACAAGCACGGAGAGAGCGGCCGGGGAGGGCCGGAGCCACCTCTGAGAGCCAAGCACTGCCCCCGTTGTAGCGGAGATGGAGAGGGCACACCAGGAGGGGAGGGGAAAGAAAGTAACATGAAATAAAAAAATAGTAACAACTTTATAAATCTTTACAATTAGTAAATTTAAACATTCACAATAACACATTGGATCTCCTAAACACAAATTCCTACACCAGTCATCTATCCTGGCGCCTTGGGGAAGGATTGGTGGACCTGCCACTCCTCCGAAAACCCCCAATAGGAAGGGGTTGACTAGTCCCATGGGAGGGACAGAGAAAAAATAGAATAAAAAACAAAGTAAACAAATAAAGACTCCGCCTGTGAGGGGGAGTATCTCCAGATCTAGAATCTTATTGTCTCAGGAATAGTGCAACCAGCAACCAGATCACCAATTAGATCACTTAAAGTAAGGCCGTGGTGCTAAAAAAAAAAGAGGCCAAAAAAGAAAAAACAAACAAGTAAACTTGGCATTCTGCCTCAAAGAACTTGGTGGAGAACAGTCTGTTATCAGAAAAGACCAAGACCCAGTCCAGCCGTTTTAATGTCCTTTCTAGTTTCCTCACTATCCCAAGTCGCTTGTAGCTTGACCTTCCGGGGCTACTTCGTTCCGCGCCTGGATAGGCTGAGTCCGGGGTGAGGATGTGGGGCCTCTATCTGTAGCCTCAGAAGGCTGAGTCCGAGTTTTGTATGGGACAGTTGACCATTACTGCCTGGGGTTGAGGTCTGGCCCCCTCGTCGGGGCTCTTGTCCTCTGGCCCTTTCCTCCGAGACCATGTGCAGCAATAGGAGAATTGCCCAGCCGTCCACTAGTGTACGGGCAGAGAATGATTTACCCTTGTGCTGGAATACCAGAACAAAGGGGAGCCCCCACCGGTACTGAAACTTGTGTTGAATCAGCACTCCCAAGAACGGTTTCATGTCTCTGCCTCTGGCTAACGTGATGGGGGAGAGGTCCGCTAAGACAAGGAGTGGAGCTTTATCAGGTCCCTTAATGTCCGGGGGTTTTCGGGTCGCAGCTAACACCAGGTCTCTTGACTGTTGCCAAGGGAATCGGATAATGACATCTTTCGGCACTTCCATGCTTCTTGCCGCCCCTAGGGCTCTATGGGCCCTCTCAACCTCCAGCCGTGAGGCAGGTACCTCCGGGAGGAGCTTGGTCAGAGACTCTGAGACATATTGTTTTAGATTCTGTACCGCCCTGGGAATCCCCCTTATTCTTATATTATGACGTCTCGAGCGGTTCTCAAGGTCTTCATATTTATCTGCTATGCGATAGGAGTTCTTGTGAATCTCCAGCCTGTCCCTCTCTTGTGCCTACACTATCTGATCCGTGGTCTCCTCAAGCAGGTTGGTCCTTTAGCCCAGGTCGTGGATATCTTTCTTAATGGCATCCACAGTCTTAGTCATGTACACCTGGAATAGCCCCTCAATCTGGGCTAGTGAGCTTTTCGAGAGGTTCATATCAGGTTGAGGCGGGTCTGTCTGGCCCTCATCCTCCGATTCACCTGAGGGATCTTATGCCGCCTCCTTCACTGCCCCAGGAGGTTTGCAATAATCGGTGATTCTTTTCTTTGGTAGGACTTTCTTGTTTCTCCCCATCTTTTGTTGTCGTTTTTCAAGCGTTGAGTTGAGCATAGGGTCAGACTGGCCGGGTGTATGGGGTCCCAAAGGACGGTCGAGTTTCCGCTTTCTCACTTTCCTTTTCATCTTTCCCCTTCCTTTGGAAGGACTGCTATCCAGTGGTAGTGCGGCTGCTTACTGTAGTATTCAGTGTTGCTGTTCTAGCGATCCATTGGAGTATCCCCCTCTAGGTGAGCCTTTAGTCCCAAGTGAGCATTACTTTAGGCTCCTCGGACCCGTGCCCTTGGTGTATTTCAATGCGTGGATGCCAGTTGTCAGAGAAGTGACCATTCGGGCTTCCCGGTGGCGCTGCTGCCAGATATAGTCCCGGGTAGTAGGTATTAGGGAGAGTAGCTCCTATGATATAATATATTTTCCCTCTGCTGTCAGATATATGGTAAATTTAGTCAGGCCCATAGAAGTGCAGACAATGCAAATGTTAGCCACTGGGTGGCAGCAGTCCCCCTCAGATACTCTCAATACTGGAGGATCTTCTAGGGAAACCACTTCAGATTGCTTATTATTCTCAGCTACAATTCTAACTTGTGAGGGTTTGATAGTTTCAGCCCTCTTAGTTGTCAGGCAGTGCAGGCACCCATCAGGTGTATTTGTATGCTTATATAGAGTGGAATGAGGGCTTTTTTCTTTTTTTTTATCCGTGCAGGACTATTAGGCTCCTGGTATTATCCTGGCCTGCCCTTTTCCGGGGTTTGAGTAGGTGCTGTGGGAGGCTTATGTCTTATCCCCACTTGTGTTTTATGGGGTTCCCTTCTCCTTGTCTCTCCTCTCTGTAACCCCCTCTGTACCTTCTCTCTTATATAACTTCTTGATTGCGCCACAATATGGCGGCCGCGTTTTCGCGGGCTTTCTGCTCACCAAGATGACAGCTTTCCTGCTGTGTCCTCAGCTCCCCTCTCTTCACTGGCTCTGCCCGACTGCAGCAGGGTTCCTCCCGTGACACCTGGGGTCTTCCGATGGCCCCGACCAGGCCCAACACCTCTCTCTCTCCTCCCGGCGGCGATCAGCACAGGGGCTCCTGCTCTCCTCTCCTTCTGCAGCGTGTCAGGTGAGCTTTCAGGCTGCAGCCCTTACTCGGCTGCCCTGGGGCCGCGGGCTTCTCCAGCTGCGCTCATCCGTGCTCGGGAGCCTGCTTGGGGAAGATAGGAGTAGGCCTCGACACCCGCCATAAATTCGGGGCTCTTAGGGCCCTTTCTCTCGCCCTCCTGGCAACTTATAGGGCCAAATGTGGGGCAATTTGGGGTGATTTTCGCCCCCTTTAGGAGCAGAGCAGCTGCACAGCAAGTCTGCTCTCCTTGCCAGCTTGACACGCCCCCCATCATTTTTTTTCTCCTGTATCTATGTGATATCATATAACAAACATAGATTCATTTTTTCAATATTCATATGTAGCTTTTTACTGTATATGTACAATTATTATACTTTCCCCACATATCGATATTATCAATTGTAGATAATATTTTTATTGTTGTATTAGCCTGAATTGTAGGCTTTTGTCATTTAATATATATGTGGAGACACACAAACTTTTGTATTATGTATTTTTAGGATTTTTTCAAACTGAGGAAGCTACTTAGTAAGTAGTGAAATGCGTATTTGTACAGCATCATTGCATTTTTTGGACGATTTTGCAGCTCCTTTTTTGTGTTCATTTTTTAATTTAGAATGACATAAGGAATAAATATATATTTTTTATTTTTCCTAAACATATGAATACATTGTATTCTTGGTGTGAGTGCTTGGTATAATTCCAGCTTGTGCGCACATACACACACTTGGTTGTATACTCATTCAGCACACGTGATTCCATATATTCTTTTTTCCTAAGCCAAGTTTATCTATTGAGAGTCACCGATGGAATAAAGACTTGATGGATTTATTATCCCATAAGCGGTTTATATACCTCATATATATCTGAGATTGTGAAAGGTGAGAGTCCTAGCTGATTTCTAACTGATATGACCCTGATGACCAAAAGAGACCTGCACTAGGTTTCGTGCTCTGTCTCTCTTCCCACCCTTCTTCTCTTATTGGGAATATTTGGCTCATCATTTTTTTCAGTAAATTAGACTTTAATAATCTACTAAAATATTATTTTCAGTCTGAATTTCTATATTTAGTAGTCAATTATAAATGAACATATGATTACAATTTACCACTTTGGAGGCTTATAAATACTCAAAAGTTTACCCAGACTACCATGATGAACTGCATTATAAAAGTCTACTGAAATAATATTCTCGGTGTAGATTTCCAAATGTAATAATCAATCACAATTAAACCCTCTATGACAATTAAGCAAGAGGAAAAAATGTGTTTATTACAAAGTATAACTCTTTACTGGTCCACTTCACTTCAATACCTTATCTTTACTCCATTCTTTCCCCAGAGGGAGAGGGGGAAGGGAATAAGAAGGGGGAAAAGGATAAAAAAAAAAAAAAAATGTGCCAATATTAATATTATGTATATACTCTCTGTACTTATATCTTGAACAATGCATAAAGTGAATGTTAATAAAATGTTATATTAATATGTTCACACAGATACTGTATATGCCTCATCATCCTACTATAATCAAAAGGTGAATCAAAGTTTAGATAACTGTTAGTGATATTGCAATTGTGTACTGATGGACATGATATCTCAGTTAATTAAAAGTCAAAAAAGTGAATTAATAAATAACTGTTAGGTATTTAATTTCTTCATTATGAGTTTATTGGCTAAGAATATCATGATTATAAAAGTATATATCAGCTTGTTTTTTTCTCTGTATCTTACTAGAATGTTCAAGAGGGTTATCTGTAGAAATGTTTAAGGTAATATTCCCTTTTGCATCTGTTTCCTGTTTCCTTTCTTTGTCTTGCAACTGCTGACTGAGAAACCTAGTTGCAGGAAGCCGTTATTTGTGATAAGGATTGTTTTGCTGAGTTAGACTGAAAAAGACACTTGCTTGCAAATGTCTTTTAACCCTATTTTCAACTATGCTATTAGCTGTGAAGTGTGTTATGCTATATAATGGGGCTGCCAGCCCAAATAAACTCAGAGATTATTCTGATGGCGCTCTGACTTCTGTGCATTATTTTCTCTGATTATATCTTGGTACCCAGATATAATATATACACACATCAGAATACATGATTACTCACTAATCTGATCCTATCAATAACTTGTAATTTTAGTTGAATTTAAGTGAATAATTATCTATTTCTCTTTGTACTATTTAGAAAAAAAATTGAATGAATGTGAATAAAAAATAATTTGCGTGTGAAGATAAGTTTAAATGTGAAATTGTGAAGGGAAGGAAAACTTCCTTTATCTGCGTCGCATTCCCCTCAACCCTCACAAGAGGCAAGGTAAAAAGATATTACACTCCTGACTGGT
The DNA here is from genome assembly GCA_027410445.1 of Discoglossus pictus. Taxonomy (NCBI): domain Eukaryota; kingdom Metazoa; phylum Chordata; class Amphibia; order Anura; family Alytidae; genus Discoglossus; species Discoglossus pictus. The sequence goes on along the minus strand of CM050165.1, from coordinate 261,689,031 downwards.
ATTGACCAAAAAAGAGATCTACTTTCCCAATGTCTTTTCCCCCTATCTTATCCCAAACTCAAATAATTATTAAGGTTTAATTGTGACTTAATCGACCTTGCTCAAGTCTGCTTTTAGCAGACCCCATTCTATAAAAAATGTGTGAGCCTCTTCTAGGGAATTCAAAATTGTTCTCTGCTTATCTTTGTGTACTATTAATCTTGTCAAAAGAATATTGTGGACTCGACAATATTTTTGTAAGCTCCTTACATTTTTCCTCCTAGCAATTGTATTGCCAGAAATATCAAAGTACACATATATTTCTCCATATGGAGTACCGTATATTGAAAGTGCATATAAAACAAACAAATCACAAATAATTTTTTGTCATGATTTTAAAACCTTATTTACTATATATATATTACACATTAGGTATACCCTGCTTAACGCTACCCCTTAAAGCGCTCTTTTTCCTGTAATTCTCCTCAGTGCTAAACCTGGCTGTAGGGCTATTTATTGCTCACTGATCCCTGGTTAACACTATACCACAATATAACACTATTTTTTCCTCACTAGGCCACTATTAACGTTTCAAATCATGTGCCATTTAAAGTAACCTATTTAGATAACATTTGCTGCTTCTTTAAATGTTATTTAAAAAATGTTTCACTTTGTGTTGTTGTTATGGTTGCTGTTTCTTCAAATTTCATATAAAACCAAAAATGTTGAAATTTCAATTGCTTTTGTATATTTCTTACCAAGATTTCCCCTATCCTTAACTATTATTATTATTGTTTCTTTGTAACACGCCAACATATTCCGTAGCGCTATACATAAGACAAATTCAAAATGAACACATTGCAAAGAATGGAGGGCCCTGTCTTTGAGCTTGGAATCCTTTGTCCGTAATGCTTTCCCCAAAGCACCTTGCAGGATTGAGACTCGCAGACTTACAGAAGGGAGAGAGAAGTGTTGTGCGTTTTAGGATGGAAGGTTATAGGCTTCTTTAAAGATATGTGTTTTTATTAAAGTTTTGAAGGATTTGAGGCAAGAGGATAGTCTGGTGAAGTGAGGCAAGGAGTTCCAGAGAATAGGGGCAGCGCAAGAAAAGTCCTGGAGGTGGGAGTGAGAGGAGGTGACAAGGGTGGTAGAAAGAATAAGATTGTTAACAGAACGAAGAGGGCATTTGCAGGAGTATTTAGAGATAATAGCTGAGATGTACCGGGGTGCGCTGTTGTTGAGGTCTTTGTAAGCTAGGGTCATGATTTTAAATTTTATTCTGGAGGCTAAGGGAAGCCAGTGGAGTGATTGACAGAGAGGAGCTGCTGACACTAAGCATTGTGTACGGAAGATGAGTCTGGCGGAGTCTTGAAGTGGGGAAAGGCGGGTGGTGGGCAGGCCATTAATGCGCGAGTTGCAGTAGTCAAGAAGAGAAATGATGAGAGAGTGTATTAGAATCTTAGTTGTGTCTTGTGTGAGGTAGTGGCATATTTTGGGTAAGTTTTTTTTAGATTTAGAAGGCAAGATTTTGTTAGTGACTGTATGTGAGGGAAGAAAGAGAGGGCAGGGTCCAGTAGAACACCAAGAAAGCGGGCTTGGGAGGTGGGAGTAATGATGGCATCGTTGACAGTGAGAAAAATGTGAGGAATTGAAGCTGTGGTAGAGGGTGGGAATATTAAGAGCTCAGTCTTAGACATGTTGAGTTTTAGATGGTGGGCAGACATCCAAGAGGATATACTAGAGAGGCAGTTGGAGATGTGTGCTAGAAGAGAGGTTTATAGATCTGGTGCTGAGTAGTGATGTTGCGAACATTAAATTTTCGGTTCGCGAACAGCGGACGCGAACTTCCATCAAATGTTCGCGAACGGCCGAACCGGGGCGACTCGCCATAGACTTCAATGGGCAGGCGAATTTCAAAACCCACAGGGACTCTTTCTGGCCACAATAGTGATGGGAAAGTTGTTTCAAGGGGACTAACACCTGGACTGTGGCATGCCGGAGGGGGATCCATGGCAAAACTCTCACGGAAAATTACATAGTTGATGCAGAGTCTGGTTTTAAGCCATAAAGGGCATAAATCACCCAACATTCCTAAATTGTTTGGAATAACATGCTTTAAAACATCAAGTATGATGTTGTATTGATCAGGTAGTGTAAGGGTTACACACGCTTCACAGTAACAGTCCAATCTCCCCGTTTAATGCACCACAAACAACCGCAAACAGTCCCTTTGCACAACCGCAAACTCCCCATTTGCACAAGGTTGGATACCAAGCTAGCCATGTGCCATTCCTTGTCCTCACTGATGTCATTGAAGATCTCTTCCTCCACCCAGCCACCAAGGGTCCCCGAAAGGTGACAACAAGCCCCCTGGGACGCTTGCTGTGTTTGGTCTTCCACCTCCTCAAAGCCACCTTCCTCCTCTGACTGCTCTTCTTCAGACTCCTCTCTCTAAGTTGCCTCTGTCTGCATTATTATAAGGTGTGTACTGTTAAGTAGTACTATTCCTATCGGTTTAATCCCTGTTACGTCCACTATTATGGGACGTGTATATGGCATTGATTTTTGGAACAGGGAGATGGAAAAAGATGCTTGGTCGGACCTCCTACTTCGAATTTGGGGCACTGCACGTGCAATGTAATGTGCCACCAGATAGGAGTGGTGTATTAAGTTGTACTATTTATTCCTATCAGTTTGATACCTGTTACATCACCTATCAGGGGACGTGTATATGGCATGGATTTTTGGAAGTGGGAGATGGAAAAAGATGCTTGGTTGGTCCCCCAACTTCAAATTTGGGGCACTGCAAGTGCAATCTAAGGTGCCACCAGATATGAGTGTCACTGTGCACTGGCAAAAGTTGGCAGAGTAGGCGCTGTAGGCTTCACACACACACGCCTGTAGGCAGGCAATTGCTATTCAATCTATTACAGTCAAAAAAGTGTTGTTTTATTTCACTGAGCACATTATAAGCTGTTAGGTGTTAGCCTGTCACACACACACGCTGGCAGGCAGGCATATGCAATTAGATTACACAGAAAAAAACTATAAAATAAAATAAACGATGTTCTAGCCCTAAAAAGGGCTTTATCGGTCGCTGTCCTTGCAGCAGATATCAGATGAGTCCTTCAGGTCTTTAGTGGAAGCTAAATACACAGCCTGGCTATCTATTTCCCTATTAAATCTCCAGCAGCTACACTATCTGTCCTCTCACAACGAATGCAGCTTCAGAATATTTCTAAAATGTATGCTGTCCTTCAGATGGAAGGCTCTGGAAGGGAGTGTATACTGCTGATTGGCTGGAATGTGTCTGCTGACTGTGAGGTGCAGGGTCAAAGTTTCCTCAATGATAAAGAATAGGGGGCGAATCCAAAAGCGCATGTGTTCGCCGTCAGATGCGAGCGCGAACATGCCAAAATCACCGCGAATAGTCTTCGGGCGAACTGTCCGCGACATCTCTAGTGCTGAGAGGTAGATTTGAGTGTCATCTGCATAGAGATAATACTGAAACCCAAAAGAGTTTATTAGGGTACCAAGTGAGGGTGTATAGATGGAGAAGAGTAGGGGGCCTAGGGGCGTGGAGAAGAAGAGGTGCCAGAGAAGTAGACGCTAAATGACTGTTCTTGCAGGTATGATGAGAACCACTAGAGAGCAGTGTCTTGAATGCTGAGGGAGGAGAGAATATGGAGTAGAAGCGGGTGATCAACTGTGTCAAAGGCGGCAGAGAGATCTAGAAGAAGCAGAATGTAAAAGTGGCCTTTTGACTTGGCGGTGAGAAGGTCATTGGTGACTTTTGTGAGAGCTGTCTCAGTGGAAGTCTCAGATAGTGTCTTTGGGAATGGGGAAGGGAGAAGACTGGGTATTGTTGGTTAGTTGAGAAGGTGAAGTGTGTGAGCCACGATGAGAGGAGAGTCCATTGGGGATAGTTTGTATTTAATGTATAAAATAATTGTCAAAGTCTTCAGCCGTGAGACAGGAAGGGATGGGAGGAGGTGGTGGGCGGAGGAAAGTATTCAAAGTGGCAAACAGACGTTTGGGATTGGAGGATAGCTTTGATATTAGTGATGTGAAGTAATGCTGTTTGGCAAGGTTGAAGGCGGAGGAGTAGGAACGTGGCATACACTTGTATTGGAGGAAATCTGCTGAAGATCGTGATTTTCTCCATAGCCATTCAGCAGTGCGGGAGCACTTCTGAATGTAACATGTGTGTGTAGTGTGCCATGGTTGTGGATGAGATCAAGGGCGTCTGCGTGTGGTTATAGGGGCAAGGGTGTCAAATGGTGGAAGCGAAAGTAGAGTTGTAGTGTGAGGTGGCGGTGTCAGGGCAGTTGAAGTTGGTAATGGGGCTGAGAAGGGATCGGAGCACAGTGAAAAGCTGTGTGGGGTCAAGTTTTAGCAGGTTTTTGTGGGTAATGGAGGCCAGGGTTGAAGAAGGGTGATGAGAGGAAGATGTGGTGAGGTTGAAGGTGATGAAGGTGATGGTCAGACAAAGGAAGTGGGTGGATGACTGGGTTGGAGGTGGGGCTGATATTGGTGAAAATAAGGTCAAGAGAGTGTCCAGCATGGTAAGTTGACGAATCTGTAAGTTGTGAGGCAGAGGGAAGAGGTGAGTGCAAGCAGTTTGGTGGCTGCTGGTAAGGTGGGAGTGTTGATGGCAATGTTGAAGTCGCCAAGTACCAGTGAAGGAATGTTGGAGGATAGAAAGTGAGGGAGCCAGGCAGAAAAGTTATCAAGAAATTGAGAAAGAGTAACTATTCTCAGCCTTATTAAATTGCGATTCAGTAAATTTAAAAGGGCTCTATTTAAGCACATAGCATATTTTTTTTACAGAAGTTTTTATTTAGTGAACTTCTATTGAAAATCAAGGTCTTCACTAACTAAAAACTTCTGTAAATAAAATATGCTGTGTGCTTAAATAGAGCCCTTTTAAATTTTACTGAATCTCAATTTAATAAGGCTGTCTATGTTGAAATTAGTTAGTTTAGTACTGTTTCGCTTAGCACTCCGATTGCCTGGAATCTATCTACAACGTCAAATGGAGTATAGCTCTATACATGCAATATTCAGTGGCCATCCAGAAAGGCATATTTCCAGTACCTACTAAATATATATCAAAATAGTAGTGACTGAGCCCAAGTAAAAATGTTTTATTTAAATATATGATTGTCCTTTTGTTTTTTAAATGCACAGCTCTTTCACAAAAGTGGAGAAAAATGGGTAAAAGTTGAATGGAAATTAAAGTAATTTTATAATCTTTCAGCGGTCCTTTTAATAAGATGGGGAAAAAAGAAAAAATTCCCTTGTTTTGTAGAGAAAAAACTTGGTTTCTTTCATCTTTCAACTCTGGAACTCCACAGGTGAATATTCCATTTTAATTTACAGTTGCAAATGTGCTCTTAAAAGGGGTTAAGAGGACGTCAGTCACTGTATTCAACACTATATATAAGGTTAGAATCAATTATTTATAAATAATTTGAAAAAAAACCTGCAATGTTGAGTAAATATAATAACCTATGATGCATTCTAAGATAATTGAAAATAAAGGTATGATTCACTAAAACCTTGTATACCCATCATTAATCGGTCAAAAATTCCATCTCAACTTTTTACTCAAACACGCTTTAGATGTTGGTTAATCTAAATATTATGGTTATAGCATTTTACTTTCTTATTATTTCTTAACTTGTTATTCTTATCTCCATTTACAGTGAATATTAATAGTTAGAAGATATGCACAACTGCAAATTATGATGAAATGTAACATTTTAAGGCAGTTACTGCCTAAATTATATTTTACATTGTTGCTTGTCAATCTGCATATGCCTGGAGACATTTGACCTGACAAATAACATAATTAAATATTTGTATTAATTATAAGGAGATCTTATGTAGCTGGACATTCGGCTGCAATAAAAGATTTGGTTTATGCACCTTTCTGATTCAATAAATCCATGTTAAAACTATATATAACAATACATTTCAAATTAATCTTAAAAATATATTACATTATACAAATAAAATAAAAAAATCACAATTACTATTTAATCATACTTCTGAACAGAAATGTAATAATTTGCTTGGCCAAATACTGAGTTTAAATGGTGGCTGCCTATAGCTAATGAAATGTTCTGTTATTTTATTTTTTGCTGGTATAAGAAAACACATCAATCACACAAAAGATATGAATTTCAGAGCTCATTGTCCAAATATTCTATTTTTGTTTCTTCAGTTGATTTATCACCTATTCAATAAAAATCAAGTGTTTAATATACCTTAATCTATGCTAAGACCTATTATGATTCCAAATATCATATTCATAATTACCCATGATTAGAGACAGGTGTGATTTTGTTAGTAATTACATATAGTTTGTTTAAGAAACAAGAACAGTTTACAATTGGTAGTTTAATTGCTTGTTTAATGTTTACTAATTTAGCATAAATGACACCAAAAAGCAAGTTCTAATCATAATCACTATGATTAGAAATAAATTAGAGTGGATTCAAAAATCATCCACTTACAGTGTTATTACCATCTGGCCATCAGACAGGCTTATCTAAACCTACCATCTGTAACTGAATTACAAAGACAACACTGTATTTTCAAATCCATTAACAACTGCTGCCAAAGAAAAGCATAGAATTATTCTTATAAAGCAAGGAAGAAATTATTTAAAATACATAATGAACATTTACAGTGATTTTTCTAATAAATGATGGTAGCCTTTACAATAGAATCAAATTTTTGCTATGTCACTGTCCTAACAAAATACATGTAAACAGCACCAACACAAAATATAATCTGATTATTGTTGGTCAGAATATGGATAAAAAGTGTATTAACACTATTGTTGCCAAATTACTGCTATCACTTCTAGCATGTGTACGTGAACTTTGCCTCTGAAAGATGTTTAATTATTTTATGATGTATTTTGTAAATCAACATAAAATATTTTTAATACATATTAATGGCGGGCAAATTGTGCCCTATTTTATGCCTAGAAAATGTTCAGTAGATGTGCATCACTGGCCTAGATCATAGTGTGAAGTAAGCATTGGATGGTCTTTCTTAAAATCAATTTTTTTTTATTTTATTCAGATGTTTTTGCAAATATGTGTTTTTTGCATACTAATGTAAAGGCAATCGTAACAGCTCCTCTCCAGTGTTTATTTAAAATCAAGCACCTAATGCCTTCATCAGATTACTCATCTAGGTCCTACCTATCTTCTTCACCTAAACATCAGAAAATATGAATATGGAGTACCCCTGAGCAGGGTTGGTAAAGTATAAGCCAGTTCACACATATACATTTATTGAAAATTCATTAAAAATACTACATAGGCGTGGGAAGGCTGAAGTCTTATAATTTGTACCTTCACATTTATGCAAAGGTAAACATATTACAAAAGACCAAATAAGTAAATATAATTGTGATTGCTTAGTGTTAAAAAATGAGTGTAAACAAGCCTATTTGGTTAAATCAGCACCATCAAAGGGCTATCATCAGAAACCCATGTAGCAACCAAATCCCCCCACCAAACAAGCTTCCATATATATAGGGGAAGTATTTGAAAGTATCTAGTGAAGATATATATAGACATGTGATTATTATTTCATAAAAAATGCAAAGAATAATCAGTTATGACAAAAACAAATTTGAGGAAATGAAAAATCAAACTAATACAGTAGAATCACGGTTATCCCGCACCCAACTAACCAGGACTCTCAAGCAACCGGCACCAGCATCAATTCACCATTTTCAAAAAACTCTCGCTAAACCGGCATAACTGGCACTATCTGGCACTATCCGGAGTTCGAGACTGCAAAAAAAAAAACTAACTTTTTTTTCTAATTATTTTCTCTGGTTTTAGTTTAGTTTAGGTGCTAATGCCTTTTTAAAAGCATTTTGTTTTGTTTTTTCAGGGGTTTAAGGGTTGTTTAGACCCTTAAATTTGGGGACTCCCTATTAATCAGCAACTACACTTATCCAGCAATAGGTAGTCCCCATGGGTTCCGGATAACGGAGGTTTTACTGTATTTTATATATATTTTACAAGGTATGATAAAAAAGTAAAGCAGTTAGTGGGGTGCTCAGAACTAATATGAGACTATTGGGGTGTGAGATTTTTGAGGGAATACGAGTGTGAAGATGTGACTATGAGAAGGGAGATATGCTCCCCATTAAAGCCTGAGACAAAAAAGGAGATTATGAAGGATGCAAGCGTAAATTTAATTGACTATGAGGCATAAGAAAGTTAATAAGTGGGTATGGGGTGCATGAGAACAAATAATTTTCATGCTAATAAAAAGATGGCAATCAGAGTGCGTGAGAAGGTATACATGACTGTGGGATGCACCACTGTAATTATCAATCAAGGGGTGAATAAGGTGTGAATGTAATTACGTGGTGTGTGTTAAGAGTGCATAGGCTGCAAATGTGGCTCTTGAAGTTGAATGTGAATATATGGGCTCACAAGAGTAAATAAGAAGTTATGGGGCTCATGAGAGAGAATAATTGATTTGAGATGTAATAGAATGAATAATGATTGTGTTGTTCACAAAGGGCTATAGGCAGTGAATGGAGGGTATGAAAAAAGTGATTATGTGGTGCACCAGAGTAAATAAGCAATAAATAGGTGAATAAACACTTATATAGCATGTAAACTATGTGTTATAAAAGGACTAATAAGCGACTATGGTGTGTAAGAGTGAATAAGCTGCAAACTATCTGCCTGAGTGTGAATATATATTGATGGTTGCGCAGGAGCAAATAAGCGATTATGGAAAGCATAAATGCACTTAAGAGAATAAGTTATTACAGAGTGTTCAAGAGTATATACTGTAGGCAGCTAAATTGGTGCATGAAACTGTATATTGATTATATGGAGCATAAAAGCAAATAATCATTATGAAGCGAATGAGAGTGAATAGAACTATGGAGCATTTTACACTGATTAAGTAATTATGTGTGCATGATTAAGCAACAAATCGAGCACATGCCAGCAGATATGTAAAGATAGGCTCACAAGAGTGAAAATTTAAAATGATTATGGGGTGTATGAGAGTGAGTAATGAACTCTGATATGCAGTATAACAATCAGGGCAGAAAAACTGGGGCATGTAAGAGCGTATGAGCAACTATGGTGTGCACAAATGGGTTCAAGGGACTAAGGGACAAATGAGATTAATTAAATCATTATGATGAGTGAATGAGTAGATAGACAATTGTGGGAACAAGATGTGCAAATAAACTAAAACCTTGTGCAAAAAACAAATGGGTAAATAAAATAAAATAAATGATAATGTGGCTCATGGAAGGACTATATTAACTTGAGCAACTAATCTTTTATGGGAATCATAAACTCTAATTGATTGACCTTTAAACACCATGTTTTACTGATGTCATGATGTCATTTACTATTGGCTGTTTCCTAATTGGTAGTTACAGGCTTGATTAATTGATCATGACCATGCCATGAAATGCTACATATGGAAGCATGGTTTACGGTTTTGGATTTCGTCCATGTAGTTGTGGGCTTTTTCAATTTAATCGCTCTGTAACTGTTGCAAATTTATGAATAACTAATCAATTTGTAAACCTTCTGTAGTTTAGATTACAATTTAACATACAGTATGCTGTTCTTCTTCCCCTTGTGCAGAAAAAAAATTCTCAGGTAAACCATATTTGCTTCTCCTATGGCCGTCTGGGTATCATAATCATTACCCTCTTACAACTATGTGATGAGTAAATATATGATCACATAATTCAAAACCAAAGAATTCTGACTAGTTTCCTGGCTTTAGATATTTAAAAGGCATTTGATTATTTAGAATGGCCTTACTATTTAAAGCCTTGTCAAAATTTGGGATTAGAGGACAATTTAAAAACACAATATAAACATACTACCAATCACCCAGAGCTAACTTGAAACTCCCAGGTCAAGGGAATACTAACAATCAAATAGAAAGGGGAACAAGACAGACCTGCCCCCATTTACCTCTTCTTTTTTGCATGAGCCATCAAACTATCCGTACAGATCCTAGAATACATGGTGTACAAATATGTCCACAAAACTTCAAATGTTGTCTCTTTGCAGATAACTTACTATGCACCCTTATTAAACCTTTAATGTCTATCCCTTTTCTTATTCACGCTTTACCTAATTTGAGACTTTTAAGTTTAAAAAAAATTGAGAATATAACTGAAGCTTTAAACAAAACTTTACCACCAGAAACAGTAACACTTTTTCCCGGCCTAAAACAGTCAGTAAGTCTATATTACTTCACACTGAAAATCTGATACCTAGCCAGCTAACCAACCCCCCATCTATAAAAAACAAATACAGATTTCTTGAATAGAATGCATCAACTCAATAACATTAAAAACTATTTCTAAACATTTATATTCTTATTTTGTGGTGAAATAAATCTTCCAGAATAAACAATCCTACCATACACAGACACAAGTCTCTAACTGACCCAACCTTGAACTGTACTACAGGGCTGCCTGAATAGCTTCTATTCCTCAAGCCCATCCATTAGACCATTAGTATCTCCTTACACTTGGAATACAATTATCTGACTCCCTTAGTTTCCTGCTACTCTACCCCTGAACACTAGCTCACTTACTAAATTCACAATGAAGCAGTAGTATTGGGTATTGGAGCGACATAAAATAAGATCTCCTTTATCCCCCATTTTGTCCCACCCACATTTCCCACTGAGACTATTAGACAAAAGCTTAACTTGGTGGAAAACAAACAAACTCACCAGAATATATTCTTGGATTTTGGATAAGGGATCATTAACTTACAAAACTTTGAGAGACAAATTTGACCTTCCACTCCAGGAAAACTTTAGCTTTTGCCAGATAAAACATTTTATATCTAAATTAGTATGAACTCTGGGGCAACCTGAGGATACTTGGTTCTCACGTATAATCAGAAATACCCTCTAACTAGAGTCATTCTAGGCATGATTTATGATTTTAAATAATACTGCTCCAGAGGGCTATAGATACAAATACATTTCTTGGGAACTGGATCAAAATCTCATCTCAGACCCAGATATCTGGATAGAATTCTGGATCTCTCTATTCAAAAATGTATTAAGGTATAGCATATCAGAAACTTTCCTCAAGGTGCTCCATAGGATGTGTCTTACACTCCTGGAAGTTCACTATAAGACCTCTCTGCTTCAGGGAAATTAGAACATTTATTCATACATTTCCGGGCATTTATTCACTATTTCTTTATGTCAGCTCCCAGACACCATCTTGAAATCTCTTGTCTGCTTTGCTAACATTGCTCCAAGCTCCCAGACACATCTTGAAATCTCTCCTCTGCTTTGCTTACATTGCTCCAAGCTCCCAGACACCATCTTGAAATCTCCCCTATGCTTTGCTAACATTGCTCCAAGCTTCCAGACACAATCTTGAAATTTGAAGCTTTCACACTGTATTATTCTGCCACCATCTCCCCACCCTCTTCACACCTTCATATCTGTCTGTACCAAATGCTCCTTTTAAATACTAAAATACTGGGCTTGTCCCTCACTATATTTCACTACTTTATTTCAGCTCCCAGACACCATCTTGAAATCTCTCCTCCGCTTTGCTAACATTGCTCTCTCTGCCCTCCCTCCCTGACCCCCACCCACCCACGCCAGTTTTGTCTTAACTTATAGATACCCACATGACTTACACATGCTCACTTTGTATCACCAACTTCAAATTACCTGTTAACTGTGTCACAATGCTCACTTTTTTCTCCTCCTCATCTTCTACTGCCTCTCTCTCAGACTTTCATTTGCAGCCTCTCCACATCATGCCCCCAACACTATAACCATCTCACCTTCCTTGCTCTCCTCTTCTCTGCTCCCACAAGCTACTACGCTCCCTCCTCCAATCACAATCTCATTCCTTCCCTAACACTTATAACCAAAAACATCACAGTAAGTCCCACTCTCATATTCTCTCCTTCTCACTCCTCCATCTCCTGGCTGCTGGAGACATAACCCCTAACCCTTTCCCCCCTCTTATTTCTACATGCTCTCAGCCAAGGGCAGCAAACACCCTAAACACACAGAATCTGATACCCATCACTTGTCACAAACCTTCCACTTTACGATTCTCCTGCACTATTTGGAACGCACGACCTATCTGCAATAAACTCACTTTCACTCACAACCTATTTATTACCAACTCCCTCAATCTACTGGCTCTCAATGAAACCTGGCTCTCCTTTTCAAACACTGCCTTCCCTGCAGCACTCTCGCATGGTTGTTTTCACATCAGTCACACACCTAGACCTGGGAATAAACAAGGTGGTGGTGTGGATGTATTACTCTCCTCTCGTTGTACATATCACCTTATCCCTCCTGTCCCAGACCTCCAATTTTCATCTTTTGAAGTTCTTACTATTCACCTCTTCTCTCCTATCTCTCTATGTGTTGCTGTAATCTACTCCCTCTCAATTTCTCAATCACTTTTCCGCCTGGCTCCCTCACTTTATCTCCTCCAACATTCCTACACTGATACTTGGTGACGTCAACATTGCCATCGTACTCCCACCTCACAGCAGCTGCCAAACTGCTTGCACTCACCTTATCCCTCGGCCTCTCACAACTTTCAGATTCTTCAACTCACCATGCTGGACACTCTCTTGGCCTTATTTTCACCAATATAAGCCCTACTTCCACCCCAGTCATCCACCCACTCCCTCTATCTGACCATCACCTCCTTTCCTTCAACCTCACGACATCTTCCTCTCATCAACCCAAGCAACAATAATCCACAGAAACCTGCTAGAACTTGACCCTCTCCACTGTGCTCCAACCACTTCTCAGCCCTATCACCAACCTCAACTGCTCTGACACTGCCACCTCACACTACAACTCTACTCTCTCTTCCACCCTTCACACACTTGCCCCATGAGCAGATGCCCTCAATCTCATCCACAAGCATGGCACACTACACACACACGTTACATTCAGAAGTGCTCCCGCACTGCTAAACGACTATGGAGGAAATCACGCTCCACAGCAGATTTCCTTCAAAACAAGTTTATGCTACGTTCCTACTCCTCCGCCCTCAACCTGGCCAAACAGCACTACTTCACATCACTAATATCAACTCTGTCCTCCAATCCCAAATATCTGTTTGCCACTTTCAATACTCTCCTCCGCCCACCACCTCCTACCATCCCTTCCTGTCTCACAGCTGCAGACTTTGACAATTATTTTATACATAAAATACAAACTATCCGCAATGGACTCTCCTCTCATCGTGGCTCACACACTCCACCCTCTCAACTAACCAACAATACCCATGTCTTCTTCCCTCCCAATTCCCACAGCCACTTTGAACTACTTTACCCCTGCAACAGAGAATTAAGTCTCCATACTAATATCTTCTCACCTCACTACCTGTCCTCTAGATCCTATTCCATCTCTGCTCATCCCTCCCCTCTCTATTACTCTAATCCCAGATATCACACACATCTTCAACCTTTCCCTAAACACTGGCATGTTTCCATCTTCTCTAAAACATTCCCTAATTACACTCACTCTTAAGAATTCCGATTCTGATGTTGCATCTATCGCCTTATCTCTCTACTTCCCTTGGCTTCCAAACTGCTGGAGCGGCTCGTCTATAACCACCTTACCAGTTTCATCCCCTCTAACTCTCTTCTGGACACATTGCAATCTGGCTTTTGACCCCAACACTCGACTGAGACAGCCCTCACAAAAGTCACCAATGACCTGCTCACCACCAAATCTAAAGGCCACTTTTCCATTTTGCTTCTTCTCAATATCTCTGCCACCTTTGACATAGTTGACCATCCGCTTCTGCTCCATATTCTCTCTTACCTCAGCATTCAAGACACTGCTCTCTTGTGGTTCTCATACCTCCAAGAAAGATCATTTACCGTCTTCTTCTCTGGCACCTCTTCTTCTCTTCACCCCGCTGACTGTTGGCATAATCCAAGGATCAGTCCTAGGCCCCTTCCTCTTCTCCATCTATACATCCTCACTTGGTACCCTAATAAACTCTTTTGGGTTTCAGTACCATCTCTATGCAGATGACACTCAAATCTACCTCTCAGCACCAGACCTATCCCCCTCTCTTCTAGCACGCATCTCCAACTGCCTCTCTAGTATATCCTCTTGGATGTCCGCCCACAATCTAAAACTCAACATGTCTAAGACTGGACTCTTAATCTTCCCACCCTCTACCACAGCTTCAATTCCTCACATCTCTCTCACTGTCAACAATGCCATAAATACTCCCACCTCCAAAGCCCATTGTCTCTGTGTTCTACTGGACCCTGCCCTCTCTTTCATCCCTCACATACAGTCACTAACTAAATCTTGCCTTCTCCATCTAAAAAACATCTCCAGAATACACCATTACCTCACACAAGACACTACTAAGATTCTAATACACTCACTCATCATTTCTCGTCTCGACTATTACACATCGTTCCTTGTTGGCCTGCCCACCATTTGCCTTTCCTCACTTCAATCCATAATGAATGCCTCCGCCAGACTCATCTTCCGTACACAACTTCAGTGTCGGCAGCTCCTACAGAATAACATTTTAAATCTTGACCCTAACTTATAAAGCCCTCAATAACAACACACCCCCTTACATCTCTGCTCTCATCTCCAATTACTCCCCCACACGACCTCTTCGTTCTGTTAACGACCTTCTTCTTTCTACCACTCTTGTCACCTCCTCCCACTCCCGCCTCCAGAACTTTTGTTGCGCTGTCCCTATTCTCTGGAACTCCTGCTTCACCAGACTATCCTCCTGCCTCAAATCCTTCAAAACTTCAATAAAAACGCACCTCTTTAAAGATGCCTATAACCTTCCAGCCTAACACGCTCAGCACTAATCTCTCCCTACTGTACCACATACAGATTTCAACCTTTAGATTGTAAGTCTGCAAGTTTCAATCCTGCAAGATGCTTTAGGGAAAACGCTATGGCCACCGGATTCCAAGCTCAAAGACAGGGCCCTCCATTCTTCGCAATATCTTAATCTTGAACTTGTCTTTGCCTGTAACTTAACTTATGTATAGTGCTACGGAATATGTTGGCGCGTTACAAATAAACAATAATAATAATAATAATAATAATAATAATAATAATACATACATACATGTATTGGCCAACTTTGGAGATCAACAAGACCCTAGATCTTATCCCAGAAATGGAAATTTGTCTTTTAGGCACATCAGTCCCAGGTCTCACCAATGCCCGCAACAAATTAATACAGTTCTTAACGTGAGCTACAAAAGCCACATACCAAAGCAAAAACTGCAACACTAAACATAACTGCTGTTAAATAAAAATGTAATTACAAACTTAGTAATGCCAAACTTCACATATATATATGAGAAGACTCCATAATATCTTTTTATAAGATTTGGGAATTGCGGCTTGCCTTAAATTACTCTCCTAATATCTTATAAAATTAGTAAAATAGTATGCAAAAACTTAACTAGACGGAGACTAGATGGACGTACTGGAAGATGGAATCCCTACATTCAACTCTACTGCTAGATGTAAATGGAGGCCTGTGGTCCCACCTCCGGTAACAGCCCTCAGGACATGGAGAGATGTAAACCATAAAAGCCCAAATTCTATTTCAGTTAAGCTTTAAGAAAATAAATTATCATGGAGAAGAATAGAATTTATTTATTTTTACTGTTATTAACTTTGCTTTTGTTGTTATTTTTACCTTTGTTGATTTTTTTTTGTCCCTTTTTACATTTGTATGCATTTTCCATATATTCTATATCTCTTCTTAATTACACTGGTTACAGTGAATTTATACACTATTACTTGAAACTATTTATTAAAAGAAAAGAAATAGAAAAAAAACAAATAGATATTTTATATATCATTATAAAGACAACAACACTTTGAACTGAATAATTTTTTATCAAACATCACTTTTACAAAATCATGTTCTTTCCAATGTAATATTTGATAATTGCAAAATTTGTTGTAACTGATAACATTCCTAAACTTGAAAGTTTAAAAAAAAATTCTTATGTATATAGTGCTTTGTGTCTTACAAGACTGAAAATTTGAAACTTCTAACAATCTAAAGCGAGTGTTTAGAGGCTGAGAGAGAGTGGAAAGTTGAAAGTGATAGCGCATAAGAGAGAAGGGAAGATTATTCTGTAGCTGTAAGACAGGAGTAAAGTTTACCTGGGTAGAAAATGTGGAAATTGGAAAAATGTTTTTATTTTGTAGGAGAGAGTAGAATCGGAGACATTGTAAAAGAATGGAACTAGTATGCAGTTTGCAATGGTCATAGTAAACACCCTCTTCCAACAGCCTCAGCGACAACTCTACATATGGACATCACCAGATGGACAATATAGAAATCAGATTGACTTAATGTTTTGTAGCCAAAGATGGAGGAGCTCTATACAGTCAGCAAAAACAAGACCTAAAGCTGAGTGTGGCTCAGATCATGATCTTATTGCAAAGTTTAGAATTAAAGAAGGAAATCATTACAACAAATAGATACAAAATTAATAATAACACCTGTGATTATGCAGTAGAAGTAAAGAAGTGTACATTTAAAGGACTAGAAATAGTTGATAGAATCCCTGAAGAACTTTTGACAGACTTTGTGACATTGTCCAGAAAACAGCAACAAAGGATATTTAAATAAGAAAACGAAAAAAAAGCAAACTGGCTGTCTGAAAGACTTTAAAATTGCCCAGGAAGAAGGAAAGCAAAATGTAGTGTACATAGAATAATATTTCTCCAACAAAATAATTACAGAAGATTACAAGAAAAGACAATGATACATTCTATATGAGTGATATAAAAAGATAGCAAGGGAACCTTTCATGATTAAGTGGGTGTGATAAAAGACAAAAATGATAGGTAGTTAACAGAAGCAGATCAGATAAAGAAGGTGTGGCAGGGAAACACAGAAGACATATACAGGAAGGATCTGAACAGCGCTGATAATGTCAATAGTTTGCCCAATAAGCTGGAACCAGACATCATGAACAGTGATGTGAGATGGGCCACAGGAAGCCTTGGCTAGACCAAGACTGGAGGAGGTGATGGTTTGAAAATCTTACAAGATAATGCTGTAAAGATGTTGCCTGCATTATGAAAAACTCAAGTGGCCAGTAGACTGGAAAAGGGCAATCTACATCAGTGCCAAAGCGTGCTCCAATTATAGAACAACTGCACTTATTTCTCAGTCCAATAATTTGTTGTTGTTTAGTCATTCAGTCATGTCTGACTCTCCATGACTCTATGGACCACAGGACGCCAGGTGCATCTCTCAGTCACTGCCCTCTGAGCTCCATCAAGTTCATGTTCATTGCTTACTGTAAGTGACCTGCCGTCTTATTATATGGCCAAAATATTTGAGCTTCAGCCTCATGATAATACCTTCTAGTGATTTCCTGAAGTATTGATTTATTGGATCTTCTTGCAGTCCAAGGGACTCTAAGCAGTCTTTTTTCCAACACCGCAATTCAAAGGCGTCAATTCTATGGTGCTCAGACTTCTTTATGGTCCAGATCTCACATCCATATGTTACTACTGGGAATACCATAGTTCGAACTAGGTGGACCTTTGTTGACAGTTTAATATATTTTTACTAGCTTGTCCAAGTTTGCTATAGCTTTCCTCCACAGAAGCAAACATCTTTTAATTTCACCATCTGCAGAGATCTTGTTTCCAAGGAAAATAAAATCTGTCACTGCCTCTAATTCTTCCCTGTCTATTTGCCAGCAAGTGAGATTGCCATTTGCCATGATCTTCATCTTTTTAATGTTAAGCAGTAGGCCAACTTTTGCACTCTCTTCTTTTACCCTCAACAATAAGTCCTTTAGTTCCTCCTCACTTTCAGCCATCAAAGTAGTATCATTGGCATATCTGAGGTTGTTGATATTCCTTCCAGCAATATTGATTCCAGGCTTTGGATTCATCCAATAATTCATGCATTGAAACTACCAGATTCACAAATTGTCAAGTGGAGTGACTGACAGGTTGTATTTTATTTTTGGGCTGATCTCTTTTGCAGATGGTGACTTCAGTAGTGGAATTAGTTACATCTATGATATTCCCAATAGTAATGGATGTGGGACCTGTAAAGAATACTGAGCATCAAAAAATTGATGCCTTTGAATTGTGGTGCTGGAGAAAACTGCTTAGAGACCCGTTGACTGCGACTGCTTAAAGACCCTTGGACTGCAAGAAGATATTACAGGAAATCAAGCCAAACTGTTAATTGGAAGGTTTGATCATGAGGCTAAAGCTCAAATAATTTGGCTATATCATGATAAGACAACATTACTTAGAGAAAACTCTGGTGCTGGAAAAAATTGAAGACAAATGAAGAAGTGGACTACAGAGATGGAGATATATAGATGAGGCCATGGAAGCAATGAACATGCTTGAGGGAGCTCAGAGGGGTAGGGGCTGACAGATGTGCCCAGGGCACTGTGGTCCATAGAGTCACATAGAGCCGGACATGACTAAAAGACTAATCAACAACAGTATGCTCTTTTGTTTTCTCCACCTATTGCATGTTCTGTGCTGGATATTAGCGCCAGCAATGCGTCATTGTCCATAGTACTGTTCATACCTCCTACTGCCTCAGGCTTCAGATTTTTTTTCTCTAGTTTTACCCCACAATAGAAGCCTAGCTAATTAACATCTTCAAGATAGAGTAATTGGTTATAGCCCCATCCCTCTCTGACTCTATATCTAAGAATTTACTTTGTATAGACAACCCCACCATAACCCTAATATCTCAAGCGCCCTGTCTCAGCTGTCTCAGTGTCACAGTTGACATGGACCTCTCCTTAACATCTCATCACTCACCAAATCCAGCTGTCTTCACCTCTGTAAATTTCCCAACTTCCTCAGTTCCTTACGCATAACACTACAACATCCCTAATACATGCACTCATCATCTACCCGGTTGAATTTATTATAACTTCATTGTAACTGGCCTTCTACACAACTGTCTATTTACCTCCAATCTATTATGTACGCTTATTTACCTCACCATCTGCTGCTGTCCTTTGCCAGTCCCTTTACTGGCTCCCTATCTTGTCAAGAATAATATTCAAACTCATATGCCTAACTTACAAAGCCCTGAACTGCACTATACCTCCTTATATCTCTTGTCTCCAAATACACCGTAATTATCTTTTTTTAAGGTGCACATGATTGGGCCTCTCATCCCCCATTACTTCATTATGCTCGCTTACAGGACTTCTCAAAATCAGCCGGGATTCTTTGGGATTCCCTACCTAACTCTATTAGACTCTCCCCTAATATTCAGATATACAAACACTCTCTGAAAATCCACAGAGAAGCATACCACGGATAACTTGAAACAAGGCTATCTATTCTGTCTCTCAAACCTTTTTCACCCTATAAATATCAACCCACCAAGCCATTTCTCAATTAATGTCTTTACATCCCTAATTACCTTTAGATTGTAAGAGCAGGTCCCTCATCTCCAATCTATCTGTAAAAATGTGCCGTCTTGTCTTATCTAAACTGTCTTCAAACATATGTATAACTGTATCCATGTGTTTACTGTACCCCTAGCATTATGGAATACTGTTGGCGCTCTATAAAAAAAAACATAAAATATATGTGCCACCATTTGTGTGTTTCCTATAACTCTGTAGTACTGATGTTGTTTGTCTTTTAAAAACATGAAAAGGAAGTATTCCTCAAACAATTATTGAACTTTCAGTAGCAATGAAAGGGCCATCTACCTCACTATGAGTGCTCTTCATGGTGTGAAAGAGCATATGGTTCTATGCTAAAATGATCTATTGCTTTCTGCAGTCTTAGGTCTGTATACAAGGACACTGCTGACTTTTCCATGCTTAACAACATTAATTAGCCATCTGTTAACCCACAAGTAACATATTTAGGAGTTTCCAGCAGTCATTTCCCTGCACAGATGAATTGGGAGGGTTAACTCTCTTTCTGTTTCAGCTCTCTGCACGCAGCTCTTGCTGTCAGTCTGCCTGGGGGATTTCCAAGAGTCTCATGGAAACAGACACTTCATTTATGATTTTTTCTGTGAAAAGGGCACCTATTTCAAAAATTCAAAAAGTATCAACAAGTATTTCAACATGTTTTTAGGAGTACTTTACAGTAGTGTGCTCCAAGTTGTGCTATATTAACTGGTCCTTTCAAAACACTAATACTTGAATTAAAATCAAGTTGAAGGGCTAAGCACTAATATACAAGAAATAATGCAGATTAACAAAAGGTTGTTGCTAAATTAACTAACATTTGAATGCAAATATTAATTTACAATTGGTGTTTAGTATCTGACATTGAGTATCTGATTTCTGAGTGATGACACAAATTGTGTCCTGAAGTTCCTTGTTGAATTAAATCCTAGGAGATCTTTGCTGTTAAGCAAAGCTTTGTAGCTTTTCTATACTAAATTTGATCTGAATATATTTTCTAAAATGTTTCAGGCTTTCAAACAGGTCAACACAATGGTGTATTTTCTAAAGCACTAAATGGATTCTGATGAGGTTTAAAAAATATATAATTATTATTACTTTTAAAGCAAGAGAACGAGTATTATTATGTTCTTTATCCTGAAATGAATCACTAGTAATATAATTTGCTGCTGATGGAAGGGGAAAATAAAAGTGATTTAATAAAATAAATAATTATTTGTCTGGCCAGGTGCTGGAGAACTTAGTAGTAAGAAGATACAAGGCAAAAGTACAAACAGGGAGCAGGCAACTAGTCAGTGGTTTCCTGGCAGGTGACAGACAAAGATATCCATAAACAATACAGAAATCAGAAATTCAGAAGTTAGGTAATCAGGTTTATTGGCCAAGGTCAAACATAGAAATACAATCAAGAATGCAGAGAACATATACTGATCTGAGGCAAACCAACCAAGCAAAGGATTGCATGCTCTGGTTGCCCTTAAATATCTGCAGGTGATAAAGCAGGTATATTGATTTCATGATATCCTGGCGTCAGCCCCTGGTGATATATCATGTAATATACTGGCCCAAGAACCTGCAGCCTTATTAAATTGCGATTTAGCAAATTGAAAAAGGGTTCTATTTAAGCACAGTTTTTAGTTAGTGGACTTCTATCCAAAAGCAAGGTCTTGACTAACTAAAAACTTCTGTAAAAAAAATGCTATGTGCTTAAACAGAGCCCTTTTCAATTTGCTGAATCGCTATTTAATAAGGCTGCTGGTATCCAGAGTTCAAGTCATGTGATAGTCCTGACATATTTATAAGTTCATTGATTAAATCATAAATTATATCACCTTATACTTGGAACAGGAGAATGGAGTACTTGCTGAGACAACGTTTTTATAATCCATAGCAATGGAATATGGGGCTTAAAACAAAGGGCCCTATTAAATTCGAGCTGCGTAAATAATAGGTGAAAACGCAAGTCCTACGTAGTTTAAAAATGAAACCATTTCCGACGCTATTAAATTCAAAGTGCTGCGAGATACGAGCGATGGATGCGAATGCGTAAACGTTAGGATTTGCGCATGAGTTACGATATCTCTGATCACTTTGCGTATGAAAAGAGCGCGAAATATGTGATACGTACCACTTAACCTGACGGCAGTATGCCTTTAAAAGGGAGCCAAAAACAGAACATAATTGACTGTGCTGTAGCTTTTGCAAGTAGACACACAGGTCTAGGCGTTGGTGGGTTTTTGGTGAGCAAGGAGAGAGAGAAGAGAGAGGAGAGAGGAGAGAATTTCAATTTTGAACTAGCAGATAATTTAACCCTTTGTTTACAATACACATAATTACTGATATCACATAATTCACACACATAGATTAATACGTACAAATAGCAACACCTAGTGGTAGGCCACTGCACACCTACACCCCCCCCCCCCCCCAAGACCTTCCCCCCCCACACATAATACTACACATAATACTTGCATCTTTTTTTACCTCCTAAACCAACACAAAGATTATCTTGCTTTATTGTTAATTTTTTTTTTGGAGGAGTTTAGAGGAGAGGAGGTGGTAAGGCAAGAGAGGCGCGGAGGAGAGTGAGGAGAACATCTGAGGAGAGGAGGAGGATGAGGAGGAGAGGAGGAGGAGGTGGAGGGAGAGGAGGTGGAGGGAGAGGAGGAGGAGGTGGAGGGAGAGGAGGAGGAGGAGAGCAAGGAGGAGAGCAGGGGGGGAGGGAAGTGCCCCCAGAGCTAGGCATTCTAGTGGAAGGGGCAGAGGGTCAGGGGCCTGATCCCTTGGTGGGAGGTAGTGGGGATGAGGGAGCGGCCCCAGGGATAGAACAGGAAGACCAGGCACCGTCTGTAAGGCAACGGGTTGTGGCAAGGCCCAGGGCCCCCAATTATAGCCCAGAGGAGATCCAGGTTCTCCTCAGGGAAATCTGTGCCCGCCAGGGAATTATATGTGGTGGCAGAGACATTAATGCCAGCCAGAGGCAGCAGGCCTGGTCCCAAATTGCCAGAGCTGTGTCGGCAGTAGGGGTTACTAATAGGGACTGGAGGTTAGTGCGGCACAAGTTTGACGATTTAAAGATGGCTGTGAAAAGAAAGATGTCCAATGAGGTAGCAGCAGCACGTCAGACTGGTGGTGGGCCCGCGGTCACTTATGTTTATAAGGAATGGGAGAGGACAGTGATGCGCTTCATCCCTTCTGAATCTGTGGTGGGAATACCAGGCCAGATGGACATAGATCGTCCTAACACCCTGCAACGTGAGTATCATATCACACACATGGTTGGCTGAGATTGTGGGGGGATGGGCTGTGTAAAAGCCTGCAGATAACATGCTGTATGTATGTATGTATGTATGTATGTATGTATAAATAGGCTTGTGTTCTGGCTGTTGTATATAATGAGCTGTATCCCTCTAGAACAGGGGTGGGTAAGGAGGGCCACATACATGCCGGACTTTCAGGATATCATGCTGTATGTATGTATGTATGTATGTATAAATAGGCTTGTGTTCTGGCTGTTGTAAATAATGAGCTGTATCCCTCTAGAACAGGGGTGGGTAAGGAGGGCCACATACATGCCGGACTTTCAGGATATCATGCTGTATGTATGTATGTATGTATGTATAAATAGGCTTGTGTTCTGGCTGTTGTATATAATGAGCTGTATCCCTCTAGAACAGGGGTGGGTAAGGAGGGCAACATACATGACGGACTTTCAGGATATCATGCTGTATGTATGTATGTATGTATGTATAAATAGGCTTGTGTTCTGGCTGTTGTATATAATGAGCTGTATCCCTCTAGAACAGGGGTGGGTAAGGAGGGCCACATACATGCCGGACTTTCAGGAAATCATGCTGTATGTATGTATGTATGTATGTATAAATAGGCTTGTGTTCTGGCTGTTGTATATAATGAGCTGTATTCCTCTAGAACAGGGGTGGGTAAGGAGGGCCACATACATGCCGGACTTTCAGGATATCCTTTTTGGGCACAGGTGAGTCAATCAGGATGACTGAAAAGGCGATTGGCTCACCTGTGTGGCCCTCCAGGCCTGAACCTGCCCACCCTTGCTCAAGAATTATATGGCCTCCTACACCCCTGCCCACACACAGGGATAATTCACATCCAATAGCACTGTAAGCCCTATGGTTGACTAAAAATGTATGGGGCGACAATAACCATTTCAGACCTGGTAGCAAACCTATCATGTTCATAATTTGTCTCCCTGATATGTCAATTTCTAATTATATCCAGATTAATTGCAATAGAGCAGGGTGTCCAAAGTCAAACTTGCTGTGCTGCGCACAGGCCTGTATATGTGGATTTCCTTTATGTGAACAGATGAGTCAATTAGACTTAATGACTTGGAGAATGATATTCTCAGCTGGGTGCAGCATGGCTATCCACAAATGCAGGCCTGACTTTGGCCTCCACTGCGATCGAGAATAAAAATTTTGCTGTGCGGCATCTGTGGATACAGACTCTGTAGCACTGCATGTGTGTCATATACTGTCCTAACCTGGCCCATGTCTCAGCTGCATATTAACAACCATTGCTGGAAACTTGTCCGATTGGTCAGTCTCACACACTGCACAGCAGATGCAGCAGAGCACGTGTCTGAGGCACATGCAGTACACATTCATATGAGCCATGATCCACAATGCTCATTATGCAGCCCGTGGCTCATCTGTGTAACACAAGCACCACAGTCACTCACAGGTGACCATGATGTCAATGATATGTAAATGCATAGCTGGCAATTGTGTATGGCAACCAACTGAAATATATGTTTATTCCATTGCAGTATCCCCAGATTCAGAAGAGGAGGAGGCAGGAAGAGCTGAAGTGGCCCAGGACATTCAGGAGGGCCCGGGACCATCCACATCACTTGCTCATATGGAGCGGGAAGTGATGCCCGAGCCCTCTTCGGCGTGGCCACCTCAGGGCCTGCACCAGCCACACCATCCTGTGCCTCTCTCAGCGGCTCCACCCTCAGCGGCTCCACCCTCAGCGGCTCCACCCTCATCCTGGGCTCCTCCCTCATCCTGGGCACAGCCCTCATCTGGTGCTCCACTCTCACCCTGGGCACAGCCCTTACCCTGGGCACAGCCCTCACCCTGGGCACAGCCCTCACCCTGGACACAGCCCTCACCCTGGGCACAGCCCTCACCCTGGGCTCCCCCCTCATACTGTGCTCCCCCGACATACGGGGCACCGCACTCAGCCTGGGCTCCACCATGGGCCCCGGGAGGAGGTGCCCCGGCAGGAGGTGCCCCGGCAGGAAGTGCCCCGGGAGGAAGTGCCCCGGGAGGAAGTGCCCCGGGAGGAAGTGCACCGGCCACAAGTGCCCCGGCCCCAAGTGCCCCGGGAGGAGGTGCCCCGGGAGGAAGTGCCCCGGGAGGAAGTGCACCGACCACAAGTGCCCCGGCCCCAAGTGCCCTGGGAGGAGGTGCCCCGGCCGGAAGTGCCCCGGGAGGAAGTGCCCCGGGAGGAAGTGCACCGGCCCCAAGTGCCCCGGGAGGAGGTGCCCCGGCC